>JAOSBP010000205.1:25498579-25530588 GCA_027563825.1 Erythroxylum mucronatum | reverse complement strand
CTTACCGCTACTACATTAATTTGTTTTAACGGAAGTGATTTCTTTTATATTTGGTTGCAGGCGACAGCATCACCAGAGATATTGATAAAATTGCCCCTAAGGACAAAAATGTCTAACATTCTCCCATTTGGACTATCATTAATTGCAATAGACTCTAGTTTAAAAACAAATTTTAAAACCCGGTTAAGCCACACTACTTTATAGTCGACTAAGTTTTGAAAACAAAACATTTGATCCAAAGATACAAAAGTCCATCATTCTGTCCTACAAGGCTTTCGGTACCGAAAAGCATCAAATACATGTGTCATATTTGACATAGATCCAATACAATCACGAATACCTAATACCCCACTAACATAAATGGGAAAATGAAGTGTGGCAAACTACGATGATACCTTTATGATCTAAACTGTATCATCTTTGTTTGAAGGTCTCTCGATTTCTCCAGCATTATGCTAAACCGTATGTGCTAAACTGCATTAGAGAAATTCTGTTTTTTCTCACCAAATGCTAAACAGCATTAGAGAAAACCTTTATGTTCTCTAATTGAATGCGAAACTGCATTAGAGAACCCTTATGGGATTAAAACTTATATCCCCCTATGTCATGTTAAATTTTATAGCTAGTTGTATTAAACTGTATGCGTCTAAATGACATAGGCACAAGGTCAATCTGTATATGTATGCCCAGTGACCTTCAAATGCTTAAGATTGACACAAATCTTAATACTTTGATACATACTATGACAATGTATGATGACACTTAATACTGAGGCTAAATGATGATCATCTTTATCAGTAACCACCATGTTATCATAATACTTCACAATGTACAAATGTACATGGAGCAAACCTAACGATCCCCTAACCGACAATGTCTAACAACATCAATACACCCATACTATATACTTTTGTTACAAACACAAGTGGGTGAAGCCCTTTAGTTACAGGATCGGCTCACAATTCCTCAGTTCTTTAAATGCTCCCCTTTATGTTATTTTTACGTGTCAACATCCTTATGACCAACTAATTGATTGTTAACTGCTATGACCCTGTGATATTCTTCGTTGTCCTTAAACAACAATATAAGAAGAATACTACAGTGAAAACAAATGGGTCTAGCCTCTGAATGGACCACAGACCACTCAGAAATTAAATTTCTGAGCTAAACCGTCTGCAAAGCAGCCCCTTAGCATGCACTCTGCATGCCTAGTTGAGGAAGTTACACGTGTCTCTTCGACACACTTCTACAACTATGTACCATTTGCAAACTTGAGCTGTAACCTTAAGTGAACTTTCGATCATCTGAACACATAGCCTACTTTAAACCTGAATTCCCTACGAGGTTCAGTCCATTGACTTTACTATATGTCAACATATAATGCTTGATTCCTTTAAGTATCTCAATACTCACTTGACTGCATTTCAAAAGTCTATAACTGGATTAACCAGATATTGACCAAACAGTCAACTAGTAAATGCAATGTCCTATCTAGTACATAGCCCAGCATACATCAGGCTATCTGCCATACTAGAATGCGAAACATTCCTTATAATCTCTTTCTTTACTTTATTCTTTGAGTACTGTATCAAAGATTATCTCTTACTGTGAGAGATAGGTGTTACGATAGGTTTACTGCTAACTGGATTAAACGTTTGTAACACATACTCAATGTATGCATTCTTGGAGAGATTTGGTGAGTGTTGAGGTATGTCCTAGTGAATCCGAATACCTAGGACAGAAGATGTTATACTAAGGTCTTTATGTCAAGGTTCTTGACCAAAAGTTGCTTATCCTCATACAATATGATCAAGTGACTTGATGTAGGCAATTTACCATCCTCATGCAATAATAGGAAGATAATTTGCTCCCCTCAACTCCCCTCAACTTCATAGTACAAGCATCCTTCTGACTTTATTTCCCAAGAAGCCGGAAGAGGCCATAACCTCATTAAAAGTAAGGTATCACCTTCAGGAGGTTTATTGTAACCCATATGTTGATCTGCATAACTCGCAACTATGTTAGTACTATCTGGATCCTGGGAGCCTACCCTACAGATTGTACCGTATAGACCACTTCATAAAGGTTTTTACTTAGGAAGATGGTTATGACAACTTTCTGATGTAACTCTGTATCATCATAAGCTACAATTTCTTTTATCACTTAAAATGTATCCTTCGAGGATACGAGAGAAAAGGTAACACAAAGTCAACCTTTTTCCCTGAGTGAACCCTTATGCAATTGAGCAAGTCCATAAGCCATTGACTTTTATCCTGAAATCCTTTAGGTCTCAACTTTATTTATAACTAACGAGCTTGTAGTTCCTGATGCAAATCAACTAGCTCCCCTGACCTTACTATGCTTCATGGCTTGCATTTCGTCATTCCTCGCATCCCACCACACATCCGCATTAGGTCCAGAAATAGCTTCTGTAAGGTAACTGGATCTGTAATATGTCTAATAACATAGTCCAGTACACCTGACAGACTATGTTATCAGATGGGATAGCAGGTCGTCTCACTCTAGTGGATTTACTTAACCTTATTAGATCTTGTACTCCTAGGAATCCCTTTGTGTACAAGTATGGGTTCCTGTTCCTATAGAGGTACGGTACGAAAATCTAGATCCACCGGATCTAGCTGTATGAGTCGTAGATACGGGATAACTATAGTATCCACCCTACTATCATCCGAAAGGTCAAAAGATCCATCATCGGTATAGACACGGTATTTCAAAAACTTGGTTGTTTGTGATTCCACTATTCTGGTCCCTCCTTATCTACAGTAAAATCTGTAGACTAAAGTGGATGAGATCTTTTACTAAATAGCAATGAAGAAAACGAGCATGCAATCTTTCTTTATAATGATTATCCTACATCATCAGGGCAGCCCTTTACACAATTGTGCGCAAGGTTGAGTTCTTCAATTTCTAGATAGGTAGATCAGTTTTGTTCTACATTGACTTCTTTAAGTCCTTTAGGGTGCAATTTGCCTTTCAGCAACACAACATTTTGCTCAGAACTACTTGGCATAGTGAACTAAGTCACCATTCCAACTGACTTCATATATCTGGCAAACGGACCTTTTAAAGTCCTGACACTTCATGCTTGCCATGATATTCCCCTCTATGGTCAAATTTGACTATCTTGATGAATTGATTCAGCTGGTTCTCAACCTTCAGACTTTAAGCAAGAACACATGACTTTGATGGAAATAATCACCAAGAAATGTCAGAATACTTTCAAATTTGCACAATGTAATTGTATGAGGTCTACCGAAATCTTTATGCATCAAACTCAACAAGTTAGAAGTATGAGTTGACCCCATTGTCCTTATTAGTCAACTTACCCTTGTGATCGCCAATACATGTTCCAGACTACCTTAATCTAGAATTGAGAAATGGTTTCCTTGATCAATCTCGCAATCCTAGCTTTGGAAATGTGGCTTAAACTTTTATGTCACACCATGTATGACTTCTCATTCATCAGGTCCTTCATACCTTGTCTAGTATGATACGAAGAAGTATATATCTAATCTGGGATAAGACACATTCTATACAAACCAGATGACAAGAAAGTTACACCTTTATGTTTTGCATTAAATAGCAACTGTACAACGGAAGTATTAAATGCAAAACGTGAACCTTCAATGTCCTTAATTGATCAAGAGATCACATATAAAATGTGTCGTGTAAACCTTATGAACCTTACTATAAAGTTCAATACATACACCCCTTATAGGTATTACTTCCATCTTTTTATTGCTGTGAATCATCAGTTCCTCACTCCCTTTATTTGACTTTATCCTGTATATGAATTACTGCATTGTATTCTCCACTAAATACTCACTTATACTTAATGCGACTATCGCAAATTAGATTCATAATTGACAAACCAAATAATAACTTGATGATCTCAGTCTTCCCTTTAAACCTCATACTTTTGGTTTCTTTATGTCCTAAGGACTTTTACCAGATCTGATTTGACCAGTTTCATCATGTGGAGAAGATTTGAACTTCTATCTTTGAACTTTATGGGCTTCATCTTTATCTTCCCTTAAGTTGCTTTGAGGGCCGGAGGAGTAACAACTTGAGTTTCTCCACCTCAGCAACACAATGGATATCAAAGCATTGAAGTCTCCATATCTTCACATACTATGAAAATAAACTATTGTTGACAAGTACTCCATTGCTCCCCTTTTCCTCTGTATACTTTACGGAGAACAATACTTTTAATAAGGCACTTCTCTCAACACTGGATGAGACAGCGTACCTCTGGGAGACTTTGTCAAGAAACTCTTTGCTATGTCTGTATTCAGAAGTCCACTTTGCAGATGGTTAGGTATGGATTCTTCATAGTCGTCAGATGTAATATGCTAGACCAATCTTAGGCTTAATAGGCTGCTTTATGAGCTGTCGAGCTCATGGATGTAATTGGAGATGGCTTACCCGTCCATATGGCCATTTCAACCCTATCTCCATAACCTTCAAAACATCCTCCATCCAAGTCTCTGTCTAATTCCTTATATTGAAACAACAAGGGTTTCAATAGTGACACTAATTTAGTTGACTGGAAAAGTGACTCCTAGATAATAATCTTTAATTCAGCACTAATGTAGGACAACAACGATACTAAAGCCATTAATAGTATCTTTCCTGAAACTCCGATCACACATATTATGAAAAACCTTTGAGTTGAATACATAATATATGCAATTAGACTTCCACACATAAAAGCGATTGGAGTACAAACCATCAACTCTCATAACACTACCACCTTTGGGTGAATAGATCACTTGAGCAATAGCCTTCCTCCATCTAATGCCTTATGCACATCTCAAATTTCTATGTAAGGCCAACACCTTTGGGCAGAATAACCAAACATAAAATTAGAGGCATCCCCCAACATGTAAGCAAAACAATTTAAAATACTGATTTGAAAGGTCACTTTGGTGACTACATTCTTATCAGCATCCAAAAAGTGCGCTAACACAAGGGATACATCTTTATATCATCCTCACATCCTTTATAGGCATACCGTATGTGACAATGTAACCTCAATAAATGCAAAAATCCGAATGCACAATTTCATTGTCACACACACGTGCTGAAGATATTCTCCGAAAACTTTATTTGAGACCTTCGCAAAAGAAAAATCTCAGTAGAGTGACTATCGTGCATCACCGAATATTGAACCGACCTCTAGAGACACGACAACCTCATGTAGCTCCCTTATGGCAAGTTCGTTGCGTGAAAATTCACTTAAAAATGGCTTCAAAATGTCTCAATTCCTTTCCGGGTTGATTATCATGCAATCCCGAACATTGAAAATGAGACCCAAGACACGAGACCCTTATGTATCTCCCTCATACGTAGTTCGAAGCATGAAAATTTAATCGAAATCGGATTCAAAATACCTTAATTCCTTTTTCTAGAGTTAAACCTTAATTTATTACTAACGTAATAAATCCAAAAAAATAGCTTTATAAATTTCCCGGACTCGGAAACTGACCCAAAACACCCCAGGGTACCTTACGAGAAATCTAAAATTTTGGGGTTTTTTTTGTTTGGTATTGCAAATGACGTCATTAGATGTCCGTACAACTGACGTCCGGTTGACGTCACTGCGCGTGATGGGAGGCGTGAGCGCGCCAGATGTGCGTCCCAGACGCATGCGCCCATGCGTGTGCTTTGCACGTGCAGTGCATCACGTGTACGCCGCATGGACGGCCCGGATGGGTGCGTGCAGCACGTGCGCCACACAGTGTAGCGTCGTCGCACTGTAGCACAGAGTAGCGCTGTTCCACGTGTGTACGCCTTGCGAGCCTTCCGTATAGGCGAGCATTGTAGCGCCGTCAGGCGCGTGTCTGACGTCGGAGGCAATTTCCAGCATCCCGGGGGGTTGTTTTTTGCTTCGTTCGGCTCGTTTTTCGTAGCTAGCCATATGTATACTACTTGTACACAATTATATACGTAAAAAACTGAAAAACGAATCAAAAATGAAATGAGATGAAAATCCAAAAAACCTTCGTTTCCGGCAATCCGATCATGTATCCGCTCTGATACCACATGTTAGTACGTAGTGGGAGCCTTATTACGTACCCTGGATCTACATGAAAGAATTAGAAATGAAAGTAATGCGAAATACCTAGATTTCGGTTCCATCTCTAATTCAGATGCCGGTTCCGAGCTCTAAACGTCTCCGAATCTCCCGAGGCCTTTAGTGGAAAGTGCTCACCGACTCACGGGCAAGGCCTTTCTACAGTTTTCTCAGTTTCGGAGCTTCCCTAACAGATCAGAAATCCTTATGCTCATGAACGTTCTCTTATAAGTAACTGCAGGAGACCTTACCTTTATATAGCTTCCATATGGGGCTTCCCCATCACAAGGCTGATATAGACCCGATTCACACTAATCGGGACCTATTTTTCAGCCGAACTTTGACTCATTAATCTAGATCATTTATTGGGTCACTTTATTATCTTTATCTAGATCAAATGGCGTAACTTAACCGATAATTTATTTAAAAACCAAAATTGCAATTAATATTAGTCCAACTTTATGAGACACAGACAAAATTGTCCCTAAGGACAAAAATGTCTTACAGTAGTTACCTAATTAAATATACTTTTGTGTCTCTAAAAGAAGTATAGATACATTAGATTAATTGTTATTTCAACAATGATAATAGATCTTACTTAATTATTGATATTCCACATAAGTGAATCTCAAAGTCCTAACGTTTATTATCTTGTTTGCTAATTTAATTTTCTTTTTTTTGTAAATTTTGATGTAATTGATTTTGTTATTTGATTAGAATTAATAATCTAATACTCTGAAATATTCTATAATCCATTCTATATATTTGCACATAAATTTGATCAAAATTTCTTTTTTGCTCAAAACCTTTCAAAAATCGACTCACTACAGCCTGTCTGTCTTTCAACTACTCTGCCTATTTCAACATGTCTCCAATACTTAAGAGGATAATTTCCTGAGCTCACACACATTTTTATAGGTCATGCAGTATTGTCAGGAAGTGTACGCATTCGTTCCTTTCTCTAGCTCCTGGCTTAGGACGGTTACTCACCAA
This sequence comes from Erythroxylum mucronatum, assembly GCA_027563825.1. Lineage (NCBI taxonomy): Eukaryota > Viridiplantae > Streptophyta > Magnoliopsida > Malpighiales > Erythroxylaceae > Erythroxylum > Erythroxylum mucronatum. The sequence continues at coordinate 25,523,498 of JAOSBP010000205.1, read as the reverse complement.
CCAGGGAAGAGTTTGAGGACATTTTACTACGGACGGAGATTGTGCTCGTTGCCATAAGGAGGAATCCTCGCTGCATGTAGTGCGTGACTGCATTAAAGCCCGACAAGTGTGGAACAGCTTCCCTCCTTATCTCATCACGCATGCCTTCTACACTATGTCCCCGAGGGAGTGGGGCATTCACAACCTCCGCTCTAAACGACATGTGATGGGGCATGATTGGTCTATCCTATTTGGTATAACCTGCTGGTTCCTCTGGCAATAGAGGAATCGGTCCCTCTTCAATGATCAGTTCTCTTGGCCTTATCCATTTTTCATATTTTGTCTTATGCAGGTGTTCTTCACTAGTCAGAAGCTTGGCACGAGAGAGCACGGCCTGCCGGTCCTCGACCTCGTTAGGAGCAAAGCATCGAGTGGATCAAACCTCCCACGGGTTGGCTCAAGTTAAACACGGATGGTGCGTGCAAACGAGCATCGTCCGTAACTACAGCGGGTGGACTTCTCCAGGATTGTGATGGTAACTGGCAAGGAGGTTTTACACAAAACCTTGGTTGGTACACTCCTTTCACTGCGGAACCTGTCTCTCTCGACTTACTGTATAATTTTGGTTTTATTTCCCTTAAAAAAATCAAACATTACACAATATTCCTTTATTGGGCATTACTGTATTAACTCCTTTACTATTTATTTAATCCCAACGAGAATGACTCGGTTTTCAGTCGATTTTTTTTTGGTTAAAGGGACTATAACGTAGACAATTACAAAAGGTGTCTCGGGACCTCGGGACCAACGTTCCAGATAGATCCTCTAGAAGAATAAGGTGGCACCTTATGGGTGTAGTAGATAAATAATAAACGTTGATATCAAAATGCGATGCATAAGTCGCGAGCCAGTCAGCGCATCTGTTGCCCTCTCGGTAGACATGCCGATGAATAACAGTCCAATTGCAAGCAAACAACTTGTGAATTTCCATGACGATGGGGTTCAGTGCCCGGGAAATTTTTTAAGGCTAAAGCTTCGTGGTAAGGTACATTGCCAGGATTGTTGCCTTCAATTTGCCAGGCATTTTATCAACTTCTCAAAGCAGGAAACTCCACTTTATTGGGTCTTGTTGGTACGGTACTAACTATTCATGGGACTAATTAAGGAAATTTTGATCGCGTTTCATAAGAAAGTAATAAAGTAGGGTATGATTACAAAGTTTACAACATTCTCGAGTAGGGAAGTTGTCACGGCGTGGGTTCAGAAATCAGAATCCCCTCAACCTATAGGCTACAGTATAGACGCCGTTTTCCCTCTCTTTTTCTTTTCTTTGGCCTGAGCCTGAGTCTCTGCACCGTCCGTCCCACACCTGCATACCTTATTCTTCTGGTACTTCCATGTTTTCCTTTTCTTTACCCATTGTAGCTTGCTCCCGCGGTTCTGTGTATATTTTGTTAGAAATTGAAAAGATACTCTTGTTTATCTTTGTTGAGTGTCGTTAAACAGTCATACTTGTTTCGTCCGACAATAACTTGATTTTTCTTTTTAACTCTTATGTTTCTCTATATTTATAGAATTCGTATCAACTTGGTTCAGCACATCAGAACATAAATACAAGAAAATGTTGAAGAAAGTGGACGAGCGAATCAGGACTCTCATCGAAAATGGTGTTAAATTGCGACATCGTTCCATGATTGTCATCGTTGGTGACAAGTCGAGAGACCAGGCGAGCTTTTTATTTTTTTAATTGTGTCTTCAATTCCGTCGAGAGATAGCATTTTGTTCTTGTTTTGAAGTCTCAGTTTTTCAAGTTTGAATGAGTCTGAGAATATGATGTCAACAATGATATTTGGTGCAGATTGTGAATCTCCACTACATGCTTGGCAAGGCAGTCACCAAGTCCAGGCCAACTGTGTTATGGTGCTATAAGGATAAACTTGAACTTAGCAGGTTTCCATCTTCACCTTTGGATTTAGTGTCTTTTTATTAAACGCTTGGAGAACCCTTTATTTATACCTTGGATCTTAGGTTATTTGTGTATTACTCTTCTTGTAATAGTTCTATTTGGTGCTTGGATTGGTCTCTTAACTTATAATGATGCAACCATTGCTATGCAGTCATAAGAAGAAACGTGCAAAGCAAATAAAAAAACTAATGCAGAGGGGACTACTAGATCCTGAGAAGGTTGACCCTTTCCAACTCTTTGTTGAAACTGGAGGATTGACATACTGCTTGTACAAGGATTCTGAACGAATTCTTGGCAACACGTTTGGAATGTGCATATTGCAGGTAGCTTTATACTTTACGTAATGTTTATAGCTTTTCGATGCTTTTTATGATTCTTTCTAGTGCTGCAACTATTCTGGCTAAGTTGACAATGTTGCCTCTCTTAGGATTTTGAGGCTTTGACTCCTAATCTGTTGGCCAGAACAATAGAGACTGTTGAAGGTGGGGGATTGATTGTGCTACTGCTTCGTTCTCTCTCCTCGCTGACAAGCTTGTATACTATGGTCATGGTAAGGTTTGTTTAATTGGCACAAAATAGCTTTTACTGTTAGCCTTCCTCTGGAAAGTCAAAATTTGGTACTTCTTTTTTGGAACCTAGCCTAAGGTTCTTCCAACTTGTCTCCTTACTGCTGGTTTGATGGTATTGTACTTTTCCTGTTATTATGTTATTTGTAAATGTCATCCTCAATATGCTGAATATTTATTGGTTACGTTTGAATTAAAATAGTTAAGATTGACATTAAGCATTAACAATTTCTAAGATTTTCCTAGAAATTTTGCTACCTATAGAACCCTTCTACATTCAAGTTTGTGTCATGATAATACTTGTGGAAAGAAGCTTTTTGGAATATTTTATTATGCTGATACTATTAGCTATCACTTATAGAAAGCTTGATGGTTTCAGGATGTTCATGAGAGGTTTCGTACTGAATCCCATTCTGAGGCTACTGGGAGATTCAATGAACGTTTCTTATTATCACTTGCATCATGCAAAGCATGCGTTGTTATGGATGATGAAATGAATATTTTACCAATTTCATCTCACATAAGGTCAATTACCAAAGTTCAACTTAGAGAGGTACGTGCAACTTTTTGATGTTCTTCAAGATTTTATGCTGTTAACTTGGTTTTTCACTGCTTATATATAACAATTTACTGATTTCTATTTTCTAATATAATGGTGAATTTGTTAATCTATCTTCTATTATTATATGCAGCTTCTTTCACTGGGGTGTTTCCCATTGCAACTTTGTCATTTAAAGGATTGCTACATAATTTGTCATATATATGCAGTTCTAAGAGTTATTTTCCTCATTTGTGTCAATTGTAGGATGCTGAAGGGCTTTCAGAAGCTGAAAGGGACCTAAAGGATTTGAAAGAACAACTACATGATGATTTTCCGGTTGGTCCTTTGATCAAAAAGTGTTGTACACTAGATCAGGTAGGGAATGCCATTGAGGAACAGAGTTTTCTTGAGCAACTAGTTTGAATTTCAAATGGTTTTATTGGTAGAAGTTTAAAATTCCATACTGCAACAGGGAAAAGCAGTCATCACATTTCTTGATGCAATTCTAGATAAGACCTTACGTAACACAGTTGCCTTGCTTGCTGCACGTGGTCGTGGAAAGTCAGCTGCGCTTGGTTTGGCAGTTGCTGGCGCTATTGCAGCTGGGTAATGTATACACTAAATCTTTCATTTTCTGTTTTGAAACATTTTATGCCAGTTGGTGTGAGACTATACATTGCTATCCATGTTTGATCTTCTTTTATCACACATCTATTTTTCATTGCCTTTACCACACTTTTGTTTATTCTGGTGAGGTCTTTTTGTAGGTATTCAAATATTTTTATAACCGCACCCAGCCCTGAAAATTTGAAAACCTTGTTTGAATTCATCTGCAAGGGTTTTGATGCGCTTGAATATAAGGTACTTTCACCTTTTGTGGGGTTGACTTTTTCAGCGATAACATTACTCTGTCGATGTTCGATTTGAAGTTGTCCCACATGGTCAAGGAATTAATCTAGAACACAAATACATAATTCCTGTGGTCATTGCTATTGGAATTCAGGGACATCTTTTGTATTGTGAGGGAAGCAGTAGTTCAGTTGGTGTTATTTCATCAATTGACTTTCTGACAATGATATGAACATGCTGTTTTACATCTCAGTTGGTCCTTAAATGCATGGCCAGTGGTGGTTCTTCATGCTTTGTTTTTGCTAATACTCATTACTTTTGTTTGAAGGAACACATTGATTATGATGTCATAAAAAGTGTGAATCCAGAGTTTAAAAAAGCAACTGTGCGGATCAATATCTACAAACAACATAGACAAACAATTCAGGTCGGGTTATTGAATAAAGAATGGTTTTTGCTACTCTACATAATGTTGTTAGCGTCTTACATGTCTGTGTGGTTCTTTATCTCCTTGCAGTACATACAACCACATGAACATGAAAAGCTGTCCCAAGTTGAACTGCTGGTCATTGATGAAGCTGCTGCTATTCCGTTGCCAGTAGTGAAGTCTCTTCTTGGTCCATATCTTGTCTTCCTCTCATCCACTGTAAACGGGTATGTGATTTGATTGGTTTCTCTATTTATTTGTAATGTTTTATCTGCCTATGAGATACATGGATTTCCACAAGTACCAAGCATGCTTAATGCACATGTTCTAGTCTGAATTTCTTTTGTTGTTTGATAAAATGGCTGCATACTTGCATATGAATGTATGTGATCACCTGAAGCTATGAAGGGACTGGACGGTCGTTGTCACTAAAACTTCTTCAACAGTTGGAAGAACAAAGCTGGATGCCTGCAAAACATGTGGAGGGCTCACTTTCTGGTATTAACAGTGTTTTTTTTGATTTGGTAGTTGAATGAGTACATAATGCTTTCCTTAATTTCTGTCAGGACTGCCATAAATTCTAAACATATCTCTTGTAATGTGCATATTTTGGTCTATAAAACCTAGTGCAAAATGTTAGAATGAATATAGTTAGGAAGTGTTAAGCTAGGCTGTTACGAGGACTTTTTGCCCTTCTTATGATAAAAGTTGCTTGAATACTTCACTGCCGCTCTTGTAGTAGCAAGGCTCTCTACCTGTTTGCAGTTTGTTGTACACTATGACTCAGATTTTGGCTTGTGCTTGGATGATTTTTGAGGTTCACTATTTTGTTCTATGTAGGTCGCCTTTATAAAAAGATAGAGCTTAGTGAGTCCATTAGATATGCTTCTGGTGATCCAATAGAATCATGGCTGAATGCTTTGCTTTGCCTGGATGTTGCAAATTCCATACCTAACATAAGCAGGTTGGAGTTAAATTGTCAGATATATATCGGCTGCATACAAGTTTTTGTCTATCTTTTCATGAGGCCTTTCATTGTGAAATGTGTTCATCATCTCCGTTAATGTGCTCTTCTACAACTAATTTTTTCTCTTTCATAACTAGATTACCACCTCCCAGTGAGTGTGATCTCTATTATGTCAATCGGGACACACTTTTTTCCTATCACAAAGATAGTGAATTATTTTTGCAGGTATATGATATTTTATGTCTTCCTTTACTTGTTATATTAGATATACCGGGTGCTTATACATTTTTTCTATGCAGCGAATGATGGCATTATATGTGGCATCACATTACAAAAATTCACCAAATGATTTGCAACTAATGGCTGATGCTCCTGCACACCATTTGTTTGTATTACTTGGTCTGCACTTTTGCTTTGCTAATCTTGACTTTCTAGTATGGCACTGGTGCTTATTGACCATTTGCAAAATTTACTAATTGCAGGTCCTGTTGATGAGTCAAAAAATCAACTTCCTGACATCCTATGTGTCATCCAGGTGAAGAATGGTTCAAATTTGTCGTAGTACATTTTCCTTGAATTAACTGTAAATGTGCTGTCAGTTTTCATCTATGTATTTTGGATGTACTTATGGGTTTTGCTTTGATAATTAGAGTTCAGAGAAAAGCATTCTTTGTGTTTTGTTTGTTGCATTTTCTTCATATGTTTCACATTGTTGTAGAAGTATTTGAAGTATGATGCTCATCATCGCATGGAACATGATTTCTGATAACAGGTTTCGCTTGAAGGCCAGATCTCTCGTAAATCTGTGTTAAAAAGCTTAAGTGATGGCCATCAACCTTTTGGGGACCAAATACCTTGGAAATTCTCTGAGCAGTTTCAGGACACTGTTTTCCCTAGTCTCTCAGGTGCTCGAATTGTACGCATTGCTACTCATCCAAGTGCCATGAGGGTAATCCTCTGTTACATATCAGGCTGATTTTGGTTAAAGTCTTTTAAAATATTCTAATAATTTCTGTGGCATTGTTGCAGCTTGGATATGGTTCAGCTGCAGTGGAACTCTTGACAAGGTACATGGATCTCTGACATTCATTTGACCTAATAATTTACCAGATAACCGTGGGTTCCGCTAGGGATCAGTGGGTGTCAATGGAATATTAACTTGTTCCAATCAGATACTTTAAGAAAGTCCAACATAATTTGTAGTTGGTTATGATGCGGATGGATGCAACCTTATTTTTCACTATATTTGACTCCTTTTCAAGTATGCGTTGGCCTTTTTTTTTTTGGTTTCGTTTCTGAGGCTGATACAACAAGATTAAGCTATCAATAAGTGGATGGTAGGGTGCCAGTCTTGCTGCAAAGTGGGTGATGGGTTAACAAGCTATTATGACTTAAGCAATTTCCTGAGCAAGTCCTTTTGTTCTTTTTTCTCCATATATGATCAAATGATGATCATCTGCAGGTATTATGAAGGACAGTTGACTCCTATTTCTGAAGAGGATTTTGAAAATGATATAGAAGCCCCCCAAGTTAGAATTACAGAAGCTGCTGAGAAGGTTTAATTGCAGACATTAATGTTACTCAATATATCTTAATTGTACTCTGTCTATAAATTTTCTGAATTTGTTATGTAGTTCAGATTCATGTGTAGAATTTATGACTATGAGTATTACAATGTTGTCTACTCTTAGTTGTGTGCAAATTATCTTTTCTTGACACACTTTGCAGTTTGGTATTTTTCTATTACATTGTTCAGTATGTCAATACTTTGGGAAACTTCACTTGCAGGTTTCACTGCTTGAAGAAAATATAAAGCCTAGGACAAACCTACCTCATTTGTTAGTACATCTTCGTGAGCGACGACCTGAAAAGCTCCACTACCTTGGTGTCTCTTTTGGGCTTACTTTGGACCTGTTTCGCTTTTGGAGGAAACATAAATTTGCACCATTCTATATTGGGCAAATACCAGTAAGCAGGCTATTCTATCTGTCAGCCTTATTTATATTATGTACCCTTAATAATATTCTCTAGTTCATCTCCATTGTTTCTTCAGAGTACCGTCACTGGGGAGCATACATGTATGGTCGTGAAACCATTGAACAGTGATGATATTGAAGCCAGTGGGTCAGATGAGTGGGGCTTTTTTGGTCCATTTTACCAAGGTTAGTCTTACCTGAGTCCATTGCTCTCCTTTGTAGTGGGTCTTTCGTGCACTTGTTTTTCCCTTTTAGTATCTTAAAACTCAATTCTTAATTTTCAACAGATTTCAGGCAAAGGTTTGCTAGGTTGTTGAGTTCTAGTTTCCGCTCAATGGAATACAAGCTTGCAATGAGGTTTCAGTCGAAACTTGAGCTGAAAAATGTAATTTTAATTGCTTTTGCTGACACTTCTGATCTTGCAGTGTCTTGGATCCTAAGATTAATTTCATGGATATGGAGAAGGGGCCTTCAGCATCCAACTCAGAGGGATTTCGGAGGTCAAACTGTAATGATCTATCACCATATGACTTGCAACGACTGAAAGTCTATACCGATAACCTTGCTGATTTTCATTTGGTAAGATTTCGCGATGTTGACTGGAATAATCTCTAGAGCATGCCATTTACTCAATTGATTTCCTGAAACTTTATATTTTAATCATGGCTTTCTGTCTTGTGTTCCTACATGCTGTCTAAGTGACACGATACTGAGGCTTAATTGTTCCTCCTCAGTGTACGGTATATCTTTAGTTTCCTGTAGAAGTATTATGGAATTGACCACAATCCATAACATATTTTAAATGTTACATCATTTAGGTATGTCATGCCTTTTTTTTAATCAAATTTATCCATTTCAGAGGCTATGATGAAAGGAAAAAATCTTGTTTATAGTATTTTCTTAAGCTATTAAAAAATAATCATGAGTAAAATAAAATAAATGAAATATGTTAAGCATTTATATATTGGTTCCCAGAAGGAAAATGCTAGATATGCACCGTGGTGCTACTTTTACTCTTTTATTAGAGTTGAAGGCCATGAGTTTTAATGACCCTAGAACCAAAGCATATCTTTGTAACAATTCCACCAGGATTTCCTTTCCTGGATAAATGTTTCCAGATTTGAAAGTAAGATATTTTGTTCATTTGTAGATGAGTTAAGATTGACCAATTAGAAACTGATAATCAGTTCTCTTGCCTACTTTTTAATTTGAATTGAACTGTGTTCCTTTCTTTCCCCTCTTTCTATCAGATTTTAGACATCGTTCCAGCCCTTGCACATCTTTATTTTCGAGGAAAGCTTCCTGTTACTTTGTCATATGTTCAGGCGTCTGTTTTGCTATGCACTGGCTTGCAGCTACAAAATATTACTCATGTTGAGGTTTGCTCTTCAATCTTTGTCTCTCTCTCTCTCATGCGTGCGCACACATGGACTTGCATATTTATACATGTATGTGGAAGAATGGATTTTAAGTTTTGGGTTAAAACCTAAACTTTCCCTGTATTTTAACACCAAATCAAGGATGCATTCTCAGATTAGATTTAATAGTAGTGGTTCTTGTGATTAAATAAATTGGCATTTCACCACATTGCTAACGATCCTATTACCAAAACAACATAAACTTTATCAACAAGGAAAACATGGTAATTTTAAATTTATAACATAATAAAGGCATTAGTTTAAGGCTCTTACTTAAGCCTGTTAAAAGTTTAACATAAAGATAATTTTTGGAAATAAAACATTCAAAATGATGTGAAAACGTGCTATGAAATGCTTGTCTTAGCACAGGTTATTTTTTCCTCAATTCATTGGACAAAGAAAACAATCTAAAAAGCAGCAAAATTTTAAGGCCTTATGCCACCTAATTTGCTGAACATGTCAAATTGCAAGTCTATAGATCTAATTGCTAACTGCAGTGAATGCCCTTGATTTTGGGTGAATAAGCTGTTGTGTCTATGTTTTAATACTCATGCCCTTTTACCTACACCGCTGTCAAGTTAATTGTGTGCTTGGAAAATGTAATTAGAAATTCATTGTACATTTCATTTAGCTAGTCTTTTCCTAACACATGTTAATTATGTTTCATATAGTAAATTTCATGCTTAGAATTGCTTCATTTATTGCAAATTCTTAACCTACTCTAGAATTCAAATATATCAAAATTTATTTGGAATTGTTGGAAATTATTCAGTATATGATGTCAGTAATTCAAAATAGCTGTATATAATCAAACGGTTGGCGTGAACATTTATAACATATATATGTAGTATTGTCGGTAGACCTTATTGATTCTGCTGTTTGCTTTTTTGGCTTGCTAAGCATCTCAGTGTTGATTTTTATGCTGTTATTCCAGGAGCAAATGAAGCTGGAGAGGACACAGATTTTGTCACTTTTCATCAAGGTTATGAAAAAATTCCACAGATATATTTATGGCATTGCATCTAACGAGATTCAATCATCTATGCCGCGAATAAAAGAGGTAAGCTGCTAGAAAACCCGATTTCGTGTGCAAGAATTGAAGCTATGTAGCTAGGGAATGGCTATCTAATAGCTGTGATCAGGCATCATAAATTGGATAATGTGTTTTAGACTCCAAATTTTGAAGCAGAGGCTTCAATGTTAAATGTTCAATGGAATGCCAATTGCCAATTTTCTGTCTGGTTGTCGGCTTGGGTGCTTTGTTATGGTGACATTAAAAAAAAAAAAGGGGAAATGGTGTTGTATACTTGAGAGGATTAAGTTGCTAAGTTTGCTTTCCTGTTAGCCTCCAAGACATGAAGGTTGATGTTTGTAGTTAAATGGTGCAGAAGTAATATGGCATTTAAGCACAGATATTTAGTAGTGAAACATTCAAAGGAACCTATTGCATGGAAGATTGTCCCTATATTTTGTTTTATATTGTATCTGGTTCTTTGAGGAATTCTGGTGCATTTTCATAATCATTACCGTCATCCTTATCCCCTAGTTAGAATGCAACAAGAAAAATAAATTGAACCCGAGTTGAGTAGGAAATGCTCAGTAATTCTTTAACATCCAAGGCAATAACGTATACCTTGCAGTCACGCACTAATAAGTTTGGGCTTTCTTGCTACCTCTCCTTAAGGAACAGTAGAGGGATGGATATGTTTCAGCACATTTTTACCATTGAAGATTTGTTAAATTAGTTGTTTTTTTAATAATTCAGAGGGTGCTGGAGCCACATAGTATCTCGGTGGATGAAGATCTCAATGAAGCAGCAAAGCAAGTTGAGGTAAGGTTTATGCATTTAATGCCTTATCTTCTGTTTCAGTGTTGAGCCTTCTGTATATCTGACAATGCTCAAATGACTAGGCTGGAATGAAAACCGAAACAGACGGCTCGTTGAATCCTGACTTTCTTCAGCAGTATGCCATTGTTGACAAAGAATCCGAGTTTGAGAGTGCTTTGCTAAGTGGAGGAAAGATAGCCTCTGGGGGTGTTATTAGTGTCAAATCTAGTGGTAAAAAAGGTGAGAAACATGGAAAGCATCAGGAGAACAAGATTGGGAAAAAGAGAAATAAAGAACATCATGGCTCCAAATCCAACAAAAAGAGTAAATCATAGATCCTAAATTCACAAGCTTCCTCCTCTAAAGCCTTGCAGAGGTGTTAGCTTAAATGTTTTGTAGGGTAATAATAAATTGTGTAATGTTACTGTTAATTAGCTATCAGTATACAACTTGGTTATGCTTAAAATTTTAGCTATCAGTATACAACTTGAACGCATACAGCAGGATATCTGCAAGTTCTTCGACCATGTTGAAAAGCAGATATCTGCAATCTTTGTAAGGTGTTGATATCGATATATTTGGTTTAGAATGTAAGTTTTGGCAGTCGTTTCTTGATTTTGTTCGTTTGGATTTGGCTTGCCTGGAGTAAAAGTTGTTTCAGCTTTTAGAATGTCTGCAATTCAAGGGGTACATTTTTTCAACCAACCCCTGAAGTCTTACTTTTCTTCTTTTGCACTTTTTTTTGACAGCTGTAGTTGATGCTTTTTACCACCGAAGTATATAATATTTTAAAATCTGGGAAATGAAGCGGTCAAATTGAGCTAAGCTATAATTGTAGACTTGTCATCAATGCTTCAAACTATATCAGGAAATTAAAGTGGCTTTGTACACGTCTGTAGCGTCTTCTGTTATATCTATCGGATATGCTCAAGGTCATTCAAAAGGACTCCACTGAGGAGTCTAGATCCTCTGTCTAATATTGTGTTCAATAAATCTCAGTCATTTATTTATGTGGGTCCTGCATAAGTGTCGCGTGAGTCTCGTAAAATAAATGACTGAGATTTTATGAGACAGAAAAAGACAGAATAATATTGGACAGAGGATCTGAATTCCAAAATGAGACCCTCTTCTAAGTTGAGGGTAATCTCTTATTGGCTAAAGCTAGTCTTAAGGTCATAATGATTTTGTATTTAGTAGTTGCCATCAAATTAGTCTTTGTTAGCCCTTTTCTCTTTCGCATAATGTTTCAATTTATAGATGTATGCGTAAAGATGCTATGGAGAGCCGATTATTTCAGGTGGCAATAGGTTTTTTTTTGGACATGGTCTAACAATATCAATTTATTAAAAAAAATTGATATATAAGTTCATTAGAATCTAATATAAATTTTCTAAATAGATATTAATATTTAGATGTTAATATTAAAATAGATATACTTTAATTACTCTTAATAATTAAATGAATTAAGTACAAAAATTTAAATTTTCATTTTAAACTAATATTTAATTATTATTAATAATTAAAATAGTTTAATTATTTTTGATAAAATATTTAAATAATATATATTTAATGACATTTCAAATTTAAATTTATCTATTAAATAACTTATAAAATTTTAGAATATTATTTTTATTTTCAATGTTAAATTGATTATAAAAATAAATAAATAAGTAATTAATAATTAGTATTAAATGATCAAATATGATATATTAGCTAACAATAAAATCTCATCAGAAAACTAAAACAAATATATCTTCTTCTTTTTTTGACAAAAAAACAAATATATCTTTTAGTTTGTATATGTTATGAACTTAATTAAATATATCTTTTATTAAAGATAAAAACCAAAAACCATAATAAAATAAAAAAGTCATCAAATTTAATATATATTCATAAATTTTTGAGTTTAGTATAAATAATATTTTATCTCTAAAAAGTAAAAACTCATCAATTGGTGTTTTCTTGAATAAGAAATGTATATATTATTATTATGATACAAATTAGAAGCAGGAGCCGAGCGAGGCGTTGTAAAAGGTTGAATGTTGTAGAATGCTATTGCCTAACAAATGAAAAGGAAGGCTGATGTCGGTGGAAATTCATGAAAAGGAAGGCCTCAATTCAAAGACAGACAAATACAATACATAGTTTAAGGTTTACATGAAATTTCTTTGCTTTCTTTAGTCGTTTTATAACCCAAAGTCTCCCAAAACATTCTTAATCTCTGTCTCTCAAACAGGAACGAAAAGGAAAGAAGAAAAGCTGATCTATCAGTCTCAGATTCATAGCTCCTAAAAGCACTTTCTGAAAACCAAAAAGCCAAATTCCAGCTACTCACTTTTCAGCTTCCCATTTTTCTCTTCTGCCCAGTTCATCCAACAAGAGATTTGCTGATTCCACTTTTCAGGTTCTGTCTATCTCTCTTTAGCTATGGTGTACGTGTATGCACGTATTTGTATTGGTTCTTTTCTTCTTTTATACCGCTTTTGTTTAGTGGAAGTCTGTACCTTCAGGGAAGAGAGCTTGTCTGTTTGTATTCAGAGAGTTTGGTTGACTAGTTCCGTGAAGTGGGTTGACTTTTGGTGGAAACTCGCTGCTAAGGTGATTTTCAACCTGGTTTATAGTCGTGTTTTGTAAGTTGGAGCTTGGAGATCATAGCGAAATAGAAAGTGGGTTTTGTTGGGTTTGTAGATTTGTCTACAGCAATGGACAAGTTTTATGCTTGAGAGATGGGAGTTGTCCACTTGTGGTTTATTTATGTGAAAAGGGAATTGGTGATGTGACCTGTAACATTTTTTTTTGGTGCTGTTTTTTTTTGGGGGGTTAATTTGATGGTTTTTGGACAACGTTTTGTATTTTGATTTGTCTTGTTATGGTCGCAGGTCTATTGGATTAGTTCTGTGTATTGGTTTCTGGAAGGATCGTTGCTTTGTTGTCAATAATGTGTTGTTTGACTTGAGAAGGGGGTTTTGCTTGAGAAGTTCGATGGACTGATTCAACTGGAGGGTATTGAGCAGCAGTTGGAGAATTTTGGCGTCAAATTCCTAGTAGTGAAATGGGTTGTGAGTGCTCGAAGCTGTCTTCATGTTGTTGGGATCCTCAATATAACGGAGCTGCTCCTGAGGTAGTTAATGAGGGTAAGTGAAATGCATGATTTGTTTTTCCTTGGTTAGTGCATCTATGTTGTTGTGACAATTGAAATGACTTCTCTTTATAGAAAATGAGGATAAGAGTGAACTTGATGATTTGCCTACATTCCGTGAATACTCAATTGAGACACTCAGGATGGCTACTTCAGGCTTTGCTGTCGAGAATATAGTCTCTGAACATGGAGAAAAAGCTCCGAATGTGGTTTATAAGGGGAAGCTTGAGAATCAAAGGAGGATTGCTGTGAAACGCTTTAATAGATCAGCTTGGCCTGATGCAAGGCAGTTTCTGGTTAGCAGTGAAGCACACTATTTGCCTTATCGTTTAACTTAATGAATTTAGCTGCCATCATGGTAATCTTTCTATCAACCTTTACTATATTACATAATCTGAGCTATCTTCTACATCCTAGGAAGAAGCAAGAGCTGTCGGACAGCTGCGGAACCAACGGTTGTCAAATTTACTTGGTTGTTGCTGTGAAGGGGACGATAGATTACTTGTTGCAGAATTTATGCCCAATGATACATTAGCAAAACACTTATTTCATTGTATGTTCATTTACTTACCCGATCATTGTATGTTCATTTACTTACCTGAGCTCTAATGTTTTTTTTTTGTTTACAACTTGTGAATTTCATGATTAGGACAATAACCGAAAAATTGTCAAGTTCAAGTAGTTCATTCACCTGTTCAGTATGCAATTACATCTACTAAGTATTAATTCTGTTGAAATTATCCATTCTCCAATTCCAGTACATGGCAGATTATGTAGTGAATGCAGCATGTAATTTTTAGGTTAAGATTCCCTGTAGTTAGGCAGTAATTGTATTGTGATTGGTACATGGGTACATCATTTCTGTAGTCTATATTTGTAGTTTCCTCTCATGTCTCCTTTTTGGTCTGTTGACTTCAGGGGAAGCACAACCGATGAAATGGGCAATGCGGCTTAGGGTGGCCCTGCATCTTGCACAGGCCCTAGAATATTGTACCGGCAAAGGGCGTGCATTGTATCATGATCTAAATGCGTATAGGATTGTTTTTGATGAAGTATGCAACGTTTTGACAAGATTTCTCACTTCTTTCTATAAATTGAATTTAGCATATAAAACTGCCATTGTTTATTTCTTAGGAGGGAAATCCCAGACTTTCTTGCTTTGGTCTGATGAAGAACAGTAGGGATGGAAAAAGTTACAGTACAAATTTGGCGTTTACTCCCCCCGAGTATCTGAGAACAGGTACTTATTTTGTGAAGCTAGTTAGACGTTTCTGAGTAATCCTAATCATAATACAACAACAACAACAATATCTCAGTAGAAATTTTGCTGAGACGGGAAGTCTGGGGAGTTCCAGAAATTTGCAACCTTACTATTAACTAGTAGAGAGGCTGTTTCCGATAAAATCACAAGAAAAGGAGAAAATAATTCTGATCATTGTCCTCTTCTTGTATTTCATTGGTTATTAGAGGTTTTTATGCCTTTGTGAATCTTGAGTTAGAAAGTTGATAGTTTCAGCAGTAAGAATCAGCTTATTAATATGACATGCTTTCATGCAATATCGTTCTAAGTTTCATGTCATTATCCTCTCTATGTTATTTTATGTTTACATGTTCTTTTAAACTGTAGGCAGGGTAACTCCAGAAAGTGTAATTTATAGCTTTGGGACCCTTTTACTTGATCTGCTCAGTGGAAAACACATTCCTCCTAGCCATGTAAGTCTTCAGCTTGGAGGGTTATTTTGAATCAACAATATCTAAGCTTCTGATTTTTTTTTTTGTTCAAAGGTGAATATTATCATAGTGAAGGAAAATTTGAAACCTGTAAACCATGATACAAGGGAATGTGAGCTTACTGTCACCGTTGTTCCTCCATTTTCTTTTGTGGTTTATTGTATTTTCAGATAAATATGAAGTAATGGCTGGTGATACTGTGGATTACCTTTTCTATTGTTCTCTTAGAAACATATATGTTGCATACTATTTAGATGGCCAAAAAAGTATAAAGGAAATTATGCCCTCTGACTTTGCTTCATTTTGAAAATTTTGAATTTCCCCACAGGCCCACAGAGATATGACCTAACAAACTCTTTTTACACTTAAATCGATGAAAGAGTTATACAGGAATAAATTTCGACTGCAGTATGGCATCTAAATAGAACCTCTTAGGCAAGTTATGTGTATGATAGTCCTGCTGATCTTGAACTTCTGTAGATAATTATTAGGATCTGATTGTTATTGTTTGTTTCTAAATACATAACCATTGTCATCTTCCTGCTACTTTTGCATGTTACATTAACTTAAATATGAGTTTCTGTATCTTATCATGTATGTGATCAGCTGTTAACTTGATGAAGTTACCATAATCTATTCTTTTGTGTAGTGCATGAGAGTAGTTTATTTATGGGTTCTGTTGGCACTTTTAATATCTCATAAACAACTTACTGAAAGAGATTTCCTTTTTCTTTCTCTCTTGGGTTTATAGTGGGCTGGTGGACACCAATAAATGTTTTGGTTTACAGTAATGTGACCGACCTTAACAAATAGGAAGAAAGGAAAGAGTCATGAGTTGTTGGAATGTAATGGCAACTGAGAATTTACTATTCAGCATTTATGCATCTTTAGATACAGAAGAACACTAATTCTCATTTCACAAAGATAATGATGGCATGAATTCCTTGAAGGTTCTCTGTCCTAAAATTCTTTCTGATGGTTCCAACCAACTTCTGTTGTTCAACTGCTTTCTTTCTTTGTTTTCTTTTTCAGGCACTGGACTTAATACGTGACCGGAACATTAACATGTTGACAGATTCATGCTTGGAAGGCCAATTTACAAATGATGATGGGACGGAGTTGGTGAGGTTAGCTTCTAGATGTTTACAGTATGAACCCCGAGAGCGACCAAATCCAAAGTCATTGGTTTCTGCTTTGATTCCTCTGCAAAAGGATACTGAGGTTTGTTGTCAATGGCTTTGATACGAAGTCTGCGTCTTATTTTCATTAAGGTCTTGCTCAATTAGATCCTAGTACACCTTAATTTGAAGGCTCTTCTGCCAGTCACAGTTGTTTGTGTGACTTTGAGGTACTCTTATCCAGTGATGGACATGAATTAACTAAATATTTTTGCAGGTTCCTTCTCATGTATTGATGGGTATACCAGATGTTGCTGAAGCTGTACCTCTGACGCCAGTTGGTGAGGCTTGCTTCAGAATGGATTTGACTGCTATTCATGAGATCTTGGAAAAGATTGGATACAAAGATGATGAGGGTGCAGCTACTGAGGTTTGTATATGATATTTCAATTAGTTGTTTTACATGTCCTGAATTTCCTGGATTCAACATTGTAAGTTGGTATCTGCTGCCTGCAGGGCATCAAGCATTCTAGATAATAAACTTTTTAAATTGTATAATGATAGCGTGAACTGCTTAATTTGTTACTTCATTTATTGCCTTGACTGTGAGGGACTGCTTTATTCCTCCATATGCAAAAGCTTGTAAATTCATTGGTTCCAGATGGGCTAATCATTCATAGGTTTTGTACTTTATATGATCCCCTAGGTTGTGTGATTTTTGTCACTGCTTCCTTGCTTTATGGGCAACTTAATTTAAGAAATTGTTTGGTTGTCTGTTCTTGTCAGACATTCACCCTGACATTGCATCTCCTTCGTAGCCATTTCAGTAGCAAGAATGTGACTGTACTCACTCCCGTTTCCTCTGTACAGCTCTCATTTCAGATGTGGACCAATCAGATGCAAGAAACGTTAAATTCAAAGAAGAAGGGAGATATTGCTTTTCGTCATAAAGATTTAAGGGCTGCCATTGAGTGCTACTCCCAGGTTTGATCGGCATCCATATTTCTGATTTGGATAAGTTATTCCATGTGTGGGGAAGCAAAGTTTGGGTAAGAATGTATATCTGAAGTCTATCTGAAATTGAGCTTAGTGTCAAAACTCAAAAGGTTTTCCAAATCTCTATGTCAAACACCCTTTTCCGTGGATTACCAAATTTCTGCCCCACTTGAAAGATCCGATTGTTAAATTTTTGGAATGTTCCAAGTTCAGCTGACAATTGATTTATATTTGCAGTTCATAGATGTTGGAACAATGGTATCTCCAACTGTTTTTGCTCGCCGAAGTCTCTCTTACATCATGAGTGACATGCCACAAGAAGCGCTAAATGATGCAGTACAAGCACAAGCCATATCACCACTTTGGGACATTGCATCTTATTTGCAAGCTGTATCTCTTTTTGCATTAGGGAGGGAGAGCGAGGCACAAGCAGCTTTAAAAGAGGGAACAACCCTGGAAAGTAAAAGGAGTTCCAATTTGTGATAATTGATGGATGAACTTCAAAATAATTGTTTTCTTGGGCACCTTTCCCTCCAGATGTGACTTGCTTCGCCAAACTGCGCTTAATTTTCAGGCAGGATCCAAGACTTCTTGAGCACAGGGAATGAGCTGCAATGATCAATCTGCATGATGAGTCGGTAGTCATCTTAAAAAATTCGTTCATAACATTGTGGGATGATTGTCGTCACTCTGCTTTATTGGATAACTTGTGTGCGCATACAAACATTCTTTCTTTATTTTGCTTTGCTGATCTTTCAAATACAACAACCTTTGTGGGAATAATTAAGACACTCTTTGGACGAATTAAATGTTTGTAGAGGGGTTCCAACTGCTGTTAAAAATTTGATTGTAGAGGGTGAAATAGACGTATTATGCGAGCCTTGTAATTTAATGTACTCTGTGCTATTGGTTGCGGCTGCTGCAGCTTAGGGTTGAGTTCCTTTTCTGTGCTGCTTTTGTGGTTTTAAGTCAAACACTATTTCTTTCCAGAAGGAGGAAAGTTTTGAATGAACTTGTGATCATGAATGAAGCATTTAGTACGCTACAAGATCCTGCAGTTATATAAGCAGCTTTTATTAACCCCTGTAGTAATTGAATCCATTGACATGCTTTTAATGCAGAAAAGTGAGATTTCTTTTCTAGGTTGGCCAAAGCCAGGAAAACTGGGAGATTGAGCTTGGAAGTGAAAATGCTAAATCGCTGTGGCAAAATTGGAAGCGAAACCAAATGATATGGAGGCTTAGCTTGTCAAGCAGAAATATAGCATTTCTCCACTATCAAAACTCTTTTCTAAGGATAATAAAGGCATATAAATTTGGTTATGTGAACTTAGTACGCAACTGCAACCATTCTCAGATGCATTTTATATGTCAAAATTTCAGAGCTTCACAACATCAATTGCTTTGCAGGATGACCAAAGCAGCAACATACATACCATAAAACATAGGCCTTATTGTTGATCATCATCAAACAGCAAGCAAACATGAATCTATAAATATATCAGGCCCCAGTGAAATAAAAACCACGTAAGGAGAAGAAAAATATAAAAATATGTTCACATAAATCTTCTCAGTTCTCCACAGCTTCCTCATTTTCGTACTCCTCAGTATCAGCAACAGCATCTTGGTATTGTTGATACTCTGAAACCAAGTCATTCATGTTACTTTCTGCCTCTGTAAATTCCATTTCATCCATCCCTTCACCTGTATACCAATGCAAAAACGCCTTCCTCCTGAACATCACCGTGAATTGCTCTGATACCCTTCTGAACATTTCTTGGATGGATGTAGAATTTCCCATGAACGTTGATGACATCGATAACCCTGTTGGTGGTACGTCACACACACTTGACTTGACGTTGTTAGGAATCCACTCAACAAAATAGGAGGAATTCTTGTTCTGTACATTTATCATCTGCTCATCAACTTCCTTGGTGCTCATCTTGCCCCTGAACATGGCTGAGGCCGTCAAGTACCTGCCATGTCGTGGGTCGGCTGCACACATCATGTTCTTAGCATCCCACATTTGTTGAGTGAGTTCAGGGATTGTTAAAGCACGGTATTGTTGGGAGCCACGTGAGGTCAATGGCGCAAAACCAACCATGAAGAAGTGGAGACGTGGGAAGGGGATTAAATTCACAGCTAACTTCCGGAGGTCGGAGTTGAGCTGTCCAGGGAAGCGGAGGCAACAGGTGACTCCACTCATGGTTGTTGAGATCAAATGGTTAAGGTCACCAACTACAGTAAAATCAATACATGCTCAAAGAAACATTAGACATAAAAATGGCTTATATTAATTATAAATGACACGACATCTGGACAATCTCCTTTTGTCAAGTGTTGAAACATTTGAAGGTAGTTTATATGTGTACTTACAACTTGGATTGGTGAGCTTTAGAGTCCTAAAACAGATGTCATATAGAGCCTCGTTGTCAAGAACCATGCACTCATCAGCATTTTCAACAAGCTGGTGCACAGACAGAGTGGCATTGTAGGGTTCAACAACTGTATCAGAAACCTTAGGAGAAGGAAACACCGAGAATGTTAGCATCATCCTATCAGGATACTCTTCCCTGATTTTTGATATCAGCAGAGTCCCCATTCCTGACCCTGTTCCACCTCCCAGTGAATGGCATATCTGGAAGCCTGAAAAGACCATAAGAAAAATAATCTAACCATTTGTAATACCATGAAATGATAAAACACAGATCAACGAATGGACTACAGACCTTGCAAGCAATCACAATTTTCGGCCTCTTTGCGGACAACATCAAGAACAGAGTCGATCAATTCAGCTCCTTCAGTATAATGGCCCTTAGCCCAGTTATTCCCAGCTCCATTTTGCCCAAACACAAAATTGTCAGGCCTAAATATCTTCCCATAAGGACTAGTCCTCAAGCTGTCCATTGTCCCTGGCTCAAGGTCCATTAGAACAGCTCGTGGCACATAACGTCCACCGCTAGCCTCATTGTAGTAAACATTAACCCTCTCAAGTTGGACACGAGACTGTCCCATGTAGTTCCCAGCAGCATCAATTCCATGTTCGTCACATACAACCTCCCAAAACTTGCCACCAATTTGGTTGCCACATTGACCGGCTTGGATATGGAGAATTTCTCTCATTCTGATGTGGGATACAAACTGGCTAAAATGGTATCTGGAACAAGAGTTGATCAAGTAAGTTATACAGAAAAATGCGAAGGACTAGAGAGATGAGGCACTGAAGAAAAATGGTAGTGGCCTTAGTCCTTTTTGTAGGAGAAAGATATAATAGGATATTTTATGTGAATATGATGTGTCTTCTTTAGGAGGGAGCAATGTCAAAGTCGAAGAGGAGTATGTGAGCTGGATTTCAAAGAAGACAATCTCAGCTTCTCTGGCCTCGATGAGTCCTAATATACCAACCCCAACCTCTAACATGATTCTCCATCTGTCAATTTTAGATTTCCAGAATTGCCAATTATGTTTTGTGATCGTTTGCTTCTATATGAATCCTTAAATCATCCTCCATTTGTGGTGCATAGATCAAATTAGGTGCCCAATTAGTGATATATAATGAAGAGTAAGATTCAATTATTGGTGTTGGTGGCCCATGAAATTTAAATGTCAGCCTGTCTCTTGTTAGATAAGTGTTATTTTTAGGCCCTCCTCACACCATCCCCACAAGGACTAGTTGGCTACTTGATCTCTCTCTGTCTCCTTCACGATCTTAGAAAATATCAATTTCGCTCAACTACAAAACACCATTTCTTTTCTCGACAATACTCTTTTCAGAAACTAAATCTATCCCACCATTAAACCCTTCTGTTTCACCGTTCCAAGGGAAAAGTATAACTCTTCAGGAATCTAAACACATAAATGGCATGTTGGACATAGACAGCATAACTGAAATTGCATGCTAAACAAACTCGTCAAGGATACATTCTCTTGGCTACCTATCTCTCGAAGATTCTGCTTTATATAAAAACATATCTTCCTTCACTTGACAGACAGAAAAGGTGGCTGCAGAAGGTGAGATGATATCTGCTTCTGCAAAGATTGTTGTTAGAATGTCATTTTCATGTCATTCCAGACCTACTTGAGAGAGAGATGATTATAGAAATGGTGAGTGCCCATCACAATCTCAACCCATTACGTTGTACTGTTCACTCCACAGCAACTCACAACACGAATGGACTATACACAAAAGCAAGTGTATCTTTACAGATTGATGCAATAGCACTCATTTCACCTCAGTTTTGTCCTCTCTCCCTAATTTTCCGCTTTTATTTTTAACCTTCAGCTTCGTGGGAAAGCATCAAATAATGGGAAAAAGTAGGATTTAGACAAAATCTGTAGCAGATAAGACGGCGTAAACATGGAAAAAAGGAGAACATGGCAGTTGTTGGCAGCCACATGGGCAAGTCATGTACAACAGGTGGAAAGGTGACAAAATGAAGGCCAAGTATTACGCGAAAACAAATAACTATAGCTCATATGAACCAAGAACTTACGAAGATTACTTTGATCTGATGGATGCCAAAGTCATATAATCACCTATGTATGTATATAGAGGGAAAGGCTTTCACAAAAATTCAATTTTTATATTTTGTCAAATATGATCGTAATGAACTAAATAATACATACATATTCTTAATTTCAATTAAATTTAAAAAATTAATTATTATTCAGTTAATAATCATTGCAATTATTTAATTAGCAATAATTATTAAACGATCATACGGTACTGTTATTATGGTAATTCTTTTTACCCTTACAAATTCATAATAGGCAATTGTGCTTCATTATATAATAGTTATCCAAAGTTACATCAATTTTTTAAATAGTTTTGATCAATTTTATTGAAATTTGTCCTCCTTTAAAAATTTCAGAATTAAAATTTTTTCTGTAAACACTTCAAAATTAGTAGTTGTATCATTAATTAACAAATCTAATAAATTTTTCTAGACATTTGATGCTTTAGTACCTGTTTGGATAGGCTTATATCAGTAGAGCATTTCTAAGAAGAACTTTTCTAAAAAGCTAGTTGATTATTTGACTGTCAATTAAAAACAGATTTTTTAAAAGAGCTTCATACAGTAGATTGCTTGGCAACATAAAAATAAAAAGCATTTTTATTAATTTTAACTATATTTTATTTTGTAATAAAATTATTTATGCATATAAATAATATTTAAAGTATACTAAACAATATGCAAAGTACAATATATTATATTTACGGTTACCTATTTCTTGGATAACCATCTTGTAGGAAATTTTAGATAACCATCTTGTAGGAAATTATTTAAAGAGATGTCTCATTTTCTTGTAGGAAATAAAATTAATATGAAAAATAAATATTAAAACATGTAAAAAAGTTAAATAATAGTTAAATACATAATAGTTAAATACATAATAAACTATGCATTTTATCGTAATATAAGAAGATTTGCAATATGTTCCCTCGTATCATTCATTTCGTTATTTTGTGGCTCATTTAAATGATTTCCTTCACCGTCTTCATTTTTATTGATTTTTTCATTTGTAGGAAGTAATTCATTATCTTCATCATAGGGAGAAAACTCTTCATCCTTTTGAGCATTTAACCTTATAATTATGAATGGCCATTGAAGTAGGTACAAATTTAACTTGCTTTGAAAAAGGAAAACTAGGCATTTGACGTAAAATTTTTCACCTATTTTTTCCAAACGCCAAATGTTCTTTCGATTGTGCATCTTAAAGAAGAATGTACATGATTGAATATTTTTTTCTTTCTTTTTGGAAGACCAACATGTCGAAAATTAGGAAGATGATACCTCTCACCTTTGTATGATCCTAAATAACCTTGCATGTAAGGATATCCTGCATCTACCAAATAATATTTTCCTGCATTCCAAATTAAAAAATAAATAAATAAAGAAGCACTGAATTATTAAGAATAAATAAAAAAGTATTAAGTTATCCGTCACAAACTTCTAAGTGAATGAGGGAAGTGTAATCTATCATTAAGCAACCCCTCCAAAAAAATTCGAGCATCATGTGTTGTGCCTTTCCAACCAGCCCAAGCAAAAGTGAAGTACATATCAAAATCACATACAATCATTACATTTTACGTAAGAATGCCTTTTCTTTCAATATATTTTATTTGATTGGACCTTGGAACTACAACTGGTATATGTGTTCCATCAATTGCTCCAATGTAGTCTTTAAAATAAGGTTAATACCTTCTATCATCTTTAATTTTTCTTAGAATTTCTCTAAAAGTTGGATCTTTTAGTTTGATGAAATCAACCGACATATGTGAAACAACCTATAATACTATTTCAAACCATCTAGAAATTGTTTCACCAGAACATTGAAATCTTTCTTGAACCATTCTATTGCAAAGTCCATGACCTAAAGTGATAAAAAACATAGCTACAGCCTTTTCTATTGTAACTTCTGTACCTTTCTTTAATCCATATGACTTATTCAACAATTTACATAATTTGATAAATACATCCTTCTCCATTCTAAATTGTTGATGACATCTATCTTTATTGCCATTAAGCAACTCCATTACAAATTCCATCTAGTGTAAGGGGATGTTCTACATGGTTTTTTCATATAATATTTAATATAATGGTTTATGTTCATTGCAACTCCAGTTTGAACCATATGCAAAATTTCTTCTTCAATCTCTTCATTATATTCATGATCATTGTCAGAATCATTATCAGAAGATGACATCTGTATCAAAATATATAAAAAGATAAATAATAAGCTTATTGTATAACATGATAACATAGCAATAATCATAACACAATAATAATAAAGTACAATTTAATTCATTACAACAAAATTCACCAAACAAAAATCCAATATAACACATTAATAGTAGCAAAATCCAAAACAACACATTACAAGTAGTCCAATATTAGTAACCAAAGACATGTCTAATTTATTACAAAAATCACAATCATTTCATTTTCTTAAGCCATTCGATTTGAAGATCAACATCCTTAAGCTCAACAAACATCTCTCTATTTTCCTTCTTCAAAAATAATTTGGTAGCTAACATAAACAGTTCACTTCCCCTTTCTATTTCATTTATACTTCGTAAGATGTTCATCACCTCAGCAATGCTATAACCAGGTTCATCTCTTTTAATAGAGCTCATTGAAGTTCTACTCTCTACTGCATCACATATACGGTCCAAATTTTTATTTAACCTTTCTGTTGCCCCTGTTCTAGTATCATTTTTCTTTCTTTTTTTTCCCTTTCCTTTTGTAGAAGTTCCTAGAGTTGGAGTTGATGAACCAATCTCATTATTAATATTTTCAATTTCTGGATTGACAGCAAAGCCTTCAAAAAGGTCATCGTCAAGATCAATATCAACTAGGCTTTCTCTACACGCCACATCAGCATCATTTGGTACAAAACCTGAAGAAGGTGCCCAAG
>JAOSBP010000205.1:25456039-25469415 GCA_027563825.1 Erythroxylum mucronatum | reverse complement strand
CTAAAGGGGATTGCCTTTAGGGCACTACTCTAACAATCTAACGGTACTGTACACGCACAAGTCGACTTACATGGGTACACAAGTCGACTTGTTAGTACCGAACTGGAACAAGGCAACTTACATCTCTATACAAGTCGATTTATCCCTACAGCTATCCCCTTTCTCCCGAATAGAGAGCCTTTGCAACCCTGAATCCATGAAGCTAAATCGATAGCCTAAGAGAAACCAGCGTCGAAACAAAACTTAGAAACTCACCTTGCACATAAACGGCAAGACCAACACTTGCACTCGAATAGAGAGAGAGAGAGGCAAGACAAGCTAAACCCTAATCGAGGAATCTTGTTATTCCAAGTTCATCTGTTATAGTTGAAATTCAAATGGATAGGTTAATTAGATCGTGTACAATCCTTTGACACGTACTATTTTAATCATTTTCTCTACGCCTTTTCCTGACAATAGTTTGGTATCTTGTTTCTCTTTACTCAACAACATCACTGCTCTTCCTTGTCAGGTAAATTTCATGGTTTATGTTTTAAAATTGCATAAAACATTTTCAAGCATCAAAAGCCATTATACTCTGAGGATCACTCCGCAACTTCCTAAAGGAATCACCAATGCATTCGTTACGAGTGACACCCTATGTATAAACCATGCAAATCCTTATTACTTGTTATGACAACTTATTCCGAGTTGGCCTCCCACTATGATATGAATGTCCATAATCTCTTCTAATCAGTTGAGATTTCTTCTGGCCATTGCTTTGTCTAAAAAATTACGTGTGCTCCGTTATCAATCATTATCTGCAAGGGTCTTTAGGGGTAATAATCTATAACTCTCAGCTATCTATAGACTTCATCGATTCCTCTTATCATCGCATAGAAAGAGATATTAGGAGCTTCAGGTTCTCCCAACTTTTCTTCTTCTTCTTCAAGAGTTCTCTCCTCCTATTTCTATCTCCTCTTCTCCTTTAAACACATAGAACTAGAATTGTTTCTTCCTACAATGATAGCTTAGAACTTATCTCTCATTACATCAGAAGCAGAGTCCTTTAGCCCTCCAATTGTCAAATTCCTTGTATTAGGGAATTCAAAAATTATGATAAAACAACTCCATATATTTCCCGTCATAAGAATATGAGGCTTTGTCTTCAGCATGGCTTCCAAGGCTAGACCTGGGCAACGGCAGCCAAGGTACCTGCCCAGAGCCCATCCTCGTAAATAGTAAAATGAGGCCTATTTTTACTCTCACAAAAAATAAAAAGAAGCAAAATGTAAGAGCCCAAAATTTGGCAAAAAATAGAGATCTTGTTTTTACTTTACCCAGGACCTATTAAATACTCGGAATGGCCTTGATGACTTCATAGTTTATGCAACAGAGATGGTAGCTGGGAAGAAATAGATTATGCTTAGGGATTTCAAACCAGTTTTCTTTGTTGTATTAGTTCATATCTACCACGGATATCTCTGAGTATCTTAGTTGACAGCCTCTCTACTTTAAGGTCAAAAGCTTCTTGGGAGAAAATCAAAATGACTTACCGAATTGGAAAGAATAGGATAGGTTTTGACATAGCTGATGAGGAGCATATGTTGCACAGGTTGGTTGTTTAAGGCCATTGAACCGAATTGAGTATCAACATTTGGCCTTGGAATTCTTCTATTTGTTGACGGGGTTCTTTGGATTTATCTTTACATTAATGTACAAGAAGAATCACGTTCGCGCCCAATTCATAAAATACTAGGATCTTCAATTTTCGTTGATTGATGAGGACTATGGCTCTGGCTCTGGCTCTGGCCCTAATTTCACAGGTGTAATCCACATTGATTGTCTTGATGTTCTTATGATAAAGTGTTGCATGGAAATGGGAAATTATCTATATGCTTGATGAATTTCTCAAGCAAAGATGGTAATTTTTCCAAACATGAAGATTGATACTTGGGACTTCGCCGCGGTGCCAAAAAGATTGGGCTCATATAAAAGCAAAAAGCAGGATCGTCATCGTTATCCATGAAAACCAGCCGTCCTCACATCCAAAAAACAAAAGAACAAAGCTGATAATACGAATGGTACATTCCCAAAATTTTATTTATTACAAAATGTAAACAGTCAACAAAAAGCTAAACAACCAATTTGACACCAAATTTTTGGTGACCGCTGTGCACAAAAAGGGCACCCTTAAAAATAAACATTAGTAGAGTAGCTCCTCAAACACAGGATCTACAGATTGCCCCCACTTTCCATTGTACAACTCCAAGAGTTTCTCAGCTGGTGTCACTCCTGCCATGGGAATATCGACAATCACAACCACCGAACTTCAAATTAGAAAACCGAGGAAATTTTAATGCAGCAGTTGAATCCTGAATATTACAATGGTTATTGGACACTCTTTAACAACTATGCATGTACAAGTAGACATCAAAATATCTGAGAAAACCTATTCAGTAACATGCAAGTACAAGCAAATCTCCAATTTCGTTAGAGATAATGCTCTCTCCACTGCCTCTTCCTATGTAAACATTCTTTCTAAATTCCTCCAGGGAGTAACATAAACTCAGCTTCCAAAACAAGTCTTTCTCTTTTAGTCTGAAAACTTAACTGTTCTAACCAAACACATCATAACAAAGGACAACCACACTAAATCAAGACTGACAGAATATGACACAAAAGATCCAAAATCTGAAAAGCATATTGAAAAGGAAAATGATTGGAGATACACAAGATCATTGGCATCTCCTAACATATAAAAACTTTGTTGATATCTTCGGATTTGCACCTTACTTTAGTTAGGAAAGAAAATGGAAAGGATTCCAAAAGGGAAAATAAAAGAAGAATGCAAAGGCACATAATACATATGCAGTTACCTGTTCTAACAACCTCGGTTACCTCTTTTAAGAATCCCACTTCTTTGAAGCCTCTCCTTTCCAAGCCATCCTGCAACAAATAGGTGTATCTATGAGAACTATTTATATGAGCTGGATAAACCACAACATTCTAGAGGTTACCTTAGCCAATTTTACAACGTCTTCAGCAATGTGCCTAAGCATTCCATCCCGAAATGGTGTCATTAAACCCATTTTTGGAACCTACTAAAAATATGTTCTAATCACATCTCCCAATTTAAATTACAGTGATAGGCATAAAGAAACATATGTATCGCACCTCAGACTACTGACAAATAATGTATTGCTATACATTTCAGGTTTTGGAACTTCACTCCAGACTATCATGAAGAGAAAAGAGACAAACAGAAGTTTGTATCTTTCTGATGATTCTACTTTTTCAAATGTTGTATCATGCACATACAACCTTGTAATAAGAAAGGTTAATTCAATTCATCATAAGTTTTTCAATTACCATAGTCCTCAGCGTTTGTCTTTCCTCTGGAGTCCAATCAGTTGTCATGTCTAGAACAGTTTGAAGTGACATCTCATCATACAACAATCCAACCTGACATTTGAAAGGGAAGATGAACATCACTTATAATGTTATAAGAGTACAGCAAATATCGCAAAGAAAAAACCCAAAACACATCTAAACTATGATATTCTTCATATTTGATTCTTCTTTGGATAATCTTTTTCATTAACTATTATTAAAAAATAAATATAAAAACCAGTAAGTGACAAGTTAATCTGACCATTCCCTACAAATTTCACATAAAGTAAAAATAAAATGCACCATTGAACAAGGAAAACTACCCAAAATGCTGGCAAAGCACATAACCTCCTCCAAGGGCCTCCATCAGCACCCCTCATCTCCAAGTATCTCTTCAGCCTCACCTGAATGAAAAATACAACAATGTTAAAGAAGCCATAGCAACGCCAAAATCATCTATCTTTAGCAAATTGATGAAGAAGCATACCTCGGGAAATATTGTTGTCAAATGATTCTCCCAATCATTAAGGGTTGGGAACTCGCCTGGAAGGCAAGGAAGTTTTCCAGCCATAAAGTCCTGCACAAGTATACGAGGATAATCAATTTTCTTAGAAAGCCAATAGCTTCATCTCAAGAATACAGAATCAGATTCCTGAAATGAAAATGCAACACAGAAAAAGGTTTTCAAATGGATTAAAGAAAATCTTAAATGACAAGACTAGTAAGGTTAGATGGAAACCCGGAATGACAGTCCAGTACAGTCAATATACTTCTTTTTACGGTAAACGAAATACATTGGAACATCAAGAGCATAATCCACATACTGTTCAAACCTGCATAAGAATAACCAGCATGATCAATGTCAAGAAATAAAAAGGTATCTGCAAATAGAAAAAGTTGAACATACCCGAACGAATCATCAAATACAAAAGGAAGCATGCCAGTGCGGTTTTTATCCGTATCAGTCCAGATTTGGCTGTTTAATCAATGAAGAGCACTTATATAAACATCAGCGAACAAATAATAGTGCTAGGCACAATTAGAGGTAATATGCAGACACCTTCTCATGCTCAGATAGCCATTTGGCTTCCCTTCAGTGAAAGGTGAATTTGCAAATATAGCTGTTGCTATCTGTTAATTTTCAATCATTAGATATTTGATGTGGCAGAGGTGTTCAATCAAAGAAGAATGTACAAAATTGTTTCTTTCTCACAGGCTGTAAAGCAAGACCAGCACGAAATTTCCTTATCATGTCAGCTTCAGAACTGAAATCCAGATTAACCTACAGAAAGTAAATTTTGTTGACAATGAGAAATTGCCGGTACTAATGTGGAAAGCAAAATGGTTGTTCACTTAATAGAGAAAAGGAATATTGAGAAATTAATTAGCCAATAAACAATACTTTGCTTTAGAAGGGCATAGAAAAATGCCATTCCTCTAACCTGAACGGTGCATGTCCTAAACATCATATCAAGTCCAAGTGTACCAACTTTAGGCATGTAATTCCGCATTATATCATATCTTCCCTGAAACAGAATACAAGTCAATGCAGCGATAAACTTTTAACATATAAAGACTAGGATAAACATGGATGGATCCAGCCCACTGACCGAAAGCTAGACTAACCAAAGGGTATGTGCTATTGTATGACCACTCTGAACAAGTCCACAACAACTGCCCCCACTGACCCAAATTAAATTTATCCACATCTATTGAGTACACATTTGCTCTTAATCAAATCCATGACATCAACCCAAGGCCAAGGTACAGAAAATATTTCAATAGTTTTCCATAATGTAATAATACACATTATGACATTTCTAAAAAACAGTTTTCCTTATAGCCTCTAGATACTGAATGGTGTAAAGAGGAAACAATAAATAGTATTGCTAACGAAAGGATTCTACGTAAGTCTTGCAAAAATCAATTCTAAGTGATATTGATTTGACTTTCTATTTTCTACCACAAAAATTTTAAAGTTAATAATTCAATAGTTACCACACAGACTCAAATTAATGGATCTACCCCTCAATATAAATGGAAGACCTAATATTACTGGCTAACAAAAATAGAAAATTTATCAAATTTTGTACAAAATGCTGTAGATGGAAATCTATATGAAATTCAGATCATTGAAACAGTTTGAGTGATCTTTAGAACCCTTTTGGCCTCAGTGTAAATTATTTGATCAGTCTATAAGTTTCAAATTTAGAAAGCTTTGGATTTTGAAAATAGCCGCCTTGTGGATGCCAAAAGAATGAGCTAAATATGACGCTTATTAACTCTCAGCCATTGTACAACAGAACAAGTGACAGGTAAGGGATCTGAATGCATACAATAACCAAACAAGGAAGCACATCAATCATGGGATGATCCAGATGTGTCACAAATGCATATCACAAGATCCAGATGTGTCACAAATGCGTATCACAAGTGATACTTTCTGTAAGGCTCTTCATCCCCTCTTCATCCCAAGAACACATCACCTCTTTTGTGAAGAGAAAATGACTCAGGAATTTCTAAGTCTAACTCCTGTGGCTGTAGCTTGCATGTGTAGAACCCTGGTTCGCAAGCTTTATGGAAGCATCGAGATAACTGACCATGGACTTACAAGCAGAAGCATCAACAGTTCATACAATCTTAACTATTGCATCTCTCTAAAGAAACAACGATTAACATTCATCTAGTAGATTATGTTGCTGAAACGGGAAACTAATTAGTACCTTGGGCATAACCGGGATGTATTTAAGCCCCCACTTGGGTTGGAAACCAATTCCTAGAAATCCAATCCCCATCTC
Organism: Erythroxylum mucronatum; assembly: GCA_027563825.1. Lineage (NCBI taxonomy): Eukaryota > Viridiplantae > Streptophyta > Magnoliopsida > Malpighiales > Erythroxylaceae > Erythroxylum > Erythroxylum mucronatum. The sequence continues at coordinate 25,463,245 of JAOSBP010000205.1, read as the reverse complement.
CTCTGCAACAGCTTTCACCTGGTGAAAAAGACAATATATCATGAGAAAAAGTAGTAATTGAAAGAAGACCAAACCAAGGATAATTCATAAAAGGAGGTGGTAGGAAAAATAAGATAATATTGGAATGATCATGTTTCGGTTCACATGTTATGATTTATGATGGCAGCAAACTGATCTATTAATAAAATCATGATAATAGCTTTCATCATGACAGAAATTCTTCTCTGTGAAAATAGTCTCTGTACATATGATTGCCCTAAGAGGAGCTGGCTATGTCGAGTAGAGAAGCAGAAACTACTGGTGGCAGAAAATAAGGATTTTTTTTTCTGTTTTTTGAAGTTATTGCCAATGAAGGAAGAAAAATGTATCCCAGAGAGATGCTAGTGCAAATAATGCCAAACCCACTATGGAAGGACTAGAAGTTAGCCACAAAGCCATAATACTAAATTTCTTGGCAGTGGCAATTTTCCAAATAAATATTCATTTAATTTTATATAAATTCCAGGATGCAGTATTAGGTTATCACTGAACAAAGAAAACAACTATGCCAAAGGCATTAAAGTTGATCATATTTGAACATTATACATGAACCACAAGGATTATACAGAACACATAGATGAAAAAGAGGCATAACAAGCTTTTCAAGCATGTGTGAAGCAGATTTCCAACCTGATAAAGGTGAGAATTGACCTCTGCACATGTTTGATGTAAAGTTTCGAGAGGTGCACCACTCAGCTCAAACTGACCACCAGGCTCTAGTGATATGCTTTGCTTTCCCTGGCCCATATCAACATAAAGATTTTAGAATAAATGTTATTCTCTAGTTAGAGGAATACATAAACTAAAAGAGCCAATAGTTGAAAAACTCACTGTAATCCAAAAGGCACAACTGTAATAACCGTCGAAAAAAGTATATCATATGAGCAACATCAAAATGGAAGTAAGTATAAACACATGCACACTTGCAAGTAAAAGGATGCTATTTCTGAAGAAACGAAGATAAGCATGAAAAACTATTTACCTGCTTAAGTCCTATAATTTTATCACCTTCCATTATTTTACCCCAATCAAATCTCTCAGAAATACCGTTAAGCAACTCTGCTATTTGTTCATACTTCATGGGATGTAATGTTCCAAATTCAAAACCAAACTTCTCATGTTCTGTACCTATTCTGCAAAATATCACTCACTGAAGTCAATCAAACAACTAGGTTTGCAGAAATCCAGAATCAAGCACAAAAGGCTAACTTAGACAAATTAACTGATCAATTGAAACAAAATTTCAAGAGCAAGATTGCCAAAATCATGAAAAAAGAAACCCTTGTAGAAGGCAATTTGGTTATGCAAGCAACAATTTCACAAAAACAATCAGCCCTATAATATGTCATGGGAGTATGATTTCTTCCAACAGCATATACCAAACTTGATACACAAATACTTTCAGTCAGTACATAAATAACAGATCAGAAATCTTTTGGAGAGAGAAACTGCCGCAACATTTTGTATCAAAGCCCCATTCAATACACAAAAGCAGATAGCATAAAAAAACTATTCCCCTGTTACGCATTGCCATGATATGTGGAATTGATGAATCAAAATGTAGCAATAAAACTAACACACTATTATCCAAGTGTATGCTAAATTGCACTGAAAATATTAACCCAATCAATCTACAGTGAAGAACTGGAAATCATACCTCCACTTTTCTTTAGCCTTGCACCCGGAGGCAAGATATTTTACAAGATCTTCTTTTGTTAGTGGTTCGGAAGCAATTACAGCTTCCTCAGGAGGACTGGCAGCAACTATCAGTTGATGACCTCTCCTGATTCCAAGCAATGAGCTTTCTAGGCCCAGAATATGATGTGCTTTTGAAGAATTGCATGATAAAGACAAGAATCTCACATGTGGCTCCTTCAATTTAACCACGTCTATGGCATTAAATGTGCCGACGGATAAGTTTTGTCTGATTTTACCATGTGTAATCTCCATGGAAACACAATGTGTTGGACCTGCCTGTGAAATGATCGCCATGCCTAAAACAAAGCACAAAGCAACATTTGACAACCATCTAACAGAGACAACCGTTCGATCTTAAACTTAAAAGCCAAACTCGAACATCCATCCTCTTTCCATTGCATCCAAAACAAACCGACTCATTTACTTTATAATATAAGAATATTGAACTATACTTCGTATAAAACCATCAAGGCATCAAATTTATTGATACTCTAAAAATGAAGCAAAATAATGCGACTCATACAAGCATACACAACTCCATACTAGACCGATTTCATGAAATTGTGTGCTTGAGAACTGATTTTGCACATAAGATAAACCATCTTTCAACTACACATTGGTTGTCCAAAAAGCATGTCATTGATTGCTTTTCACTACCTTATCACCTACTATCAATCACCCCCACTCAAAAACAGAAGAATTTAAAGGACAAAAAAAAAGGTTCCAGATAGTACTAAACATGAAACTCAAAAACCGCATACACATTAACACACAAACATCAAATAAATGAATGAAATCAAAACCAACCAGCAGCATAAGTTAAAAGCATAGATAAGAATAAACACTTACAGAAGCAAAAATTGTTCTATCTACTCTAGGGTTTCGAGAGAATTGGAATAAGCTACGCGGGTCTTTGTAATCGGGGCAGTTTCAGTATGGAATTCTCTCTTCAACTTTCGATATGCGACATAGAAAAGAAGTGAACAACAGGAATGGGACTAGGAATAGGAATGGATTGATGTATAATTTTTGTTCATACAAAAGATTTAATGTTGGGCGTTGCATGTGGTTAATGTGGTGGTAACGGTGAGCGATTCTTAAATACTGAGCCTCGACGCTCCTCTTTTGTGGTCCACTCTTTGCGTCAGCTTACACGTCAGCTTCCAGATTCCTATCCCCCTTCAGCAGTCACCAACTCCCTTTTCTCTTTTAATGCTACTTTTCTATTATTTTATCTTTTGTCGTTTGAATTTTGGTAATTGTTAAAGATCTTTGATTGATGCTCGTAATGATAGGTTTATACATATTTATTACATAGTTAAATTTAATCGCACTGTTGAATTTAAAAAACCTCAAAAACCCCCAAAGTTTATTAAAGAAAAATTATTTATCAATATTTATTAAATTTAATTCTTGAATCAAGCATGTCAACTATCATATATGTAAATAAGTTATGAAATTAAGTACTAAAACAAAAATATATCTCAAAGGTAATTTCTTGATTGGAATAATCACTATAAATTTATAAATTTGTAATTTTATGAATTTCTTTAGAAACATTAGAAAATTGAAATAAATTTTTATGTATTTCTTCAATTCCCTTCACTGTAGAAAAGTAATATATAAATGTTTAAGGTAAAGAATTACTTTATGTTGAAATTAATCAGATAAACATATTTTAATTACATTATTGTTTTCTATTCTAATTATTCAACTTTTAAACTTTTAAATGTTATCCTGAATAAATATATATGTTATTCTAAATTTTATGTTTATATTTTATTACTAAAATGTAAAATAATGTTATCTCAAAAGGGTTGATAACACTTCTTTGAGTTCTTATTGTTCTCCTCTAACCTCTTAACATTTCTTGAATATATTATAGAGAATCAAAAACAAGACTACAAGTTTAGATGGAATTGAAATTTCAAGCAATAGTATTATAACCACAATAATACACAAAATTGAAGACAACAAATGATAAATATAAAAGGGCATCCTCTTCTGCTTATTATGATTTAATATGGTCATCATTTTCTAATAAAAAGGTGATGACAACTTGGTATGGACTCAAGATAACAACTTTGCAAATTTTAGTCAAAAAGCATATATAAAATAATATAGAGGCTTCTTTAAACATCATTGGAAGTTGTTTAGATGGCTATCTAGTCTCATCATTTTATTGAATATCCATACAAAGATCTCTTCTTCTTATTACATCAATTTATTCTTGTAACCATTTTACTTTATCCTAATGTAAATAAAGTATATATGATGTGATATGATGGATTTTGTTTACTAGTTTACAATTAAGTGGTGCATGTATTATTTGTTTAGTTTCTTATACACATTTAATTGTATTTATTTTTATCGATAAATAGATGAAAGTTTAAGTACAATTTATAATTTAACCTCTTCAGGAAGATTTAATGATTCTGCTTAACCTCATATATACGAGATTAGTTCTAGGTATAAAGAATTATCCTAGTTACTTATATTGTAACAAATATTTGAAAGGAGAGAGAATCGTCAAATTAAAGAATCATTTAATTAGAATCAAAGGTGATATAGAGCCTTACGAGAAAGTTAGTCATGATTTGAATGATAAATGTAAACTTTGCTTGAAGAGTCTTAAAATGAGAAGGAAAGAATGCAAAGATGAATTATGAAATTGTTAGGGAAAGCTCTTTTTGTAATGGTAGGATACTATTGGCAATGTTGAAGATAAAATTCATATCCAACAAGAAGGGATGGTTGCAACTGATATGAGGAAAAAATAAGAATAAAGGTATTTTTTTTACTTCACAAATAACCCTCAGAACTTAACCTTTAATTCTTAGTGCATTACAATCTAAAGAAGTAACTCATAATGTAGATATTAGTAATGACTAAATTGTGGTATGTCATTCAATATTGCTCAATCTTATTATTACCAACCTATGAATGGTCCAGGATGTAAAGCCCTTCAATTGATGACTACAGATTCAATTTTTTGAGCAGCTATGCTACTGCAATAGAAAGTTATATGAGCAAAAGAATGATTTAGGAAACTTGACAATGTTCAATCATATATGATGGTTGGACAAATAGAATTCAAAAGCCTATTGTCAATTTTATGGTTTATTATGCTAAGGGAATGATGTTTTTAAAGTACATTGAATAATTAAAACTTGTAAGAAATATGATACTCCATTAGAGATATAACATAAAATAGTTAATAATGTTAAACTTAAAATATTATATATTTTATCATTGACAATGATGATATTATAAAGCAGTTGGAAAGAGGTTGCAAAACAATTGTAATTCTTTTTATTAGATTTCTTGTGTTGCACAAAAAGTAAGGAAAGTAGCTAATTTCATTCATAATAATGTATGAGTTCTAAACTTGATGAGAAGGATTCACCAATAGTAGAAATTTGTGTCGTTTTGCCATTACAAGATTTACAACTAAATTTTTATTATTTTAGTGTTTTGTTTAAATGAAGGAGTTGAAACAAATATTTACAAGATAATTAAGTTGCATCTCAGCATATTAGGTTTAATGTTAGAATGGAAGTTTCAAAGAGTATACTTAAAGATCATGAATTTTACTCACAATGTTAATTTTTTTATCTAAATTCATGAGTCTTTAGTGGGAGTACTTCATCTGACTGATAATGATGAGAAGACAACAATGAGTTACTTTTATAATGTCATAGAAAGGACAAATGAAGCATTTAAGGTTAATATAAAAAAATATGTATTATTTATACATACTTTATTTTGCAGTCATCAACAAAAGATGAAAAAGATAACTTTATTCTTTGTTGTTTGCTGCTAGGGTTTTTATGAATTTAAGTGTCTATTTCAGACCAAGTTCACAAAGAAAGTTAAATTTAATAGGTATTAAGTATCACAACAATTGTTTCATACATTGATTGAAAATTAGAATCATATTGGTTATTACAACCACAATAATCTTGAACCAGCCAACTATTGCCTGCAATTTAAATTAGCTTAATTCAACATGTTTAATGCATTTGAATCTCTTTTATGTTTTTGTTATACATACCACTATTAGGTCTCTTACTATGGTCTTTTTTTAATTTCAATAAAGTATTTTATTATCATATTATATTTTACTTATCTTATAGTTTTTGTCGGACCCCGAACCCGAGGCCCGACTGGCCCGGGAGGTGAGCCTGACTGATGCCCGCTCCCGGGGCTGCTGGCCTTTGCTGAGACTGTAAACCTGGCATATGCTGATGACTCACTTTTTTGGTGAGCATAAACTGATCTAGACTTAGGCCCTGACTGCTCTTGATAAAACCCAAACAACAGAACTTTCTAAAACATAAGTTGTCCTATTTTAACTGACACCTCGAGGTATGAAGAAGGTACCTCGAGCTACGCAAGCTGATACCTCGAGGTATCGTGCAGATATCTCGAGGTATGCCACAGACAACTCGAGGTATGTTTCAGATACCTCGAGATACACATGCTGATACCTCGAGGTATCTCTCAGATAACTCGAGGTATGCTTCAATTAGACAGATACCTCGAGGTATTAGTCATACACCTCGAGGTATACAAGGGCGGAGAGTTTCCGGAAAACTGATACCTCGAGTTATCAGACAAATAACTCGAGGTATGCTTGGTAAATTCCTCATTTCCAAGCTTATAAACTCTCCTAACCTATCCCAACACAACATGGACACCTCTAATCTTCTCAAAACCCATCCAATCTATATTAATACACTTCATAAGTATTCAAGTGCCTATTTCAACACTCAATCTCAACTTCAAAGGATCAATTCACATGATCCAAATCGAACCTCAACAATGCTAACTCATCTAACACAAGCTAACAATACTAACACTTGACCTCAACTTCAAGCATCTTTCAAACTCAACTTATTCACTATATCGTGCAATATTCATCACTTCTCATTCATCAACCCAAACTAACATGCATGTATGGAAATCTCAATTTGAAACATCATTCATGAAATTTCATTGAAATCAAAATACTGGTTTACAATGCTTTAGTGGGCATTTCAAGCCCAATTACAAAATGATCAAAATACACTGTTTTGCTAAAAATGCAACTAAAGCATTGTACAAAAATTCAACTTTAAAATACAACAAAACACAATTCTTGGAGTATTGCCCTTTAATGCTCATCTTCGTGCTCGAGCTCTTCACCTGAGTGGGGAGGAACTGGAGGGGGTGAGCTAAAGCTCGTAGGTAATATGCTTATATTTATATTAATAAGCTGAAGTCTGTTTATTCACACAATTTACAATTTCTAAAATGATCATGTAATCATGCATCTCATGCATTCATCATGTCAAAGCTCACAAATCAATCATTTTTCAATCATCTACACTCATGCTGACTCATAACACAACTGATGGTTTGGCTAGTCCACTAATGCTGATGAGCTACATTTCTGTAGTCATATGCTGAGGAGTCCAATTATGGAAC
>JAOSBP010000205.1:25419247-25433045 GCA_027563825.1 Erythroxylum mucronatum | reverse complement strand
CCAAATTTTCAAATTTGGGTTAATTAGGATCAACCCTACAATGCAAAATGATTAAGTTTCATGTTATCCGATTCAAGTGTTGGATTCCGGTAACGAGTTCCAACTTCTACAAGGTCATCAAGGTCAAGAAATGTCCCGGGAATGGGCCCCCATAGGGTTCGCCTCCCGGGGCAGTCGGGCTCCAGGGTCGGGGTCCGACATACACAGCTGAATTTTAGTATAGCATTCCACTCACAGACTAATGGGCAATCGGAGAGAACCATCTAGACACTTGAAGACATGTTAAGAATGTGTGTCTTAGACTTTGGTGGACATTGGGAACGTCATTTGTCTTTAATAGAATTCGCTTACAACAATAGCTACCATTCCACCATTGGAATGGCACCTTATGAAGCATTGTATGGTAGAAAGTGCAGATCTCCACTATGCTGGACAGAAGTGGGAGAAAAACAGTTAGAGGGACCAGACCTAATTCAAGAAACAATTGCAAAAGTTCTTGTGATACAGGAAAGATTAAGAATGGCGTTTAGTAGACAAAAGAGTTATGCAGATTCTAAGAGAAGGGACGTACAGTATGAACCAAGTGATCAAGTTTTCTTAAAAGTCTCTCCTACGAAAGGTGTAGTAAGATTTGGAAAGAGAGGAAAGCTGAATCCTAGATACATTAGACCATTCGATATCCTTGAAAGGCGGAAATGTGTCATAACGGTTAGCTTTGCCTCCTCATCTGAGCTACGTGCATCCAGTTTTTCATATATCAATGTTAAGAAAGTACATTCCAGATCCTTCTCATATCTTGCAAACCCCAGAAGTGAAAATAACAGAGAATCTTTCTTATGAAGAAACTCCAATTTCCATCATAGACAGACAGATTAGAAAGTTGCAGAATAAAAAGTTCTAATGATTAAAGTTCAATGGCAGAATCAAAGAATTGAGGAATGTACATGGGAAACAGAAGACTCAATGAGAACCAGATATCCACAGTTGTTCCCCCAATGAGGTAAATTTCTAAAATTCGTGGGCGAATTTTTAATAAGGGGGAGAATGTAATACCCGGTATCTAGTTTACCCGATACACCAAAATAAATCGGTATTTGAGACTGATGTCATTAAAATCAGGACAGTCAATAATAATTTTTAGTGACATCAATTTAATGATGTATGACATTTTTTGGTGGTCACAGGAAATTATACGAGCAGATGTTGAAAAACAGTACAAGAATGACATTTTTGTAAATAAGTGGACATGAGGTATATAAAAGGAGCTAGTTGGAGAATAAGACAAAAACATTGTCTTCTTCTTCTCCATCACCACCGAAAACACCATGGGAGCTCCTCTCCAAGCTTTTCAACTTTTGTAACAAGAAAGGGAAGGAGAATCAAGCCATTTGGTTAGTACGAAAAGGTAAGCCTCCATTCCAATGCTTAGATCTATAGATTAAAGCTTAGTTTTTCACTTCTTTTGTGAAACCCACTTGATGGAAGTTATGGGTTTGATGATTTGAATGATGGGTTTTTGTTCCTTGATGTCTAATGACACTTAAACATGAAGAAATTCCGTTTTTATGGTGATTGGAGGGCTAAATAAAAACCTAGGGTTTTGAAGGTTAAGCTGTCAATGGAGACAAATTCATAGCTCTCTTTGTGCATTTGTTTTGAGCTGTTTAACGTGTGACTCTGGAAAAACTCAAAACATAGAAGTTGTAGATCCAGATGTCTACTGTCTCCCTGATTTTTCTCACGATTTTAGGGTGAGCCTAGCAAATGTAAGAGGCCCCTAATTGAGACTGGTTCAGGATACCAGCGAGATTGAGACGAGAACTGAAAGTTAATTGTTTGAAGACCTTAGAGTTAGAATTGGATGATGAGTTCTTCTTACGAAATTTTTACAAATGTGTCATCTAAGTGCTGTATAAAGGAAATTTTAATTTGATGAGTATTCTGTTAAATATGGCTGAAAAAGTGAAGGGTGTTGTTAGCGTTAGTGACACAGAAAAGAACAGAATCAAGACAGGCTTATAAAAATCACAATAAATCCAATTTAAATCATTTTTTAGCCATCTTTAGATATGTGATAGCCATATGATTCTATTGAAAATGAAGTTTTGAATCCCCTTAATTAGGTGAGAAATGATTAAGTTATAAGGTTTTGAGACAGAAAGGGTCCAACTCACGACTGAATGTTAAAGCTGATTGTAAATGGGAGATTTGGATTTCCTTAATGACCAAATTAGAACATGGTCATAAAAGAAAAGTTGTGAGTTTATGTGTTAGCTAGAGGTCTAGAAAGTTTGAAAAACATTGGGCCTATATATAAAAAGATATGCTATCACGAATGGGACTTATGCAGTTTTTTATGATATGTGTTAAGAAATGAGGTTTTGTAAGAATGACTAATATGGGTATATGTAATTTTATGCATGTTACCCAAATAACTTGTGAAAGCTGAGAAGGAATAGAACTAGAAGTCGTACTTCTCAAGTTCAAGAAAATTAGAAAAGGGATCATAACCATTGCGATAGTCAAGGTGAGTATAATCATGTTACTATACTTGTGTAGTAATCCTTTTCTTTTATCTTGCGGCTTGTTGAATTGTTCTCGAATCCATATGACTTATTTGATATATGACTCCATGTAGTTGAGTCTAGCATGTGTATGCCAGATTGACCAGATGATATTCAGATCCTTTGCACCTTTTGGTCCCTTTGTTATGTTGAACCTATGAATTGCGATTCTTTGATGAATCATGTTTTTCTTGTTAGCCATGATTAATGAGTTCCCAGAATACCTAGCTGATAGGGTATATTATCAGACTATGTGCACATAGGTAAACCGCCAGTGATGGGTTAGATCTGGGTCCTACCTGGAGAGGGCAGGCCTCCAGGGGTAAGGTTAGGCCGACCTTGTCTAGAATCAGAAAAGGGGAGATATGCCGTACTAGCATACCTCTGTCTCTTCCTAAGAAATTCAGAAAATCAGAACTAAAAATTGAGAAACCTCAGAATTAGGAATCCTGTAGAACTCTACCAAAGAAAGAAACCAGAATTCAGAAAGAAACCAGAATTCAGAAAGAACCCAGAATTCAGAAAGAACCCAGAACCTAGAAAAGAATTCAAAAACCAAATTCATGTTTTCTATGAACAATTCATATTAAGCTTTATTATTGATACTCATGTGATTTCCGCATTTAATATTACTACCTGTTCATTTATTGATCATTTATTATTGCTCAGAATGCCACAAACCATTCTTGTGAAGCTAGCCTTGTGTTACCTAGCCTCACAAGCATGGTAGTATGTTTATATCTCACTGAGTCGCGTTGTAGACTCACCCTCACTATCATCATTTCAGGAGATTAGCGGATCATACGAGAGAGAAGTCTAAGCCTTTTGAGACTTGCTTGGATAATCAGACAAGTAATGTTTTTTTTGCATGATGTAAATTGCAGATGCTTATAGCTGCTTCATGGTTTGTCATAATCATATGTACATAAAACATGTATGGATATGCTATGTTGTTGAGAATGATGTCGGTTGAGGATATGAGATGATAATAGATTGGTTGATTATAAGTAGATAATGTATGTGAGAATTGCATATTTGGATCCTTACTTCTTATAACCTATCAAGAAGGTATAAGGATTTATCAGATAAATGAATGGGTCATGTCGGATTTTTAGTAGAATATAGAAAAGTTAGGCTTACTACGGGTTTTGTGGCATTAAGCCTACCCATTCCTTAGTGCCAACATGGTCTAAAAAGGCAGGTTGTGTCACTTTTGGTAGTCAGTGATGAGTCTAAGACATATAAGTTAAATAGGAGTCCAAGAATTATAAGTTGAATATCATGTTGCAAGTATGCTTTTGGTTAGTAGAAATGTAAATTTTGTTGAAAGTGAGCTATGACCATGAAATTGAACAAAAGAGAGCTAGAAAAAATAGTTGTGATTAAAGCAAAAGATGTTGAAATGTAACAGTAGGAAAATAATCTCAATTCAGTAGAAAAATGAACCATGTCGATAACAAGTCTCACAATTACCTTAATTTTAGGTTGTGATCATATTTCCTTTGAAAATGATATGCAAAAGGAAAAATGGAGAGAGGTCATGTTAGAAGAAATGAAGGAAATAAGAAATAATGACATATGGGAACTGATTGATTTACTAAAATGAAACAAAGTTATTAGTGTCAAGTGGTATACAAGACCAAGTTCAAGTCAAATAGTGAAATAAACAAATTCAAAGCACCACTTGTTGTTAAAGGATATAAGTAAGAATATAGAGTACACTACATATAATCTTGTTTCTCCAATAGCGAAATTGGACATTTTTATATTGGTTATAGCTCTAGCTGTATAACTTTATGGCCTATCAATTACTTTGATGTCTAGTTAGCAGTTTTGCATGGTAATCTTCAAGAGCAAATATTAATAGAATAATCCCCTAGTTACATTAATACTATTATTGAGAAAAAAGTTCATAGGATTAAGAAAGCACTTTATAAACAGTATTAGCCTCTTAGAGCTTAATATATTTGAATTTGATTCCTGTTTTATTTAAAAAAAGCTTTCTTAGATGTCATTATGAACATACCTTATATGTGAAACATGTTAGTGATAAAATGATTATGGTATGTCTTTTTATGGTGGTCACATTGTTTTCTTAGCATATAAGTGTTACAAACTGGTGATGGTGCATTTATGTCTAAAAAGAAATACATATTAAAGATTATTGATAGGTTTGGAATGGGGAATTGTAACTTAATTATTATATTAATCAAGAAAAATAGTGAATTAGGGAAAAATGCAGGAGAATAGCTTATAAACAACACTTTATGCAACTAGATTATTGGTGGCTTGATGTGTTGAACAATGTGAGTTTGGTGAGCAGACATATGGAGAAGTCAAGGCAACATACCTATTAGCTGACAAAATGATTTTGAGATATCTAAAAGGCATTACAAATTCTAGTTTAAGTTATAAAAGGCAAATCAATGCAAACTTACAGGTTATAATAATATTGATTTTGCAATCAAGCTAGATGAAAAGCACTTTTGGCTATGTTTTTACACTTGGTTCAATGGCTATTTCATGTAGTTTAAAGAAACAACCATTAATACCCTCTAATTGACATAAGTAGACTATGTAGCTGTCACTTATAGTGCTTGTCAAGCTATTTGAATAAGAATCACTCTTGAGGAATTGAAGTTTGAATAAAATAAAGGAATTATGATGTTTTGTGACGATATCTTAGCCATTAAGTTATCCAAAAATTTAGTTTTTCATGGGATAAGTAAATAAATTCATATAACATTTCACTTTTTGCGTGAATTTGTTAAAGAAAGAACTATATAGGTGAGTTACTGTAAAATAAATGATTAAACTACATATATTTTACAAAATCCCTAAAGTTACAACATTATGTAAGGAAGATGGTTGGTATGTGAAACAAAGAAGAGTTAGTAAGAAGTAAGGAGTATGCTCTTCTTTAAACTAATCCTATCCATTTAGTTTAAGGGAGGGAAAGTTAGGGCATAACAAGTAAAGACAATTAATACAGTTGAAACTGTTCAAGTCGGTAATTGAATAAGTACAAATATAGTCTTAGTTAACATAAAAAACATGATTTTTTTTAGTAAACAAATGGTTGTAATTTAGTTCATAATATTTTATTATCATATAATGTTAAAATGTTTCTTAATCTTTAACATCAAGTTAGGTTCAATTTCCTCCTATAAAGCAAGCATTAGTTGAGTTGCATTAGTTAAGCTAATTTATTCCTTAAGTCTGTGCCATTATCTCTTTGTTTATCTATTTAAATGTTTTCTGATGTGACTTAAATTTCTCTTGCATTTTTATATAAGTAATTACATGTTATATTTTGTCTTCTCTCTACTATCCTAGTCCCTTTCAGGTATAAAAGTAATGAAAGTGGGTTGATGGTTATTATTTTTGACATTTAAGCCTAGTTGTTAAGAATTCCAAAATTCAAATAGAGTGCTTAGAGAATTCTTTGGAAAAAGAATTAGTAAGGAAGTCTAGGATTTGGTAGTCAAGGTAGTTGAAAACATGATGGACATATAGAAGGCGATAAGTTAGGACGTGGCCATAGTTGAAAAAATAGTTTGAGGTTGAGCTGTTATAGGGAAACTGTTTAAGGTGCTTAAAGTTAGGGGAGGTATATAAACACACCATCATCATAACATAGAGGACCTCATAGACATAATTGGACTACTCAAACATACGTAACCTATCACTGTTTTAACTTTTTTTTATATTTTGTACTCATCCTTTATTTAAATAAAACTATCCTTTTAATTTAAATTTCACATTCTAACATTCTTTAGCATTTTGGTAACTTAAAATTCTATTCACTAAGTTTTCCAAAAGACACTTATATTTCTAATTATAATTCAAGAACATTTTTATAGAATTCCTTCTTCACATGATCGAATTTCAGGTTGAAATAGAAAAGTAATCAACAATTTGGCATGCTCGAATTTCAGGTTGATTATGAAAAAGTAATCAACAACTTGGCACGTCCAATGGGACCATGATGTTGTGTACAAAAAATTAGAAAGAAGTAATTGTGCCTCCAACCCTGGAGGAAAAATTCCTTATTACAGTAGGGAATGAAGATTTTGTATCTTAAATGATTGAAAATTTGGAGAAGGCAACATCACCGTTAGCTAAGTCACTAGTTGACAAGAATTTGAAATTGCCATAACTATCAATAAAAAATGATATTGTCTATGTAAATGGTATCTTAAAATTAAAGCCAATTTAACTTTTATGGTATAAGCGATCAAGATATTAATATAGAATATGGAAAAATTTTCTTCCCCTTTGGTACAAGTTATTGGGTAACATTCTCCTTCTCTAGTAAGACAGATTTATGAAGGACTCGGGGGGGAGCTTACATTAAATATGATGAAAGTTGGTAAGTATAGTCATCCTTTTTTTTCTTTATGGAATAAATATATGCTCCTTATCCTAAAAGCGAGGATATTTCTATGGTGCATTCACGCATTAATCCTGGAAGTGGCTGATAGGTGGTCAGGCCTTAAGCTTATGAAAGACAAGGATTTGATTTTAAAGTTGAAGCTAATAGACCGAATTATAACTTAAGGGCAACTTTGTGGATGTAAACTAAAATCTTGTTCCTATTTTTGCTTATTAACATATCAAGTTTTAAATTGATATGGAAGTTGTTAGAGAACTGTATAAACTTGACTTGAGATAGATTGGCAGCTTAGATTTCCATAAGCCTTATTCAAAAAATATTGACCACAAGAATTCATATCTTTATGGTTACTAGATTCCTGAGTTTTCCTTATTTTTTTTAGTGAAGAGGACCATTCAACTATCAAACACATTGCTAGATTCAGTATTTAATGTGGTGAATTAACTAATTACAAAAATTTCAACAATTTTAGTATTAGGATTTTTTCAAATTTTTTTGAGAGGTGTAACTTTTTCTGGTATGCTTTATTTTCTAAAAATTTATACTTTCGTGGATAGAAATGGAAAGACTATTTCATATTCAATTTTCTTGAACTAAAACTGAAGTTAGTATAGTCGAACTGTCTAGGGTTACTTAGAAAAGTGGTGAGAATGTAGATGTGTTCATTTCTTAATTCAGGAGAATGCGGAGTCAATATCAGATTGCACTCCCAAAGACAGAGTATGTAAAGTTGGCTCAAAGGGGCTTTGATATTAAACTTTTAGAAAAATTTCAAGGTATGAAATTCTATGATTTTTATAAGTTGACATCATAAGTGTCTAAGTATGAGGAGCATCTTGGGGAGGAAGGGCATTTAAAAAAGAGTTCCATTGGTATATATTATATAAAAAAAGTCTATATGATTTTAATAGTGATTGAGGTTAATATCCTTTGAACTTGTGTTTGCCCTGCTCTAGAATGGAAGTCATTTGAAGCTAAAAGGAAAGTACAACCACCAACTACTAAGATGTAATACCCTTTTGATATCTCCAAAATGGAGAAAATTTTTGATTTCTTGTTATAGGAGAAGTTTATCACTTTATTGCCAGAAAACAAGATTCCCATAAAGGAAGAGATTCGTGCGACGGAATATATAAGTACCATATTACATGGAGTCAACCCATAAATTCGTGATAAGGATTCAAGATTGTTATTCAAGATTGGATCAACAAAGGAATTATATTATTTGCTAAAGCCTGTCAACCTATGTTGATGGATGAAGATCCCTTTCTATTGGTTGTAACTATTATTGAAATTGAGTTTGATTTATGACTTTTGTTGGATGTTAAGAGGAAGCTCAAGATCATAGAGAATTAAAAGTTAATTTAGGATAAAAAATTAAGTCTCACCCCATTGTCTTTATGGAAGTCTAGATGGTGCTCAATACGAAAGTCTAGATGGTGCTAAATACCAACTATTTGGTTTGTTCAACCAAATATATGCGAGAGGCAGTTGTTGATAGCCTGAGTGAAATTCTGCCCATTTGGCCTAAAGATGAAAAGTCGCAATTGTTAGAATTTGCAAAAGTCAACTAGAGTGCTTAGAGAATTCCTGAGCATATCGAACAATTTTGAAATACGATGAAAACCTCTGAAATTAGTATTGAAGTCCATAGGAACTGAAACAGATCAAAATGGAGGATGTTTGAATAGAATTCGGGTAATCTAAAATAATTGGACTAAAATGCCCTTTTGGAAAATAATAGGTATTGATGATTTTAAACCCATTCGAAATTTTTAAAAGCATCCAATCAACAAGTATTGACAGTATTTCACAATCAATTTAATGATAAGACAGTTGTGGAATAAATTTGGGATTTAATTCGATTAGTTGGTGAATTAAATGCATTGAAGGGCAATTTGGTCTTTTGTACTCGTTAAGGGTAATTTGGTCTTTTTACATGATATTAGTGGATTGATGAGTCATTAAAGATGACCAGTGAGAAAATGACATGTGTGTGATGAGTCATTAGTGATGACAACTAGGAATGTGACATGTGTAATATATTAAATGAGTATAAAAGGCAAAACTTGACATTTTGCTTCATTTTGTAAGAGTGTCATGAGAGTAGCATTTAAAATCCCATAAACTAAAAAACTAATAGAGAAGCAAGAGTGGGTTTCGACCATTGATGAGAGAAAGGCAGGAAGAGAGAGACAAAAGGAGAAGAGAGAATTATGGCTAAGCCAGGAGAAGTGATCCAAGGCATTTTCCATGCTCTTCCACCTCCAATCAAGCTTCTAGCAATATTTCATAGCTATTCAAGTGAAGAGGAAGAAGAAAATAGGTAGGTAAGCTTACCAATTTTGTTGAAAAATTGGATTTGTTGGGCTATAGGTTAGATTGGGTTTTGATGGTGTAAATTGCACCATTTTGATGAGATATTAAGGTTTTATTGCATTGGAAGCAATTTGGAGAAGAAGCCACATGAATTTAATGTATGGGACCTTAGTTAAACTTGGTCAAAGGTGAGATTTATTGCTTAAATTGTTTTATTTTGTTATTTGATGATTTAAGATTAATGAATGACATTAGGAAGTTAGTTTATTAATGAAAGAATGGAAGAAAAACCATAGAAATGATTAGATGAGTTTTTGGCCATGGTTAGGGTTTTTAATGTATTATGATCCAAACTCCTATTTTGATGTTTTATAATGTTTATAGCACGATTGTAATGCTAATGAAGTAAAGAAATGAAAAAGAATTTATTTGCAATTGGTTTTGATTAAAATTTTGTTAAGGGTGCATGATTTTGTAAAAAGTTGTTAATGAAATTTTATGGCTAAAATATCTGTATTAAAATGTCATGGAAGTGAATTTGGATTGGTTTTAAGTGTTAGAAATCAAATGGAATTGAATTGGAAAGTTAATGTTAAATATGTTAAGTTTTTCCTTAAATGCATTTTTAGTATAAAAGTATGATTATGTTGTAATGACCAAGTGAATGTGATTAAGGATGGTCATTAAGTGTATCTGGGTATTGAAATGATTAGAAGATGTGTTATGTTATTAGTTGGAGAGAAAGATTAGTATATGGAGTGTATATGGAAAGTAATGATATTTATTTTGTTTATGGTGTATTTGATTGGAAGACGTGTTAAGGAGTTAAATTTATTCGTATTTGGTTTTTGGATTGAAAAAGAAACCAATCAAAGGATTTCAACATGGTGAAAAGGAAGCTAGCAAGTTGTGAGTGTATTTTAATTGTTTTATATGACTAAATTCTTTGCAAAAGAATTGATGACATTTGAGTGTACTTTAAATTGAGTTTATGCAAATGGTTTTCATTTGATCATGAAATGAATATTTATGTTGAGTTTTATACAAATGATATTTTATAAGTGAATATTGCTACCACCTATATATGCTTTAGCAATATATGAGTTTTAATTTGAAAGTTAAAATTTATATGATTGGGAATTACATTGATATATTTCAATTATGAATCCTCTCATACTTAATTTAAAAAATGAGATGAGTCGTAAATGTAAGATTTATTTTGTCTATAGTACAATGCTAGGCTTTATATATGTTATTATACTGGTATATTTATAGTGGTTAACCTATTACAGGTAAGTAACCAGCTTTGTAAATAATGGTTAACCAGTCACGGGTAAGTGATGTAGAATCAACTCTGTGATTTGTTATGGGTAAGCGATGCAAAACTAGCTTCGTAACTAATGGTTTATAACAGTTAACCTGTTACGGGTAAACGAGAACCAAGTTTGTAAATAGTGGTTAACCAGTCTCAGGTAAGCGATGCAAAACTAACTCCATGACTTTAGGCCTAGTGTATTGTATGGTAAAGAAACTAGTGGTGGGCTATTTTAAGTAAGAAAAGTCATGTAATAATAATGTTGCCACTATTTATTTTTAAAAGTGATTTGAGAGGTACCATATAGTACCAATTCTAGAGGTTGGCTTATTTTCAATATAAAAGTTTCCAGAAAACGTATTGCCACCACTGTTTATTGTTTAAGAAAAAACAGAAAATGGAAAATGGAAACTTGTATATTATGGGTTTAATGTCGAAAAGCATTTTGGAATAGTATTTCAAAAAAATTGAAATTATGTTTTATAAAATGTTATGTTATTACGAGATTTGATGATGCGTGGATAATTTGTTATGGCAAATGTTTTACCATGAGCTTTATGATTGCATGAGAATATTGTAATTCTGTTGTTGTGAAAAGTTAAAATTTTTTAGTAAACTGATTACACTCATTTAGCTTGTTTAGCTCACCCTTATTTTTATGTTTTTAACCAAACCACCCAAAGCATGCGTACAGGTGCTGCAGTAATTGGGACTCTGTCATAGGATTAATTATATCGTCAGGTGCTGCGATGCTTATGTTATTTTGATATGTACATTTGTGTAAGGAATGGATATTTATAAAGGCTTTTAAATGAATTGCATGAATATGTTTTATCTTTCTAAAGTTTATTCCAGTAATTGTTGAGAATTATTTGTTTAGGGGCTTTCAAGTGAACTTGAAGTCAAAATTTGTAGTTGAGAAATTTGTGTGAATATAGAAGTGTCTTGAAATTTTAAAAGGCTTTTGAAAATTATGGGAATGTCAAAATGCAATTGTTGTGCTGCTGAAATTTTTGACAAAATTTTAAAAAAACATTCTCACTATTTTCCACGCTTTTAACTTTTAAAATATAAAAGAGTTTTAACATTTGAACGACTTGGCTTTACGGGAACCCTTTGATTGAGTTAGATATTGATTGTAAGGCTATAGTGGGGTCACCAGGAGGGCTTCATTCAGGTTCTAGAAGGGAAATTCCGAGATGGGTCCTTTTACTGAGAGTGTTAGAAGCAGGGCCTTGGCATATCTTTGGACATCCAATTTTGCTAAAGAAATGGCACCCAGGGGTAACTCTAGACACAAGCAAACTAGAAACAATCCCTTTAGAGTTCTGGTCTGCGGAAGGGATGAGCAATATTGTTAGTAAGATTGGCAAACCTTTGGTAATGGATGAGTACACTGCCATAATGAGAAGAATTAGGTTTGCTAGGGTGTGCATTGATGTCACTAAAATATTTCTAGATTCCTTAAGGATTATGAAGTTAAATGAAAATGGGGAACTAGAGGAAGATATTGTAAGAGTCACCTATATATGGAAATCAAAAGCCAAAGAGAAAAGGATGATTTGGAAGGAAAAAGGAAAACCAAGAAGAAAGTAAGAGAAGAGGGGTGAATTATGAACATATGGACAATATTAATGTTTTAAAAAGGGAACAAACTGATGATCATAACACTCATAACCAAGATAAGGAAGTGAACAAAACACGAGATAAAGGTAAGCAGGTGGTGAATGTTGTAAAGAAAAACCTAGATGAAGTTGATAGATATCCTTTAATGGAAAAAGGAGAGACTTTTGGCACCAAGCAAAACATAGGAAATTCTTCTGATTTAGGTAGGAAATTAAAAAGGAAGAAGTCAAGTAAGAAAAAGTAACAATAAAGTTGGTAGTTTGGAATGTTAGATGGCTCAATAACTTAAATAAACAATTAGTTGTTAGGGAGTTTATCACTAGTTAATTTTGTTGGTTTACTTGGAACCAAAATAAGAAAGGAACAATTAGAGAACAGTTTATGGTTCTTAGGGGAAAGCTAGAAGGTGGTTTCTAATCATAATAACCACTTTAAAGGAAGAGTTATAGTAGGATATAACATTTAGAAATTAAAACTGATCAAATGTTCTAGCTCTGACTAAGTGATCCATTATGATGTGATTATTGATAAATGCATATTTGACTATATTGATGCACCCATATTTGATGTATTTTACTTGATATTTTATATTTATTATATATTTGGTACTTAATTTGCTTCAATTGCATTTATAGATTATAATTGCCTTTATGGACCAAAAGGAGAAGAATTTGGATAAAAAAGCGACGTAAAACAAAGATCTGAAGCAAAATAAAAGATACACAACCATGTTTGAGCGCATTTATATCTCTCATCCCTTGCAAATTCGCAAATTTTTGAGATTTTGGAATCTAAATATTTGGTACTGAATTTGCTTCAAGTGCATTTATAGATTATAATTGCCTTTATGGACTAAAAGGAGAAGAATTTTGCTGAAAAAATGGCATAAAAGAAAGATCTGAAGCAAAATAAGGGATACACGACCATGTTTGAGCCTGTTTACATCTCTCATCCTTTGCAAATTCGCAAATTTTAGAGATTTCAGAGTATAAATTTTCTAGTACACATCCATGTATCAGACTATGTATCTTATAGAACCTTAAAATTTACTATACAAAAAACGTGAGCAAAGGTCAATTGAGGGAAGCAGACATTTAAAGGTGATTTTAGAAGTGGAAAATGTTCAGAAGGGACGATATTGATCTAGAGTAGTAGAAAACACGTAGAAATCTATTGGATCGCGTACGGTCCGAGTATTCACAATACACTGCGGAAAAGACCATATAACAACATGAAGTATAATCGAAAATACCAAGGATGTACGAAAATACTTTATTTCTGTGGATAGGTCACTTCTTTTTTGGATTCCAAGACACTGCAAACGCGAATGCCCTCTACCGGTATCCACACGAGTATGCACGATCCGGGCTGCGGCTGTGGTGTGCTAGCACGTCCTGAAACTCTTTCCGAATGCCGCACGATTTTCCTCTCGGATGGTGGCTAGGGTTTCGTGACAATTGTGTCTTCTATTCTAATGAGACCTAAGCTTCTCTATTTATAGAGAAAACCTAATCTCATTGAAGCCCAATAAGTTTCGGCCCATTATATCTCATATAATAAAGCCCGACAACTTAATTC
>JAOSBP010000205.1:25381831-25394565 GCA_027563825.1 Erythroxylum mucronatum | reverse complement strand
CCATGAAGACACGCTATACAATCCTTATGTACTCCTTCGACCCTTCTCTTGGGTCAGACTCGAGGAGTAGGGGGCTTATGGTCGGGTCGGTTGTGCTAAGCCCAAGCCCAGACTGGAACGACCTGTGAGCAGGTCGACCCATTCATGAATAATGACCTAAACCTAGCAACTATTCCTTATATAAGGTACTACTTTGCCATGATACAGGTATGGCATTAGAACCCTGATTTTCTCTGTTCTTAGCTACCAAAACCTCTACCAAGAGACTAACTTGAGCGTCGGAGGGGCCTGTCGGCAATTAACCCGTGGCGTGCCTTGTGTTGTTTTGCAGGTATTCTCTTGCTAAAGTCAGTAAGAATCATAGATCCATGTAGTGGCGTCCGGCCTCATCAAGATTAGACAGAACCAGTAAGAAATATGATTGTGCCCTTACAATTATTCCTACCATAAGCACAAAAGAGTAACATTGAACATGAAGTACCTTACATCATCAATCTTTGTAATTGATTATTGCATATGTTAAAAGGTTTAACTTTATGTACCATCATCTAATTCGTGGATGCTTCAACTTGTTTGTGGTATTACATATTAAATCAAATTAATAAATCCACGTATTTATGAAATTATAGGTTGAACTTCATAAACTCGTGCTAACACATGCGCATGTAGTTGTCAATTTTGGTTTGAAATCCTTACATCATAATAGATCATAGAGGTGTTTGTTCTTGTCTTTATTTTTAAATTATGTTCATATGATTACAATGTCTTGAACGTGATTATATACACAAGCATATATATCCTCGCTTAAATATTTGTAACAGATTATGTTTTATGATTTAGGAAAACATGGAGTTTTTTGTTTCATAATTTATGTTAGATTATAATTAAAAATTTTGGTATTTCACGAAATGGGTGCTATAAGATTTGATAAAAAAAGATAGTAATTAATTTGTTTTTTGTTTTACTTGAATTAGAGTTAGTTTATGCTCAAATTTTTTTGTGAGTGGAGGTGCATGTTGTAATTTTGGTTATGTTCATTGATTGTTATTATGCTTTTCCAAACATATGTTAAGCACAATATTGAATGTAGTCATTATGGATTGCTACAAAAGGGAAGTAGCTCTTTTAAGTATATTAGTAGTTAGATCAAGTATAAGAGTTACTAAGAAATTCTTTAATGGCAACCATGGGTAACTTTTAATGGGTCAGATTTATTTAGTGTCAATTATTATATTTTTAATTGATTAAAATAAATTGTATTATTTTAATTATATGCTAATAAGAAAAATTATAAAATTTGTTTATTATATTTATTTTTAAAGATAATAATATTATGTAAATCCAAATTATCTAATTTTGATGATGTATAAGTTAAGTTTTGATTTAATTAATTGAAATAGATAAAATCCTAACTCTATTATCGTTTTGTTAATATTAAAATATAAAATAGTAATAAAAATAATAATAAAAGTAACTTACACATGTTAGAAAACATTAGAATTATTTTGAACGTTCAAAATGTTATAATAAATCAAATATGATACAAAAAAAAGTATGAAGAATAGAAAACAAAACTTTATAATGACATTAAGTTCGTGTTAATGACTCGTGACGTGAGTTATATCGGCAATGTCGTAAACTTTACACCGGTTGGAGAGATTGGCATAGGCATTAGATTATTATGCTACGCGAGCGCGAGTATGAAAATAGCAATTAAAGACAGGACGGTCGTTTCGTAACTACTTCAAACGAAAAAGCGATTGGAAACGACAAATGGGACAAGGCGGGAAGTCCACTCCAAATTCAGTGGGGAAGTGGGACCCACTCATCTTCCGACACGTCAAATATTTTTCTTTCATTTTTCTCCCAAAAATTTCTTTCTAAAAATACTCTATCCTTCTCTTTTATGTTCTCGCTTTGTTAAATCTGTCTTCGCCATTGCCAATCCCCTGATCTGAAGGAGGAGGAGGAGGAGGTGGAGGTGGAGGTGATCTCTTTTTCTCCTCCGATTTCGATCTACATTGTGTTTCTTCCTCCTCTTAGGGTTTTCTTACTTCTTGATTTTGCGCAATCTCACTCCAGGACCAGCCATCTCTTCTTTCTTTGCTCCACGTTTGCAGATTTCTTGTTCTCAATTTTACGCAGGTTTTTCCTTTTTCTGGTCTCCTCTTTTTTCTTTCTCGCATATTAAAATGTCCGTTTGATTGTGAAGCTGCTGCATTTTGTATTTTCTATTTTTACTCGGACGAAAATGTATTGAATTCTTTTGATCAGATAGTTAATGCCGTTTCGTGTTATGTTTTTCTTTCTTTTTCCAAATTTCTTTTAAAGTGTGGACAAAGAAAAGAATGGTTTGTGATGTGGATAAAAAGCAGCAAGCTTTTGTAGTTTTATAACTTTAATACTTCTACTGTTACATAGCGATGGTTATTTAGATTGTTTGCATTTTCTCTTCTTTTGATTTGTATGCCCTTTTATATGTGTAAGATGACAAATAATCCTGCATTTCGTTTTTATTTTTGATTTGGATGATACAGTTCTATTTACTTATAGCATCAAGTACATCGTAAGGTCCTGAAGGTACTCATATTACCTCAACATGAACGCTCAAACTGAAAAGGGCACCGGTCAAGTAGGCGTATACAAGCCCCCAAGTAGACATCCTCGTATATTTGTTGAGCAGAATGGGATGTTCGAAACTGTGGTTGATGGTAACCCCACTTGCAATCGCTCTCACATTCTATCAATTTTTGACTAATTTGCATATCCATTTCTTTAATTTTATTCTTTACTTTGATTTTTAGCTAATCGTCAATCTCTGGTTGAGTGGTTGAACTTTATGGTTCCTCACTTAAATCTTCGAGCTGGAGCAACTGAGGAGGAATTGAGGACCTGCCTGATGGATGGCACTGTTTTGTGTAGCATTTTGAACAAGCTGCATCCGGGTTTGATTGAAATGGTTGGGATGCTTTCCTTTCTCTGCATGATTTTGTTTCTTTGTATGCAAACCTTTCAATTTTGTGATCTACTGACACGAACTTGGATATTTTTATGCTACTAATGCTCCCACTCTTCTTTAGAAAACCAATTGTGAACCTGGTACCGCTACTCTGGAAAATTTTCTTGCAGCAATGGATGAGATGGGATTGACTAGGTTTGTAATTGCGGATATACAACAGGTATGAATATCTTTCATACTGGAAGCAAGTATCAGTTAAGTTGCTATCTCAATTTAACAGGAATGAGACTATGTGTCATGTAATTTGGGTTTGTTCAAACTCCACAGCTGTTGAACCAACTAGATCTTCCTCCTTTTTATCAAACACCAAAAAAAAAAAGCTGGAACTTTGCATGCAGTTTGCAGACAGATATGAGCACAACTATCTGTTCATAAGCTGACACGCTTAAACTCCACTTTGCTTAAACATCTTCTTGGCTTTTTGTGGATAGCCATGATATCATGAACAGGCGTTAACGTGTACCAAGTGTACTTGCTTTTGAACTTGTTATAGGGAATTGGAAACGTTTCTACTGTTACTTAGTCTATCTTTTTCAAGCTTGAAGCTATAGATGATTGGATGTACTCTGCAGGGATATATGGTGCCAGTTTTGCAGTGCCTTGGGATGCTTAAAGCACGCTTCGAGGATAAAAAACAGAGAAACTCTAGTCAATTTTCAGAAGGAATTGATTGTACCCAAGGGGAAGCAAACTCTGCCATGCATGAGAAAGAGATCCCTAGAAACTTTAGTGATAACAAATACCAACACAGATTGCATGGTTCTGTTGTATCCGGTAAGTTTGCGTTCTCTTTAAACTATGTGGAGAAAGAGTTAAAATGAATGGATATGAACTCTTATCCCCTCAACCACTTCTCTAGAACTGTCAATTTGTTCACGACTGCATAGCTATATACATATGCAGCTCCTTTTAACAATTTTATTATACATTGATGAGCACTTTGATATGGTAGCCAAACTAAAATTTTCATGCTTCTTTTTTTTTTTACCAAAGTTTTAAGAGAGTGCTTTTCATTTCAAAACTAGCTTGAACTCATCCCACACTAATCTTTAGCTTAAATTGTGGGGAATTGGGTAGTTTTTTTCCACTGAATTTTGTGATAAAAAAGATTGCCAAGTAACGAGATGCTATTGGGACAAACTTGGTTATCACTTCAGTATTAGCATGACCTACTGTTACTTGGTTATCAGAGTGCTATTAAGCTTACAATTAGTCCATTTTCTTATGACAAGACTCAACTGTCTCAAAAAAGAAAAAAGGAAAGCCAACTGTTTCCATTTGCAGAAACATGTAAATCTGCATTCTTATAATGGTTTTCTTTCTTGGATTGGTGTGCTTTAGATCCATCTATGGATTTGAGACTTGAAACTGGATGTGACTCTTCAGTGGCCTTCCTCCTAAAGCAAGGGTTGTATTCTGATCTTTCAGATGCTGAGAATCTTGAGTTGATTAAATCAAATGGGTTGAATGTAAGTTACTGCTTTCTTATGTACATTCTATGTTTATTTGAAAATTTGATTGTACATTTGGACCGCGCTATGTCTAGTGAATTTGTTTTTTCCCAGTTGAGTTTGATTTACCGTTATCCATCTTTATCTATTACTTTGTGCAGAATTCTTCGACTCGAACCTTATTTGGTTTACTGGACAAACTTCTTGATGAAAGCGTTGAAAGAAAGAATGGGCATGTGCATCATGTATGTCAGAGAGAGGGGATATAGATGTTCCATATGATGCATGTGTTAATTGATAATCTATTGTGTAATCTTATCAATTATCAACAATATGCTGTATCTGCACTCTTTTATATCACTAGGTGATGTCCTTCTTCATGTTCTTTCAACATTAACAGCAGATGGCATATGTCTTGAGGAAAGTTGTGCAAGTTATTGAACATCGAGTTTCGGCTCAAGCAGAGAACTTACAAAATGTATGGTTTATGTTATCACTTTTCTTCATTACGTTTGTGCTTACAACACAGTGTGGCATAAGTATATGCTCGATTATTGGACAATCCCAACACATACTGATGCCAACAAATTTTTGGGTATTGCAGCAAAACAACCTTTTAAAAGTTCGGGCTGAGAAGTACCAATCAAGAATACAAGTGCTTGAAACCCTTGCAGCAGGCACCACAGAAGAAATTGGAGTAATTGATATTCCAAAATGTCTTGCATATGTTTTCATTGTTTAGATTGCATTACTGACTTCCATTATTTAACGTGTATTTACAGGTCTTACTGTCTCAGCTTCAACAAATAAAGGTGAGATGTAATGTTTTGATTTTGAACTTGGCTAGGGAGCTATTATTGTATCAGTTCACATTGTTTTCATACATTAATTTAGGGATTCAGGATTGTAGCAATTTCTGTGGCATTAAATTTTGGAAGAGAGAAAAGCAACGAACTGCTTGGTTAATATACAATCTTTGCTATTATGCTCATAACTTAGAGTGATATTATTTCATAGAACCACCAATGAAAAATCATTAGTCATTAGGCTTCATGTTCAGGACTAAGAATTCATTACATATTGGTTAGATTGCTCCGTGTCAATCTAGTGTTCTTTATGGCTTTCCTCCTTTGTTTCTATATTTATCTTGTATCTACTTTTGTTTCTCTGAGGGTATTGCTTTCATCTGTTGATGAAATATAATGTGGAGACATAACTACAGTAGAATATCCGTTGGGATTTTTTGGCATATGAAGATGATCAAACTTTTGAATACAGGAGTTGTTTTCAAGTAAAGACAATTTGCTATGATACATTGGTGATTGGTTTTTTTGTGCTCCTAGGATAACTATTCTTTCATTTCATCTTCTTTATTTTCATTCTCTCACTTTGTTTTTAAATTTGTTCTCTCTCTTTCTCATGCAGATTGAGAAAACAAAACTTGAGGAGAAGGAAAAACTTGAAGAGTTTGATTTACTT
Organism: Erythroxylum mucronatum; assembly: GCA_027563825.1. Classification (NCBI taxonomy): domain Eukaryota; kingdom Viridiplantae; phylum Streptophyta; class Magnoliopsida; order Malpighiales; family Erythroxylaceae; genus Erythroxylum; species Erythroxylum mucronatum. Next base: position 25,388,616 of record JAOSBP010000205.1, on the reverse strand, counting down.
AGGTTAAAGGAAGAGAAGAAAAACAGTGATATTGAGAACTCAACTCTGAAACTGGAGCTAGAAATGACCAAAAAAGCCCATGAAGAGCGGTTCTTGCTACTGCAAGTACAGGCCAGGGAAACTAAACTTGAGTTGGAAAAAAAGTTAAAGGAACTTGAGTCCTTTCTAGTAGATTCAAGGAACAAGGTGGAAGAACTTGAGTCATTTTCACAATCTAAATCTCAGAGATGGAAGAAAAAGGAGGGGACTTATAAAAACTTTATAAATAATCATTGCAAAGCTTTAGAGGTTTTTCCCCTTTACCGTTATAATCTGGATATCTGTTGATGCTAACGCTTATCATGTTAATTCCTAGTGTTGTTACTTCCAGGGATTGAGAGCAGCTTCAGAGTCTATAAAGCAAGAAGTCTTGGAAACAAAAAGGAATTACTTAGAGGAATTCTATTCCTTGGGTAGGATATGTTTGCAGTTGAAGCTATTTGCTTTAGTATGAAAATAAGCTTTCTGTAAGCTTTCCTTCTTCTGACTGGTATATATTGTTTTCTTGAGTAGGTATGAAGCTTAAAGGACTAGCCGACGCTGCCAAAAATTACCATTATGTCCTTGCAGAAAATCGGAGATTGTACAATGAGGTTCAGGATTTGAAAGGTAATTCTTGGATAACTATCATTTTTTGGTACATCAGAAAGCATGGATAACTATCTTTAGTTTGCTTCTACTGGTTGCTTATTAGTGTTTCTTTGAGTACAGGAAATATTAGAGTGTATTGCCGTATAAGACCTTTCCTTCCTGGGCAATGCAAAAAGCAAACAACAATCGAGTATATTGGGGACGATGGTGAATTAGTTGTTTCAAATCCCTCAAGACAAGGAAAGGACACCCATAGGCTCTTCAAATTTAACAAGGTCTTTGGTCCATCAACTAGTCAAGGTAGATATTTGTGCTATATGGTTAATCCTGTGGTTTTCTCTTCGAATTGTGTTCTTATTTTTTTAATAATATTTTATCTGGTTTTTTTCCATTTTCAGTATTTCAATTTAAGCAATATACTGTTGTATCTATTGCAGAGGATGTATTTCTTGATACCCAACCATTAATTAGATCTGTTCTTGACGGATACAATGTGTGTATCTTTGCATATGGTCAGACAGGTTCAGGAAAGACATATACAATGGTATAAAACTTAATTGCTACTTCCATTTCATTATGTGATTGTTGTACTTGTGCGCTAAATTATTGTGATTTTGTCTGGTTTCCTTCAGAGTGGACCTAAGATATCGTCAGAAGAAGATTGGGGAGTCAACTATCGAGCATTACACGATTTATTTCAAATCTCTCTGAGCAGAAAAAGCTCGGTAGCATATGAAGTTGGTGTTCAAATGGTTGAGATATATAATGAACAAGTTCGCGATTTACTAACAAGCGATGGCATTCAGAAAAGATATCCTTAACTGTTGCTTGTATGTTTTGAACTTGATTAACTCCTGGGTATTTCCCTCATTCTTGGAATTTTCAACTGTGGCCTATCTCAAGTATGCTTTAATCCTTTGCTGTATCCCTGATATTCGGCAAGGTTTATGATTGAACTTCTTGGAAGTTTTGTAACATAGTACTTTATCTTAGCTTGATTTAAGTTTTCATTTCTGTATTCCCTTGACTTGCACACACTTGGGATTTGGAATACAACCCAACCAAATGGGTTAGCTGTGCCTGATGCAAGCATGCACTCCGTGACATCTACTGCAGATGTCTTAGAATTGATGAACCGTGCTGTTGGTGCTACAGCCCTAAATGAAAGGAGTAGCAGATCCCACAGGTAGTTCATCTGATTAAGACCAAATTGAACACTTGATTTCGACATAATCAGTACTGAGGCTTTTCATTGAATCATAATTTACAGCATTCTCACTGTTCATGTTCGTGGGACGGACTTGGGGAGTGGTGCTCTTTTGCGTGGTAATTTGCATTTGGTGGATCTTGCGGGCAGTGAAAGGGTGGACCGATCCGAAGCAACTGGAGACAGGCTAAAGGAGGCACAACATATCAATAAATCTCTATCTGCTCTGGGAGATGTTATATTTGCTTTAGCGCAAAAGAGTTCTCATGTGCCGTACAGGAACAGCAAATTAACTCAAGTACTTCAAACTTCCTTGGGTAGTATTTCTAGCCTCCAATCTGCATGATTTGTATTCATTCTTAATATTTGATGTTATAAGTTTTATTCTATAATCTTTCATCTCTTAGAAATGGGTCACTCTGTCTCTCCTTTAACTTCTATATTACAGGTGGTCAAGCAAAGACACTCATGTTTGTGCAGCTTAATCCTGATGTTGAATCCTATTCTGAAACTGTTAGTACCTTGAAGTTTGCTGAGAGGGTTTCTGGTGTTGAATTGGGAGCTGCAAGGAGTCACAAAGAAGGAAGAGATATTAGGGAACTCATGGAGCAGGTTTTCTCCCTACATTTCTTCTTCGTCTAATTTCAGACATTAGCAGTTATATTTCTTTGTGATAACTACAATCGGAATTTCTCCTGGGATAGTGATGACCAGTCAAGTAGTTGAACACAGGCCCCATTAGGTTTTTCGAACTAGCTTAGGATTTTTGCTTAACCTTATCTATTGGCGTATGGAATGTTATTTTGGGATTGAGTTTCCTGAATACTCTCATCAAGATAAGCACTAAAGTATTCATGGTGAAGTCTAGGTTTGTGATGGATAATACTCTTACTCTGTTCATTGTGTAGTCAGTTTTGAGGACTAAAGCTGCAACAGATTCTGGTAGTAAAAGTTAGTTGACATTGAAAGCAGTTTTATGTTTTATTTGAAGATACAAATGACGTCTGTTTTATGATATTCTGATTGATGAAAATTTTACAGGTTTCTTCCCTCAAGGATACCATTGCTAAGAAAGATGAAGAGATTGAGAGATTGCAACAGCTTAGGATTTCTGCCAATGGTGTGAAGTATGGGAACTCACTTAGGTGTGAATCCATGTCTCCAATACGACATTCAGCGGCAACTCCAAGACAAAGTCCTAGGCTACCTAAAGGAAAAGACTCGGGAAGTTTTGAGAAGGTTGTTTCTGAAATGGATAACAGATCAGATTGCAGCGAAAGACGTTCTGAATTTGGTTCCACACGGTCTATGGATGGCTTCAGGCGTCCAAAGGAACGGCTGCTGCAATCCAAGTCAATGGTTGAATTGAGGCAACAACAGGAATGTGTACCTCAATCCAAGCCTTCTGGACCAGATATAGGCCAGAGTTCTAAAGATGATATTGAACTTATTGGCTTTGGAAATGTGGATTCTGATGAGAGATTAAGTGACATTTCTGATAGTGGTCTTTCAATGGGAACTGAAACTGATGGTTCATTGGGCAGTGCTGTGGAATTTACTCTTTTCCCAGAATGTACAAAACCAGCTGAAGGTGCAAAACATGCTAAATCATTGAAGTCAACCCAAGTTTCAAAACATCCTGAATCTTTGAGTTCAACTGAAGCTGCAAAACAAGAGAAGGTTGAGAAGCTAGAGAAGTAAGTACTGCTCAATCCCCTAATTATTTCAGAAGTTTCTTTTTGTTTCTTAAACACTTACCTAACTTCCTAATGTGCCTTCTATTTCATTTAAGTTTGCAAAATGAGGATTGATTTGTGACAATGCTGCAGATTGATTGAATTGTAAATTTTTTCCCATTTATTGCCCTTAATTTTGACCCCCATTCTTGTTAAGCCTCCACCCTGTTGACATTACTTCTATCAAATCACAGTTTAAGCAAATCTAATGCATCACAAAATGCTTTGTCATTTAAACAGTCCAAGTTTTGCATCAAAACTTCCAAAGCCCCCACAACAAGGATTGACACAATTGAGGTTATCGCGCTTATCATTTTCAAGAAGCTCCACTCCAAAGGTTTCATCAAGTATGTTGGTCAAACTTCAAGCTTACAGATTTATCATCTCCTCTCTGAATCATTTATACATTAAACTCCAATTTGATAAAAACTGTTTGTCTGCTATTTTACGTTTATTTATATTCATGTTCCTGTAAATAAATATTCTCTAACCTTCATTTTCGTTCCTTTTCCTTTCCTGGAAAGGTGTATCAGCTTCTAGGAGAACTTCTGCTGCTAATTCCTCTGCCACAAAGTCCCAAAAACGATGGCACTAACTCTGGACGTTGTTGAATGGGTACTGAAGCTAGCTTGTAATTCTATAGAACTCTTCTTACCCATATTTTATTTCTTCTATTTACCTAATGCAGTAGTTTTAGTTGGAGGGGATGCTTGGGAAACACTCGTTTATAATTCTAAAATGTATGTATACACTCAACCAATCTTGTAGGTTCAACTAACGGAAGGTTTCACTAGTTTGTCAATATATATTGACTCTTTAATCATGAACAAAAGGGAATTATTTCTGTATTATGGCAGATAAGCGGGGGATGTGGGTGTGTAATGTGTTCAAAACCTGCTTTTAGTCATCAAGTGGTCTTCCTCTGCGATAGGTACCGTCCTTCCTATTGAAATAGTCAGAAAATCCTGGCTCTTTGGGTTTCTAGGAGGCTAGTGTTAGGGCCGTTAGTTTTCAGTTCCTGGCGTAGCCTTCTAATGTGAATAAGAGACCTGTTCCGAATTCTGTGGTATGTGAGAAATTGGTTACTGATTCATACAAAAAGGTCAGATAGCAAATAAATGCCCCTATCTTTCAAGAGTTGAAGATGATATTGTATTAATATTGTTCTTATAAACACTATTTCCACAATTAAGCAAACATAATGGTGGGCCTTGTTTTACCGAAACGCATATAATTTCCAAGGTTTTTCTTAGTTGTTGCTGGGAAAGCCTTCACGGAGTTCCTGCAGATTGAACACAAGCTCATTCTCTGCTCATGCATGCTGAAGTATGAAGGCCGACACATTTACTTTCATCATTAACATTTAGAGAAATCACACAAGAAGTGTTATGGCTTGTTATCTAATTTGTAGCCCTAGAAGTCCATATCATTCTCTAGAATTTTGCAAGGCCATTCAGTGTTCATGACGAAACAAGTTGGGTGCATTCTTTTATTTCCTTTAATCTTCAGTCAGATAGATGCTTTATCAGTTCCTGAGTGAATATTATCAAGCTAGGCGGGCATCTGTGGCTGTGCAGCAGTTCTTAATTCCTTTCGAAGAAATTTGTGGGCGCATGTATTTCACAATCATAATTCATTCGTCATCTCAGCAGCTTCCCATGAGGTTGAGGCAGAAAAGTTTTAGATGTTCACTTTCTAATTCTATCAGTACTGTTCAACGAAAGAAATTTGTTTTGGGTAAGTTAGGTCCATATGAGTCATGTACTTAAAGGTCTAGATCAAAGTAATAAGACAGATGGGATGACATTTTAACCAAAAATAATGGGTTCAAGTGTTCAATTTTTGTGAGGTAAGATTCTTTGTAATTTTTTAAATAGAAAATAATAACAAAAAAATTTAAATATAAATTATAATAATTTTTTTTGATAATTTTAAAGGTTAAGAATTTATTAATTTTTTAAATCACATGTAAAGTTCCTATCTTTTTCTCTAGGAACTTTTTAATGTGAGAATTTATTAAAAGAGATTGCTATAAATTTTAAAAAATAAAATTAGAGGGGTCATTAAACCTGAAAGATAACATGAATATTAATTTTAAATAAATTTTAATTACTAATGGAATATGTATAAGAAATAATGATTAAAAAACTTAATCAGTATGATCAATTTAATTGTAAAAACCTTGACCGCCTAACTTTTCAGTTTAATTTTTAAATTTACGGTTTGATTTATTTTAAAAATTTTATGGTTAAAACTCATAAATTTATTAATTAATTGGTCAATTTTTTAAAATTAATAAATTCTTATAAACTAAAATAAATCAGTTAATTTTTGTTTAACAATTTTTTGATTAAACTTTAAATTCTTCAACTAAAAACGTTAATATATTTCAATCATATTTTAAATTCTTTCTTTTTTACCTTATTTTATAACGATCTAATACTGGTTGAACCTTTTAAACCTTAAACCTCTTGTCTTATTGGATTAATTTTCTGTATAGTTTTTAAAACATTAATAAAAGGTTTTTCTTTACAAAATTTGAATTCTAAGTAGAAGTCTAAAATCAAGTTCAAATTGGAAGAGTTTTTATAAACTTCGAAGACCACCACGGATTCAGTTTACCCTACATAAAATAATTAGTCGGCATTCGAGGAAGTGTTTGATGAAAAGAATACTATTGGATCCTACGCCAGAAGATCTAAGCCATCCATTTAAATTGACTCAATTATTTATGGTTAGGGCCAGAGTACCTAAGTCAGAGGATCAGCTCCCTGCATACTGCATCCGACCAGATGAATAAAATAGAATGCAATTAACCATGAACAGGATCACGGAGCTTTCGTCTACACAATTCACAGCGACCCAAAGTGCAGGAACTATCCAACCTTCAGGCAGACATGGAAACAAGGCTTCAGACCAATGTTATAAATATCGTAACAGATTTGGCATTGGTATCAGTTAATATTGGGTTCTGTTTCAAGTAATCTTTTAAATTTATGAAATAATTTCTGAATTTTTTTTAAAATTATAAAATAATTGATTGTCATATTATACAGTTGTACTATATATTTTTTAACCATGTTTACAAAAAACATAATAGTAAATAATAATAACAATTTAAATTTAATTTATAAATTTAATTTAATAATTATTAATAAATATAATTAAATTTAAAATATATTTTTAAAATATATAAATTTCAAATAAATTTT
>JAOSBP010000205.1:25349983-25369006 GCA_027563825.1 Erythroxylum mucronatum | reverse complement strand
GAAAATCCCTTGCTTTGAGTGAGCTACTTCAATGCCTAGGAAGTACTTTAACTTTCCTAGCTCCTTGATATCAAATTAATTCGAGAGACATTGCTTCAGATTTTTATTTCTTTTGCATCGTTACCTGTCATAATAATATCATCCACATAAACTAGCAATGTTGTGACTCCCCCAAAACTTGAATGTCTAATGAACAAAGTATGGTCTCCTTGACTCTGCTTATATCCTAATGAAATCATCACCTTAGCAAACCTCCTAAACCAAGCTCGTGGGAATTGTTTGAGCCCATAAAGAGCTTTCTTCTACTTGCATACCATTCCTTCTTTTGATTCAAATCTAGGAGGAACTTCCATGTAAATTTCCTCTTCTAGATCACCATCGAGAAATGCATTCTTCACATCAAATTGATGCAGATTCCACTCAAAATTAGCAGCTAATGATAACAGTATCCTTACCGTGTTCATCTTAGCAATAAGAGCAAATATTTCAAGATAATTGATGCCATAGGTTTGAGTGAACCCTTTGGCCACCAATCATGCCTTATATCTTTCCAGCGATCCATTAGCCTTGTATTTTACGATGAAAACCCACTTACACCCAACTAGTTTCTTCCCTCTAGACAATTTCACTAATTCCCATGCCTTGTTCTTCTCAAGGGCCTCCATTTCAGCTTTCATAGCATCCTCCCATTTTTTGTCTCCTAATACCTCAGTTAGATTTCTCGGTGTGGGAATTGTATGGAGATTGGTTAGGAAGCCTCTATGTTTTTGGGATAGATTCTGATAAGACATGAAAGAAGACAGTGGGTGCTTTGTGCAAGTTCTTGTTCCTTTCCTAAGTGCAATTGGTAGGTCCTCGGTACTTGTTTCTTTCGGTTCTTCTGCTGGTTCAACTGAATCAACTCTTGGCTCACCATCTAGTGTGAAATTATCAGCTGGAAATTGAGTAGTAGCATGAATGGGAGATTGAACTTGTGTTGGTCGAGAGACTGGTCCCTTCCTCCTAGAATAGACTTGCAGTGGTTGTTTGTCAATAAATATGGCTGGCTATTTGTCAATTGAAGAAGATGTGGATTTAGGCACTGTGGGTTGAGATTGATCAAAACTCGGATCTAGAAGAAACATATCCTTTGCTTTATCTTCACTCAAGATCTCCCCCTGAAGATAGGTATGCTGAAAAAAAGATTCATGCTCAACAAAAGTGACATCAGCTGATAAGGAATTTTTTAAAAGGTGGATGAAAACATTTGTAATCCTTTTGTGTGGAGGAATATCTAATAAAAATGCATCTAAGAGCTCATGGATCTATTTTGCTCCTATTGTGAGAATGGATATGAACAAATGCAACACAACCAAAGATTCAAGGTATCTGATTGTTTGACATAGAAAAATTTAGGAAAAATTTTGTGAGAATGTCAATTGAACTTTTGAACCCAAGAACCCGTGTTAGAAGTATGTTAATAAGATGGGCAGTAGTTAATACTACTTCAACCCATTATTGTTTTGAAACATTTTTATGAAACAGCAAAGCTCTAGTGATCGCTAGGAGATGTCCATTTTTTCTCTTAAGTACCCCGTTTTGTTGTGGGGGTAGTAACACATGATGACTCCTGAATAATTCTTGTTTTCTGGAAAAATGACGAAAGGGTTTGATTGAAATAGTCATTGGTATTATCTGATCGAAATCTCTTAATTTTGACATCAAATTGAGTATGGATCATGTTGTAGAAACTAGGAAAAACAGTATTAACATCAAATTTGTTTTTCAAGAGATAAAGCCATGTGACTCGGGTACAATTATCAATAAATGAAACAAACTACCTAGCACCCGAAACATTTGGGATGGTAGAAGGTCCCCAAATATCACTATGGATGAGAGAAAAAGGAACAAAGCTTTTATTGTTGCTTATTGGAAAGGAAGCACGTTTGTGCTTTGCAAGTTCACAATCATCACAATGAAAAATTTCAGATGTAATACCTCTAAACAATGAAGGAAACATCAACTTCAGAATTCTAAAAGATGGGTGACTTAAACGCCGATGATGAAGCCACATTTTATCTTGGTTTGACATGATAGATTCTGAAAAAAAAGATGTAGATAAGGATTTTCCAACTTTTGGTTTACTGTGTTGTTTTTCTAGAAAATTAAGACCGTCTCTCTGACTAGCACATGCAATCATCTTCTTCGTGCCTAGCTCCTAATAATAGCAGAGAAGAATAATTTCATTTTCATAATCAGTAGGTTACAGCCATAGTATATATATACAAATTGTCTATACTAAATATACAGCAGATTCCCTAAGATACATAGAAATCTGTATCTTATTATAACCCCTAAAAATCAAGAATTTATATGATTCTTATACAATCTTCTAGATACTACTATATAATCCGACAATTTTAGTAATTTTGTTCATATTTCCAAAACCTATATTCGTTAAAATATAAACCATAAATATTAAAGTAATTGTATGGGAGAGAAATGAGCAATTATTTACTTTTGTAGAAAGATAAAAGTGAAATATGAAAAATTCTTAATTATGAAATAAGAACTAATATTTAGAAGAATAAGAATCCTAAACATTTTAGTAGTACAACGAGATTTACTCCTTTAACTCATCCTCTACTCCAAAAAAAAAGTAAAAACATAATTCTAGGTGTCTTTTGAAGCACCAGACATCTACTGCATGCATAAAAGCCCTTTGCACTTTATCAAACATGCTAAAATATTCCAATTAAATTAAAGGTGCTTTTTATCAAAGTAATAACGGACAGTTCGAAATAATTTGAAAAAAAAGGTAATAATTTATTCAATCGATTCGACCGTTGGATGGAGCTGACGAAAATTATGAGAACGTATGTGGGGTTGTTAGGTACGTAAAGCATGTGAGCCACGAGAAAGTTGTGGCCTCCCATAAGTTGTTTTCAGTTCTCCTTGTAACAAGAACTATGAAGTCTAGTCCGAAAACATGCAAATACGTAAGCGAAAGTACTGATCTGTTTGTATTTAAATTCTCGTGAAATTGCAATGACATGAATAGGAAGGGGATGTCTGAAGAAAGGACACAACACTTGTTGCAGATACATCACTCTAATTATCGTCAGAATCTAAGCTCCGTCAAATGCTTGTCCCTTCAAATTGGGAGCAACTGCGGGTAGATTGTTGTATTGATCAAACAAAAATAAATCAACACTAATTGGGAGATGTAAACCTTAAATATAAGAGATAGAACTAAAATATGAGTGGATACACAAGCCCAGTACTTGTTTGAGTTTATTATGTATGTGTATATGTGAACATAAGACCCTCAAATTTTCTGTACCCTTTATTTTGTACCTACTCTGTGCCTATTATATCTGAGCCAATTTCTGTACCTTTTATTCCCATTGGCTCAGATGTAATGGGCACAAAGTAGGTACAGAATAAAAGGTATAGAGGATCACGTCCCGAACATAAGACTAATTGACTCAGATATAATAGGCACTGAGTAGGTACAGAATAAAAGGTACAGAGGATCACGTCCCGAACATAAGACTAAGGACGTTGCTTAAATTATGCTTTTACAAGACTCTTGCAATGTAAAAAGAGGTGCGGCTTCAGTTTGGTTCGTCCGTCTAGAAGACAATTGTGGTTGGGGGCATGATTCATGTGATTTGCATTTGAGTGGGAAACTCTCTCATTTTTTTCTTTTGCTTCACATATTTCTTGCTCCTTATGGTAGTTTTTGGTTCTCAGAAGATTAAAAGCACATTTTCTAGTGCTGTGTCGCTATTGAACTTCATGTGATAATCATTTACTCGAGAGAAAAAAATAAATAATATTTTAGGACAAAAAATAAATTCCCCACAATTAAACAAATTCAATTACTATAGGTTATTCATATTATTTATTTGATTTGATTTGATATCATACTTGGCCTTAAAAATAAGAATAAAATATGAAGAATATCGATGCAACGTGATTCTCCAGACATCAAACAAATACAGTACGATACTTGGATCATAGACAGAATTGCACTTTCCATACGGCTCGATGGACCTAAATGTCAGCTCTACTAGGGTTCGTCCCAATCTGGCTCAGATCAGAAAGCGACCCTTCACATCTCCCGCCTCGGTGAATTACATGGCTGTATTTGTATATCTCCTATTCTAGAATCGTCATATTTATCAATTCAAGGTTGCTGAAATGTCAGTTCCATCAATGAGTATAAAATTAGGGTTGCTTACTGGAAGTATATCTCTGGGAAGAATTGATTGGCATCAACCACTCAAGCCTTGAGAATTACCGTGATAGGAAATGAATATTAGAGAGGTGATCTGCATGCTCAAACCCCAATTGCAGATAACTTTCTTTATTCATATTCCTAAATTCAAGGATGGTTACTCACCAGAGTATTGTTTATAGATGAAATTGGAAATAAAAAGAATTCCATTTAGTGATGATATATTTTGAATTTTAATTCAAATAAAGCTTAGGCTTAGCCAAGACTGTAATATGGTGAAGACAAGGACAGTGATTGAAGACATCTCGTGTTGCAGACTGAAACACACATGCTCTAAAGCAAGACAAGAAGTTGACCCTTTGATTTGTCTATTTGGCACCTGTAACCTGTAAATGGTCTATCCAATTATTGTGGCAAGCAACACCAACCAACCTTCAATGCAGCCTCTTTCTGGTAAAAGACCCCTCTTTCCTATCTCAACTCCCTTACCCTTGTTGAATTTGTTATGCAAATAATTTGTGTATAATTAACTAACAATTTATTCGAGCCGCATTAAATTACTGTCAACTAACCAAGTTGGTGTGGTTGGGTACGGTATCTTGTACGCTGAACCATAACCACTCAAATTAGTATTGTCCGCTTTGGCCGGGGTTCGATCCCCTGACCTCACGGTTTTGTTGCGTTGAGACGCACGCTTCTTACCATTGAACTTTCGAACCCCGACTAAAGCAGAAAATACTAATTTGAGTGATTGCGATTGAACGTACAAGATATACTGTACTTGTAAATGGTCGTGCAAATTAGAAATGCTTGAATGCCGGCCAACTGCTGTTAATCTAAATTACAAGATTGCTTATTGCGTGCTTCTGTTCTCTCCCATTGTTGAAGTGCAGAACAGAGAGGGTTCATGGAATAATAATGCCCGCAATAATTATTCTTGGCATCACCGATGTAAAGCACGTGGGAGGGATATTAATAGAGCTCTCCACTGCTGCCAATTTTTCACGTGCCCGCTGTTTATGCTCCTTTTCACTCTCTCTCCCTGCGTTTTACTATGGTCATAAGGCCACTTCCATTCCATAGCCATCTACTGCTTTTGTGTTAAATCTCCCATTTTAGTCTCAACCTAATACCACTCCCCGTAATAATTCTATTTAAATGATATTATTTTTGGTAGCTGTCCAGATTTCAAGTTCTTTTCTTTCAAATCTCTCTCTCTTTGCTGGCCATTAAAGACTACTACTGGGTTCTTTGAGCGCTTCTTCTTCTTCTTTTTGTGTGGTGATTGGTGAACATAATTATTCTTACTTCCAGGAATGAAGTTGTTCCCTTTGACATTTGTGTAGGTCCGAGTGTCTCAGTTTTCTGGGCCATTTAAGTTCGGATCTTTAGTGTTCCGAAACAAGAAAAGATATGGAATATATAGGTGCGTGGCATTTATAGTGTTGATGTCCAACACCATTAATGACCCTATCTTTATTAACTTATTTGTGAACGATGTGCAGGTTTAGTGTTAACCTAGTATCCGTGTTTAATCTGAAAGCAGAAAGAATGGGACACCCGGTTCTCTTCTTCATAAAGCATAGATGAGGTTACTAACCACTCTTCCATGTCTCATAGAGTGTGAGCTCCTTTCATGGCCTTTAACTTTCATTACCGCCCAAAAGGTATCGTCTTGGGTTTAGGTGTTGCAAACTTCAACCTTTTTTAGCAACAATATGTTTGAGCCACAGGTTTTGTAACACTCCCATAAGCATAAAGGCTTTTTCTTTCTGGAGAAAATATCTGGAGAGGTGATCTTTTAAATACTGAAATTTCCATCACCAGAAGTTTCTAGTGTTGGTAAATGCAGATAAGTTATTAGAGAAAGAATCCAATTTTATAGAGCTTGCAGAAAACTTATGGCTTCTTGGAACCAAGAAAGGCTGCCACAGAACCTCAAGAGACAGCTTGCTCTTGCTGTGAGGAGCATACAATGGAGCTATGCAATCTTCTGGTCCATTTCTTCTGGACAACCAGGGTACTAACTCTTTCACTTCTGACTATTTCTATCACAGTTGTTGTGGCTGTTCTAAATTTATCTTGAAATTGGCTCTGATAAGAACTCCTTGAGGTAGAATATGCATTCTTCTTTCTCTGTGATTCTGCGGGCGGCAGAAGAAATTTCTCGGAATCTGTTTGGGGTTTCTGAATTCGCCCACGTGCTGGGGACAAGAAAAGATAGGTGTACCTTTGTAGGAAGGGTGTGATTGATCTTTTATACGGTATGGAAAATATGGTTTTATCGAAGAATTTTCCCTTGAAAATGATTGTGACATGCAGTTTGAATATTCAGCCTCATCGGTAATGCTCCAGGGGATCTATTCCTTTCTCAAACAAATTTCCATGTTTAACAAGTCATTGTTACATATGGCCAATAGTGTCTTTTTGTTGCGTTACATGTGGATCCATTGTGTCCTGAACATTAACGGCATACAGGGTGAGCTTGCAACTACAGTTCTAATTCTCTGATAGCAAATCTCACTCCCCACCTTCCCTGTCCAGCATGTCTTTTGATCCACCTCTAAAGGGGGAAGTGATGGGTGACATGTTCAATTTATTGACAAGCATTTTATCTGTATATAAGCACTTAAGCTTCTTGTTTGGATTTGTAGGGTGTTGGAATGGGGTGACGGATACTACAATGGGGACATAAGAACTAGAAAAACAGTTCAATCCATAGAGCTAAATGCAGACCAGTTAAGCTTGCAGAGAAGTGAACAATTGCGAGAACTCTATGAGTCCCTTTCTGCTGGTGAGGCCAGCTCACAAGCTAGGAGACCTTCAGCATCATTATCCCCTGAAGATCTCACTGATACCGAGTGGTACTACTTGGTCTGCATGTCCTTTATGTTCAATGTTGGGCAAGGGTAAGAAAAATTCCTTGCCATTTTTCACTTTCTGTAATTTGTTTATTATTTGATCCATTTTCATAATTCTTTCTCGTAATCACTCATAGATTGCCAGGGAGATGCCTATCGAATAGTCAGCCAATTTGGTTATGCAATGCTCATTTTGCTGACAGCAAGATTTTTAGTCGATCTTTGCTAGCTAAGGTAAGTTGCTTCGTTTGATTCATAGGTTTCAGTTCATTTCAGATAGAAGGGAAAAAAAAAAAAAGATTCAAAGATATGTTTCTCAAGATGGGGAGGAAACTCAAAATCCTTTTGTTTCTTTGTTTTTGGCTCGATGAATGCACTTTTGTCAACGGTCATCCTCAGAGTGCTTCTATTCAGGTAAATTATCCTATCAACTTCTACTGAACTCTTGTCTTGCAGACATTTATGTGCTCCCTTTTTCTCATGGGAAATGCTCATCTAGCATAAATGGTGGTTATTGTAGTATGCAGCACAGTACTGATGGTAGCATTTGTTATTTGAATTGTCAGACTGTGGTATGTTTTCCATTTGCTAGAGGCGTGGTTGAATTGGGTGTGACTGAGCTGGTAATTCTTCTATCATCAGATTACTACTAGGAGTATAATATCTTGTGGATGCCAGTTTAAGACATGTAGCTTTTTTATCATTTTTTTCTAAAGGTTTCAGAGGATCCAACTCTCATTCGGCATGTAAAAACTTCATTCTTGGAAATTACATGCCCAATAACTGCCAAGAAATCAAGTACAAGAAGTGACCAGCACGAGCTTGCTTTTAATGCTTGTGATCAGGAGATTCTTGAAACTAAAATAAACATAATTGAGGCATGCCAAGACCTTGACTTAGCTTCTCCCGACAACAACTCAGGTAATCAACCTCCGGATGATTCATTTATGGTTGATGGATTCAATGGAGCAGCTTCTCAAGTACAAAGTTGGCAGTTCATGGATGATGACTTGAGTAACTATGTCAATTCAAGGAATTCCAGTGACTGCATATCTCAGACCATTCTTGATCCTGTAAAGGTTATTCCAGTTCTTAATAGTGAGAAGGCAAACAACAGAAGTGTGCAAGATGTTCAAGACTACAATCACAATAGATTGACTTTATTGGACCTTCAGAGTGATGATCTACATTATCAAAGTGTTTTATCATCTCTCTTAAGGACCTCCCATCCATTAATACTTGGACTGCATTTCCGATCTTGTCATAAGGGGTCTAGCTTTGTTGGTTGGAAAAGAATAGGATCCCCAGATTCAATGAAGCATAAAGTTGATACTCCACAAAGGTTGTTGAAGAAGATTCTTTTTGAAGTTCCGTTTATGCATGTTGATTATATGCAGTCCCCAGATCAGAAAAGCATCAAGGTCAGGGTGTCAAAACCAGAGGCTGAAGAATTTGGAGTGAGCAATATGTTATCAAAAAGGAAAAGAAGAGAAAACTTGAATGAAAGGTTTATGGTTCTCAAATCAGTTGTTCCTTCAGTTAAAAAGGTAATTAATACTTTGATTTCAATTGTAAGGAGGTGACAAACTGGAAAGCCATACACTAAATCATTCTTTTGTTTGTGCAGGATGATAAACTATCCATACTTGATGACACAATAGACTACATTCAGGAGCTAGAGAGGAAGGTTGAAGAGTTGGAATCATGCAAGGAATTTAAAGAATTGGAGACAATGACAAAGAGGAAACCCCAAGATGCTGCTGAGAGGACGTCTGATAACTATGGGAGCAATACGATAAGTAATGGCAAGAAGGCATTATTTTGCAAGAGGAAGGCTTGTGACATTGATGAAGTGGATAACGTATCAAAAGATGGTTTGGCAGATAGTATAAACGTCTTTGCAAGAGACAAGGAAGTTCTAATTGAGATCAAGTGTCCTTGGAGAGAGGGCATATTGCTTGAAATCATGGATGCTATAAGCCATCTCCATTTGGATTCTTACTCGGTTCAGTCATCAACCACTGATGGAATCCTGTCCCTGACGGTTAGATCCAAGGTACAATCTCAGGAATTCATATTGAATGCCAAAAGAATCCTACTTTAGATTCCTTGCAGGAATATATCTTATTTATATGCTCTAACATGAATGTGGAAATAGTACTTAGTGATATCAAGGCATGACTCTTTAAGGATGATATTATGTCCGTTGCAGCACAATGGATTATCTGATGCTTCAACTACGAGGATTATGCAAGCACTTCAAAGATTTTCTTGGAAATGTTGAGGATACAACTTTACATAACCGTCATTGGCTGTCATTTTGGAGGTTAGGATATCACTGCCTGAGTTGTAAAGTTATGCATCGTGGATGATTCTATGTAGATCTTAGCTATTCAATATGGCATAAAGCATCCATCCACGTAGGGGTAGGGAAACAAAAAATAGTTTGTTCAACATTGTGAAGTTTTGTCCATTGATTTAGCTCGCAACCTCTGCATCTAACAATACCTGACAGGTGAACTTTTCTGAGAGATAGTTAAATGAGTATTTAAGCAACTCGAAGGATTTGATGAAATGCAACTATCGAAGAGAATCACGGGGGTTGGCAAGAGCTAAATGATCAGCTTCAACGATCAGCGTGTTGATATTTCCCAAGGCCAAGGATTGCTTCTTTTCGAGTACGACAGCAACATTTTTCGTTGTCTAGGCAGAAGCACAAAATGTAAGAGGATGAGAAAGGTAAAAGGCAGGAAAGTAGGAAGCACAAAATTGCAGCAATCACCAGCCGGGGACAAATTCACGTCGGCCACACATGGAACTTAAAAGCTGTAAAATATCTGGAGGGAAAGCCATTTTCGATGTCCATTGGCGGCTTTTATTACTATTTGTTTGCTTAGATTACGTCTCTCCATGTAGTTCCTAACTAATGAGTCGTCGCCTACATTATGTAACATTTACTTTGACCAGATCTCTTTCCATTTCAACAAAAGCAAGTGGCATTCGTCAACTTGTTTTATTTTAAAAGCACGTGAAACGTGATATGTTTGAACAATGACAAAAATGCAAATAAAAAAGACCAGTATTCTGCTTTTAGTTCTAAGACTGGTTGGTGGTTACTTTTTTATGAAGTGCAATTGGTAAATATCTTTAAGTTTTTTTTTTTTTTGTTTGTTTCCATCGTGTAAGCCAAGAGATGGGACTAAGAAAAGCACACAAAATTTGACGTTTATACAAGTTCACATTGCATTTTCTGGACAACAACCCATTTGTTTTGTTCAATTACGTTGAATGAAATAAGCAATTAGCATTAACTGTCAAATTTCATCTCTTTTTTTTGTCTTACATAAATCAGTATATTAAGCTTATCAGAGCCTTTATGATCAAGTGGTCGTGAGTTCAAATCTTACCACTCACTTATTATTCAGCACAAGGTAGAGTGGACCTGTGCAAGTTTCTAAGCCTAAGGAGCTTTCACTTGAGAGGGTGTGTTAATAAACATATAAAACTAATTAAATTAGCCTCACACAACTTAAATTATTGTGATGAAACAGTCACTTAACATTCTTTTGCTACAGCATCTATCAAACATCCTGTACTAGATGTTGTGAAGTAACTGAGATGGCAACTAGCAAAAAGGTGCACGACTGAAAGAATAGGCAAAGATGAAAAAGGAGTGTCAATGAAGTGACCCGTCTACCACGTAATGTAGCTTTATCAATCATTTTGTCTAAAGTATCCAACGGCACACCAATCTAGCAATAGTTAATCAACCAGCTCTGGAACAAAATGGGTTGTAATGTTTCATTGTTATGTACACTAATCCATCATGTTTGCACAGACGTACCCTTTCACCAATTTAAGCATACGGGGTTGTAATGTTTCATTCATATATTCTTCAGATTCATCTTTTACAACACTTTTCTTCTATATATATAATATATATATAAAATCAAAGAATCTCCTCTTAGAAGACATATTTTCTCAGGAGTTCTTTTACCAACGCACTGCTAAAAAAAAAACAATTCGCGGAGAACCTTTTGGTCGTTTATTTTGATGCTTCCTCGATGCTTAAGCTTTTCCACGGTTTTGAAGAAGTGATGTCTCAATCCATCTTGTTTTCTTCTATTCTCAATGATGATATTCAATAGCCTCCCCTATGATAACGTCTAGGGGAGGCTATTGGAAATCAATGATGATATTCAATAGTCATGGAAATCATGAATTTGTCTTCTTCTCCTGAAATCTTTTCTAATCTGTTAATAGTTCAGTGCCATTTCAAATTTTCTATACATCACTGACAATTGAAATGCTGCCAAATGTTCTTGTCTGCTAGTTGATAACACGTTGAATAGACAATCCAAATGCCTAAAGGACACATCTTGAAAGAAAATCACAAACATGGGACCCTGCATTATTTTTTTGCATCACGATAGCTTCAAAGATAAAATAATTTCTCTAAAGGTTGATGTGTCTAAAGTGATCGTGAAATGGAAGGAAACTGTCATCTCAAATACTTCATTGTCAAGCTTATCGAGTAGAAACAACAAAACAACATTTAACACAAGAAATACACCTTGCAAATATGCTGTCACAAAAGCATCAAAAAGTCAAGTTAAGCACTAAGCACTAATTGCATATTGTTCCACCAAAAGCAAAATGTCTTCAAAAAAATCAATTTGTTTTTTCTTTTTTCTTTTACTATTGTCATGAAGATCTATGCCAACACAAGAAAAAACATTAGGAAGGAAAATCCTTAACCAGTCTTCCACTATCACTAGTGTTGGTTCTTCCTTTTCGTCTTTAATATCCCTTAATTTCAACTGATTTTCCATTTTAGCATCCTCTATCCATTCTCCTACCATTATTTATTTCCCTGCCAATCCCTCTCTTAGAACCCTAAGTCCAAATTATGGAATGGTGCAAGTACTGACGGGCTTTGGCTGATGCTTAATACTCAAGTTGATGGAACCAAGCAAAGACTTACGAGTAGGTAAGAAAAATGGGCATTATTGACAAAAGTTCTAGAGTAGCTGAGTGTTCACCCACATGGGTGTGCATTGGCAAAAATCGTCAAACGGATGCAAGATTCGGATGCGAAATCAAATGATGATAGTGTAGTACCCCACTCTCGCAAGACACGTACACATCTTGAGTGATATCCGAATACGTATCTGCAAAAGTGGCATGCTAGAGCACTTATATCACTATCTTAATTATGGCATCATAAAGAAAGACACAATATTTTAAGATCAAATTCCTCATTTCATTTCATTAAAACCAAATATACAATGTAGCTATTACTAGATCATCCGAATATATATACATAATCCGAACCTAATACAAAATACGCTACATGAAAGAGGACAGAGGCTCTTATCACAGTCTGAGCTTTAAGCTCTTTATACTGGCGACTCCGGTCACAACTAACTTTATCTTTCATGCATTCATGTATTGGAATGCTTCACATTCTCTATATTCTCAATCAATCGCATGATTTCACATTCACATTCAGAACACATTTATCATCGGACTTAATTCGACATTTAACAAATTGTTGAGTAACACTTATTTCTTCACATTCCCATACAAGGAGCACTTCAATTATCACATTCATGTATCAAAAACCTCTGACCTTCAATCTTCGGATTCAAACAATCAAATCACATTCATAAGACAATTTAAAATAGAATTTAAGCAAACAAATAATTAAGTGAGACCGTCTAGGTTACTCACATTTTGCTCCCGAAGTTATTGCCTCGAAACCTCGGCAACGTCTGGATGTTGACCTTCTAAATGCTCCTCTATATCATTCAATATACATTTTCACATATCACAATTTGCATAGTTGTATAGATATTCATTTATGCACATTTATGTATATGAAATATGTACAATGCATGTTCAATGACATTCTGGGTATCTTTCCATCATTCACATCACAATATCATTCAAATATCAAAACTCACTTAAGTATCATTTGAACTAAAGGTTTATCCCTCAATAAAATACTCTGAATCTAATTTCATTACCTAAATGATCATTTTAGATTTTTCCAAGAACAGACTTTCGGGTCCACTTCGTATTATCAATCTGACCAGGAAAATGCAGAAATTTGTCAACACTTTCTTCTAGAAAATTGTTCTTCTATTTTTTAGTTTATAATGACACCAAGATCATATAATTTGATTCAATATTTCGAAAGTTATACTCCAAATATTTAGAACTGTTCTTAAACCAAAATTGTACTCTATACTCAACTTCAATTTAGATTTTGGAATTCTTAGAGTTAAAATTGAAATTCGATTTCTTCAGACAATTTGTAATCATATGTCTCTAGTTTACTCTAAATTAAGAATGATTCCATTTGGAAATCTACAGACAAGAACTTCATCAAAATATCAAAGCATGTTCAGTGAAAATATTCCATTTATCAATATTCTAGTACTCCTCATCATTTTCGTCCCAAATTCATCACTCAATCTCTTTCTGAATGGATTCAGATGGCTATAATTTTTGGTGGACATGAATAAAAATGTGTTACGAGTCTGTTGGTTCAAATACCATGTCATTTGGAGGTCGGGAGAAGAAGTTATGGTCAAAAGGATAAGGGATGTTCAAAAAAATCTCCCTTCGGTAGCCATAGAAGTCACGATCATGCATAAGCACGATCGTGCTTTTCCAATTCCTTCATGCTTTTCCTCCTTCACGATCGTGCTTTTCCTTCTTCTTCCAAAACACTGCAATTTTCTTCTTCTTTCTTTTCTTTTCTTAATCTTCCATTTCTAATCTTAATCTTTCCCCTATTTCGACTTCCATTCAACTCCAATCATCCATAAACAAATCCAAAATCCCAGATTAAAACATAAACATCAAAAAATAGAAAATCACACTCATGCATATCACTATTTTTCTGCACTTTCTTCACTGCTGCACTTTTCCATCTTCTGTACATTCTCTATTTTCTTCTCTGACTTTCATTTTTATCATTCTTAAAGCATGACATCACCTTTTTCCTAAACTCCAAACTTATTTTCAATTCATTTCTAGAACATCCGAAAATTCATACAATAACATTGAATACAAGCATATACGTATATCACCAAGACATAGTATAATTTTCTACATGATTTTTTGCACGTTTTTATTGATCGTTCAACTCCAAAAATCATTTCTACACTATTTTATATCATAATGATCATCAAATACATAAAAACAATGCATCCACATTTTTATCCCATATCCACGGTGTTCATGAAAAATGTCCATTTTTCTTATGATCATTTAATAACACATAATCACCAAATTTATCTCACATTCATACTACTCACAAGGATGAACATATTACTTGTTAAAACTCCAAATTCTTCAAATATCAAGAATCCCTAATTTTCATGCAACTCATGTACACCATCTTGAAGGTGGATTAAGATGGATTTTCTTGGGGCAAATGGAAATGACAACAAAATAGGAGTAGTAATGGATAGATAAAAGCAAGATATAAAGTTGATGAAGGTTTGGTGAATTAAAACCCGTGAAGAAGAAGAAGCTTGAAGAAGAAAGATATGTCAAGAACAAACAGTGACTTAGTCTTTCAAAGTTAAAAGAAACATGGGTTTAAGACTTGGACACTTGTCTAATTTCTAAGGCTTTAACTAGCTTCTCATTTAACTAATTCAGTCTTCTCCAAATTTTATTCCAATTGTCTCCAAATTTTTAATATCATTTAATTTTTATTTCTATTTCCATTTATCACTTAACTTGCCACATGACACTTTTCCTAGTCTAGTAATATCCAACATTTTCGAAATTTCTTAAAGTTCACCAAAATTCTAACTTTAGTTACTTATACTTTCCACATCAGTTTTTAATACAAATATTTCACAATACTCAACATAATCACATATCATATATGTAAATCAATTATACCCGAAAAATGTCAATGAATACATGTACAATTATTTTAATGTGCAAAATTTCAATAATTACGCGTATGTGTATGCCATAATATGCTTGAGCATGAAATGCACTTTCTAATCTCTCAGTAATATCTCATATAAACTATTCTAGCATCAATATGGGTAATGGGATGTTACAATTGTCCCCTCTTTAAAAGAAATTTCGTCCTTGAAATTCTTACTTGATTGTTCGAATAGGTAGGGATATTGTCTTCTCGTATGCTCCTTCATTTCTCAAGTTGCTTCCTCAGTCGAGTGATTCCTCCAAAGGACTTTCACTAATGGAATTTCTCGGTTCTTCAACTGCTTGATCTGCGATCCCACTATCTTGATCGGCTCCTCAACATAACTTAGATTACTAGCAACCTCAATCTCTTAAGTCGGTAACACATGTGCCAGATCTGATCGGTATCTTCGGAGCATACTCACGTGAAATACATTGTGTAACTAAGACATCTCATTCGGCAAAGCTAACTTGTATGCCGAAGGTCCTATCCTCTTAATAATCTCATAGGGACCAATATACCTAGGGCTTAACTTGCCCTTTTTATCGAATATCAATACTCCTCTCCAAGGTGACACTCTCAGAAATACTCTGTGTTGGACCCCGCTCTTTTAGCAGAATTTTGAATTATAAAATTGACATTAAATAAGAAATTTATGGTGAATTATTCTTGTGCAAAGAGAGAGAAAAATTCAAGAATGGGGATTGTTATATGTGATATGTGAATTTAGCAAGATGAGAGGGTATATGTTAGGATGCTTTTGTTATTATGACCTAAAAGGGTGTTTTGAGTTTAAATTGCAATTGATGGTGAATAAATTGCTTTAATGGAGTTGAAAAGTAAGAAATAAATAGTGAAAGTGTGAGAATTTGGAGAATTAAGAAAGTTTGACTTTTTGGGATGAATAGTAGTAGAGTTGACTTTTTGAGCTGAAATCTTTGTGAATTTTTCTGGCTTGATTTAAGTAGAATTTGATAAAATGATCTTCATGAAACTTGTAGCTTTTGTTGAGAGTTTTCTATCGCCATGAAGTATGACAGTTTTCGATATCGGGATTGAAAGTTATGATCTTCCGAAGATAAGGTTATATTGCTTTGTTTTTTAAAAATGCTATTAAGGGTAAGTTTGTGTGTACTGCTTTGAGGCCAATTTCTATACTGATGTGGTTTGAATTAGAGTAAGGGGTCTACATGAAAGTTATAGAGAAATTGCATAGCTTTAAAATGAAGTATAATATGTTATTTTTGATTGTGGAAATTGGAAGATATGAAATTTGAAAGTTTGGATGTTGTTTTAGGACGATACATATTCTGGCAGAAACTTTGATTGAAAAATTGACCTCGTTAGAGGTTGAAATTGCCTTTAAGTGCTGCATGAAAGTTAAAGATTGTGTTTTGATCTTTCCATTGATATAAAGTATATAATTTTTGGACAATGGAATGTGAAGTTATGAATTTTAGAAATTGTGTTACTGTTCATGATGACATTTATGTGGGCAGTACCTTTGATTCTGAGATTTTGTAAATTCGTTCATTCGATTCCTCGTCCGTTCTTTTCTTATTCGTTTTGTTTTTGGCCCTTCGATTCTGTTTTGTGTTTTGCATTTTGTTTTGGTCCACTTTCGGGTTTAAGATCCGTTCTTTTGTTTCTCTTTTCGTTTCCGTTTTTCGTTTTTACTCTCTCCTACACTGTATTCCATATCCCTGCGGTGTTTATCCACATAGTTCTTCTGTCTATCTTGAGCTGGTTTAATTCGGCTCCAGATCAATTTCACCTTGTCCACAGTATATAGTATCAATTCTGGGCCTTTAACCATTCTCAAGCTCTCTTCATCCTAATATAGTGGCGACTGACATTTTTTGCCATACAGTGCCTCATATGGTGCCATCTCGATACTACTGTGATAATGGTTATTGTATGAAAACTCAATCAAAGCTATGTACTGATCCCAAGCTCCTTGAAACTCCAATACACATGCTCTGAGCATATCCTCAACAGTCTTGACTGTCTTCTCAATCTGTTCATCTGTTTGAGGATGAAATGCAGTAATGAAGTTTTTGTGCCCATAGTTGACTGCAAGCTCTTCCAAAATCTTGAAGTGAATCTGGGATCCCTGTTCGATACAATGGACACTAGGACCTCGCTCAATCTAACTACCTCATTCACATACCTCCGGCCTAACTGGTCAAGTGAATTATTTTCTCTCACTGGTAAAAAATGGGTCAACTTAGTTAATCAGTCCACCATAACCCATATAGTATTGTTCTGCCTCGGAGTCCTTAGCAATCCCATAATGAAATCCATTGTAATTCTGTAGTACCCCTTTACCCTAGGGTACATGTAACATCCCGTTACCCATGTTAGGGCTAGAATTGTGAATTTTGAGAAATTTATGAGGAATTAGGAAAATGCACATCATGCGTAATTAATTGTGACATGCATATTTTTGCACATTTATATGATTGTACATGCATTTTTTGCCATTTTTCGGGTACAATTGAGTTGTTAAATATGGTAAAAATGTGTTTTGGCAATTTCGGTTTTATTTAGGATATTTTGGAATTTTTAGTAAATTTTGTGAAAAATCATGATTTTTGGGCCAATTATGGTGTGACACGTGGCATCCTATAATTGGGACAAGTGGCAATAATAGGTAGATGAAAAATGGTTAATTAGGTGTGACAAACAGCTTGAAAGTGTTAGGACACATGTATGACATGCAAAGAGTACACGAGTATGAGGTTGAGCTAGGAATAATGCACTGCAAGTGTTCTTCTCAATGAAGAAACACTTTACATCCGAATGACAATTGTGGGACTCTCGTTGTTTTGATCTATTCTCATTGCTGGAATTCATAGCCGAATCAAGTAAGTAGTTTTGCTGATGTTTAGTGTTTGGTGTAGAAATGTACATGCATGCATGAGTTCGTGAAGTGTGATTTTGGTGTTAAGTAACTTGTATGATGGATTTGTGAAATAGGCATCGTCCAGAAAATTATGAAATAGTTTCTGTTGTTACATTGAAATGGATGATGTTAAAGTGCAGGGAATTAGAGTAGGATGAAAATGATATTGAAGTCTATGAGAATCGATGGATATGCACATACTCTGTCATGGTTTAGAGAAAACCGAAGATGGGTTGATGTCTGCAAGTATCTGTCGGGTATCACTAGAAATGAATTTAGATGTTTAACTGTGAATCTTGAATTTAGATCTTATGTGAATGATTTGAACTGAATTAGGAGTTAAGTGAAGTGAAGTTTTACAGATTGTTTTGGGTATAGAAGTGTATGATGGTAGAGTGAGAAAGTGAAAACCGGGGAAGACGAGTTTCAGTAATCTTACGTCACGGCCAGCGTTGGCTCGCCGCGATTAATTCTTTTTTGTACGCCGCGGCACGTGACACACCTTTGAGCTCGCCACGGCGATCATTGCAAAAATCCCCGAGAAAATTGGTTTCTGGACTGTTCGTCGCGGCCTCCATTTTTGTTTACGCTGCGGCGAGGTCCCTCCTTTGACAGCTCAAACATACTTTCATATTTTGACCATATCTTTCTCTGTAGTTATCTAAATTAGGTGATTTTTGATTTGGCGTAAACTAGAGACATAGGATACAACTTTTGTGAAGAAATGGAGTTTTAATTCTGTCTCTAAGATTTTCAAATTTTGGTTGAAAGTTGAGGTAAGAATTCTGCTAGAACTTAAGAATAGTCTAAAATATTTTGAGTATATCTTTTCGTATACTGAACCAAATTAAACGATTTTGGTGTCATTTGAAAGCTAAGAAATGGGAGAACAACTTTACAGAAAGAAGTTTGGTCTAATTTGGTCATTTACCTTATCAGAATTAGTATGGAAAGTTGACCCGTATATGTATTAGAGGAAAAATCTGAAGTGGTCAATAAAGTTATGAAATTGTTTGACATGGTTTTGTTTCGATCCAATTGTAAATATACATGGTATTAATGAGGGCTTTGATAT
>JAOSBP010000205.1:25289947-25314231 GCA_027563825.1 Erythroxylum mucronatum | reverse complement strand
TTCTTCAACTGATGCACGTTGAGTTGGTCGAAGACCACCTTTCCTTTGTAATATATCACACAAATTTAAAAATGCTACGGGACCCATCCGTACTATAGCACGACATCTTCCTTCATTATCCAAAAGATGCTTCATTAACCCATTCCGTGCTTGTTCTCTTTCCTCCCATATGATTTTCGGAAGTTTATTTCTTTTATGTTGTTTTTGGGTTAAATACCATATAACTGCCAAGCAGATTATTTGAATAACACATATAATAAATAGATGTCGTAGTAAGATGTATTTGCGCATTATATTTTGATCTGCCATCTATTTCAAGGTGCAAAAAAATATGGACTAATCAGTAAGATTACAAATGCAAAACTTAAATTAAAGATAGATGAAATCACTTCAAAAAAATAACAAATATGCAACCATAGATAGTGACCCAACAAAACCATCCCAAGATGAACTACTTTAAGATGAACTGCTTAAGCTAAAGTAAACAGAAATACAAGAGTTGAAGCATAGAATAAAAGAAAAAAGCTAGAAAGAACATGTATGCTAGATGTTAAAAAGAATGATACAAACCATGTATGATCTGAGAGAATTACCCTCTCACATCATTAAAGTGAAGTGCACGCGTTAGTGCACATGAATAGGATTTGGAGCTGTAAGTACAAACACAAGAACAGGGTTGGCAGCTGTAAGTACAAACACAAGAACAGGGTTGGCAGCTGTGAGTATTTGGCTATTTGCAGCTTCTGTCTGGTAAGAAATCAAAGCTGGCAACTGCTCTAACAGTTCATATTCCTGAATCAACTAGTACAGTTCAGTGCCAGGCTTTCCTAGATCTGGTCAAGCTGAGTTTGTTCATAAGTCTAACTTTGAAGTTGTTCAGTAGCCTAATCGAAATTAATAATTAGTATGACGGATTGCACGGATTCATTCTCAAAAAAAAAAATTTGGTCTTATTTTTTTTTCTTTTTGGTCTTAAGCCAGGGTATCCACCGGCGGACCTAGTGACTAATCCCCTCGCTGGTTTGTAGGCACCTCACAGGGTAGGACAGCTAGCCCAAGGATTTAAGACTGCTCCATTCATTCTCAAAATTTAATGCTAATATCTTTTAAAATATTGTTAAACACTTCAAAATTTTATTATGATATGCAACAAATACTTTTGTTGAAAAGTAAAAAGTATTAATTAATATTTTAATTTTATACAATAAAATAAGGAAATGCCCTTCTAGTTATTTTAATTTAACATCCATATAAATATATAAAAATAAATTTTCAGTTCATTAATTTTAATGTGTTTTAAGTAATTTAAAAATGTCTGAAAAGATAACTTTTATGTTTTAATATGTGTCCAACTACTTATAAATAATTAAAAAATAAAGATAATTTTGAGAAGAATATTTTAATATGTATAAAGCAATTTTTTGAGAAGAATATTTTAATATGTATAAAGCAATTTTTAGATGAAATTTAATTATGATATCATAATAATTTTTAAAAATAATTTAGTATACAGAACAATTAAAATGTATTATTAAATTTTAAATATATTTAAAAGATGTATGTACTAAAATTTAATGTGGTAAATATTAATTGATAAGAATTTATAATATTAAAATTTTAGAGGATCATCTATTGAAATTTAAAAATTGAAAATCTATTAAAGCTATCAATAGCTTTTACAAAGTAGCTTGCTTCTCACTTAATCAATTTGAGTAAAAATGATATCATTTTATAAAAATTTAATAAAATAATATCTTTGACAATTGAATAATTAATTGACCAAAAATAACTTTATTTTTGTTTAATAATCAATTGATTTAAATTCGAATTGTTTGATTGGATCCCAATTGAAGTTTCAATTGTTATCGAGCAAAAAATATAAAGTTGGGTTGGATTTGGCTAATCGCCATGTCTGAAATCTAACTTGATTAGATTTTAAGTCAAAACTAGAGTGAAGATTTAGAATGATCGACTCATTCAATTTAAATAATCTAAAAGAAGCAAACCTTTGGTATACAAGGCTCTTCGTTTTGCGAACGTAGGGAATCAATTATATTTAACATTCTTTTTGCATTTTAGAAAGAAAATATTTATGTGACTCGAATTCATGAACTTGTAGTTACAAAGCAGTAACCTTACCAATTGCCCCAAAACTCATCCTTTTAAATAATCTAAATAGGTTTAAATCGAATTAGGCCAAAACGATATTTTTTATTCAATAATTGAAGAACTAACTAAAATAAGGATATTTTTGTCAGAAGCCTAACCTACCTAATTTCAAATTGTTCGGCTTGAATTTGATCAGACTTCAATTTAGACTTGAGCAAAAAGAAAAACAAATAAGACTCGATTCGAACCAATTCAAAGTTAATGTTTAAATTTTAATTTGATCAAAATTTGAACCGGACTTGAAATTAATTTAATCTACTTAACTTTAGCTAAATAGTCCAAATTGAGTGAAGAATCAATTGACAAAAACGATATTATGTTTGATGAATTCGAATTGTTTGACCAGAAATCAATGGAACTTTTGTTTTAACTCAATCTAGAAAAATTGAGCCAGGGTTCAGGGCCGTAAGTAATAGGGCCGACCCAACTCGTTAACATGCCTAACTAAAGTCACCCTTTTATATCATTAAACCCATCACAAGGTAACTACTAAGGAATTGGATGTGAACATTTAATGTACTTGCAACTCGCCTAGATTTTTTCCACGATGCTGCAAATGTTAAAGGGAAGATTTTGATGGGTACAAGTACAAACCACTATGTATGCTATGCAACTCCTAACCACTAGCAGATTATTAAGGCTGTGGGAATTTAATAAAATGAAAGACTTTAGGACGTTTTCTAACTCATAGTTGGAAAGCACTGGGTGGGTTTCAGATGTATGGTATTTAGAGACTAATTGCCCAAGGGTAGTCCTCTCCTCTCCTCATAAATGCACGGTGTTTATGTTTCCATTGGTAAGAAGCAATGTTACAAAGGCGTTTAGGTTTACGAGACCTGAGTAGTAGACACGCATTCAATACTTTGTACATCTTGGTGCAGAACACCGAAGGTGCAGGTTGATTTGGTGGTCGCTGCCTTAAACTGACCAACGAACTAACTTAGTACTAATATTGATATTTATTGTTATATGTTGTGGGCAGGCAAGTAATTGTCCTTGATTCTGACAGGTTAAGTTAGTCAGCACTCAGCGGAAGGAGCGGGAACGGCACGCGGGGGAGGTTGTTTAGTCTAGATATGGGCAACGTGGAAGCTGTCAGGTTGCGCCAGAGTTTGACCAATCAATCACTTGACATCCGTGTCTGTTCATCTATTTGCTTTTGTAGCAAAAAGTGATTCTTTTGAAGCTATTCTAATTAAAATACTAACAGATTTCATTTCTCGGATTAAAATACACTTCTGTTCATCTTGGCTTTAATAAATGAAACGTTGAATTGACAGAAGCAGAACAATTGCCCATTAAGCACTAGTTTTTTATTCTCCTGTCATCAAAGAACCAAAAAAGTTAAAAGAAAAAGCATATGTGCAAGTGATTTTTGTATATTATCGGATTCTCTGGTGATATCGATTTGAATCTTCAGGAAATCCTTGTATAAAGAGACTAGAAAGCTAAGAGACAAGCAGAAGGATACGGAAATGAACCGTGTTTTGACGTTGTCATATGAAATGACTGTAAGACCTGACACATTTTCTTCTCAAACTAACTTCTGGTTCTGTAAATCTGTACTACTTACCTTGTGAATTAATTTGGTATCTGAGCACAATAAATTCAATGAGAATGAGAAATATGTTGTTGTAGCACACAAAGCTCCCTGGGTTCGGATTCCAATTGTGTTAGTCTTCATCAGCTTTATATTTCATACAGAAAGAAGGCTTCACCAGAACCAAGAGGCAGGAGATGCTGTGAAGGATTGAAGACATTTACTACCTTCTTTACTGTACCTGACAATTGTTCAAATAAAGATTTACTTTTGACAAGTTCGATATCTCTATTTGTTATATCATTTTCAAGTTTTCAACTCAAGTAGAGGACCAAAAATTATAAATTCTCCGTTAGAGATTGAAAAATGTGCAGTTCTAAGAACTCGGTGAAAGTTAGAGGCCAGGTTTCGGCCTTATGAGAACTTTTCCAGTTTTAATTGATAAAAGAAGATGAGAACAGACATAAAAGAGAATATGATAAGCAACACTATTATTTGCATTACTAGCAAGCAAGAAGTGGAATTGGAAACATACACTCGAGTGAGTCTTGTATAGTTTTAAGCATAGGACATGAACTCCCAAGCAAAAAGCAACTTCTGGATACCCTCCAAAAGCGCAAAACAAGAGGCCTAAAAGAAAAAACTCAAATTGCTAGTGGCGGGTAGTAAAAGTCCACCCCTGCCACTTCTTTGAATAGGATTCTCTCGGATTACACAATTACCTTAAAACAAGAAATGGCTATTTAAAATAAGCCCCATCTCGTTCTGACCCTATAAGCCTGCCTAAGACTGACCCCTATGCAGATACCCTATTATACATACTCCACCTAGAACACTAGCACTAATAATACTATTCATCATAATATAACATACTGAGCTTGAATGTAGATGAAGGACATGCGTGGCTGATGTTGTCTTAACGGAATTGAGCACCGGTATAGGTCTGGCCGAAGGACCAACCCGAAGGTACAACATTGTAGGACACCACACTACGTCCATCGCTAGTTGTGACCTTAAATGATAGGCTCTGTCCATTGAGGTAGGTGTTGCTCTGCCAGTTCTGTCCCCAGTTTCTTGTCATCGACTGCCAACCAGTTCTCGATCCTTTAACAGCCACCGCATGAACGTCACCGGCACCACCAACGTTGGTGATTAGTACGAGGTTGAAGTAGGAGTGACCGTTAATTGTGAACCTTATGCCTCCTCTCTTCCTACATGGCACCCTATAAAAAAAGAACAATCCCACCACAATCTCATGTTTAACAAGTCTTAACACGAGATTACTTATTCATTGTTTGTTTCGTGAAAAAATAGATTAGAGACCATACCTTCTGTAGGCTACAGGTACAATTCCGGCTCTGTACTGAGCAATGTGTTGGAACACAGGCTGAGAAAGGTCAAAATGATGCAGAGGAGGGTTGCACCAACCTCCGTTATTATTGGGGAGAGCATTGTTTGGAGGGCAAAAATTGGTAGCCGTGACCATAATGGAGCCAGCAAGACACCATTTTCTGTCGTTCACGCACCTGATCTCAAAACAAGCGCCACAACTGAGCCCATTGTTGAACAGAGCAGTGCTCAAAGCTGCGGTATTTGTTCCATAGCCTTGGCTGTAAAGATTTCCATAGCCACAAGCCCCCCCTGCATGCATAAGACAAAATTGACATCCAGTTCAGTGGATTTTCCCTAAAAAAAAGATTTAAACATTTAGAATGAAATCCCCGGTTGTTGTTAAGTAGCCATACCCATTGTGCCTGAAGCATCACCGCCTCCATAGAAAGTTGCATGGGCATTAATCCACCCTCCGCCACCATAAGCATTAGCAGAGGAAACAATTGCAAGAAAACACATCCAGAAGATTCCAGAGATAGCCATTTTGCTACACTAAAAGGAAAAAAAGAAGAAAAAGGAAACCAGTTAAGCATTTTCCAAGTAAATGTACAAGCCTAGCTGAAATAAAGAAACATACTTACAGTTTGAGAGGGAATAGAGAATGGGCTATGGGCAAATGCAAGGTAAGGTGAGTGAAGCAAACTGAAAGAGGACTAGGTGGCATTTATAGAACTGGAAGAGCTGGAGCAGTCAAAAAAGGTGCTAAAGCACAAACTAACTCAGTAACTCCACATTCACGTTCGGTATAAACAGTTGGGGACCAATAACCGCTGTATAAAAGGAAAGGGCTTGTTTGTCGGTCTACTATTGAAAGTGTGAGTTTATATATATATTCTTTTTTTTAATTCAACTTTTGTCGAATTTTGTAATTATAACTTAAATTTTAAAAATTGTTAAATACTTAAAATTTTATTTTTGTTTAAATTTTAACCGCTAATTTTGTTAATATAACTTACTACATGTTTCAAAAATTTTAAATAATTATATATGTAAGACTTAATAAAAATATTTAATTAAGTTTAACTTGGTTGGGTCGGTCATATTGGACCCAGGCCCAGACGTAGAACTGCATGTAGGCCGATCGGCCCATTCACAAACGATGACCTAAACCTAGCAGGAATTTCTTATATAAGGTATTACCTCACCTTGATATAGGTACGACTTTCGAGAACCCTAGTATTCTTTATTCCTAACCACCAAAACCCTCACAAAGAGACTAACTTGAGTGTCGGAGGGGCCCACCGGCGGTCAACCCCTGGTGTGCCTTATTGTTTTGCAGGTATCTCTAAGCCAAAGTCAACCAAACTCATGGATCCATGCAGCAGCGTTCTGCCCCACCAGAATCAGACAGAACCAGAGCTTATTGGACATTGTGTGGATTGGTTGATCTTTCCAGTAGAATGTTTCATGGGTGGATGGATTATGGGGTAATGAGGTTGCAGGTGTCTTAGGCATTAAGGGAATTGCCAGGAATTACCATTGATCAGAGAGCATATCTTAGTGTGTAGAGGTAGGATCAATGAATCCCTTGGGAATGGAATAGCCGGCCTTGTTCAGACCAATTATCAAATCACAAAGAAATCCATTTCCCATTGCCAATTTTCTATGAAACCTCAAATTCTTTTGAATTTTTTCGATAAGAGGCAAGCAATTAATAAAGTTGAGTCTTTCGGTTGAAAAAGGAATTCCCAAATATAATAAGGGAGGAGATTTCGTTTACATTCCCATAATTGTTGCAATGTGAGACTCCAAAGTAAAGCTCCATTAGAAATTAAGAAGTGGCTTTTGCTAAAATTGATTTATAATCCAAAGAGTCCTTTGAAAGTTTCTAAGTGCCTTCATAAACGTTTAAATAGAATCCATTTGGGCACTGCAGAATAAAAGGAGGTCATCTGCAAAACATAAGTTTGTTAAACCAATTTTCTGACATCTAGAATAGGAACTTGGAGTTGGAACTCATTTCCACTTTATGCTTGATAAGTAAGTTTAGAGTTAGCATGCAAAGGATGAAGAGAGAGGGGATCCCCCTGTTTGAAACCTTTAGTCTTGAAATAGTTTGTCGGGTTTCCATTTACCAACACAGAAAAGGTGGCAGAAGAAATGCATTCCTTTAGCCATCCAGTGAAGATACTAAGAAATTCGAAAGCCTTAAGCATCTTCCATAAGAAATCACAACTTACACTATCAAAGGATTTGTGAAAGTCTACTTTGATAGTGCAATTAGGAGTATAATTATATCTTGAGTATCCTTTTAGAAATTCTTGAACAATCAACGCATTATCTCCAATTTGCGTGTTACACAAGTAAGCACCCTAGTTGTCACTAATTAGAGGGAGATATAGCCCTTTTCAGTCTGGTAGCAAAGATTTTGGAGATAATTTTGTAGAGAAAGTTGGTGTAGGCAATAGGCACAACGTCTCCAAAATAAGAGGGGTTAGATCCCTTGGGGATTAAGCATAAGAAACTCCTATTGATTTCTTTCAGGAGAATATCATTAGAAAGAATTCATACACCGCATTCTTAACAAGCTGGCCTGTGATATTACAAGACTTATGGAAGAAACATCGATTCGAAGAATCGGGACCTGGTGCTTTCATACCATCCATACTGAAAACATCTACAATCTCCTTATTATCTTCAGGTTTGGTTAATAGAGCATAGTCCACTAGGGAAACACTTTTCGAAATGAATTTATAAAGATCAGAATAGGTAGCACAATTTAAACTGGAAGTGCCAAGAAGAGAATCAAAATACCTCATTGCCTCTTGTTGGATGTCATTGTGATTTTGTACCAGGGATCCATCATCGGTGATGATAGAAAAGATTTTGTGGCGATTCCTTCTTGCAAAAATAGTGATGAAGAATTTTTTACGTTTGTTACCCTCTTTAAGCCAACTTACCTTGGCTCTTTGCAAGAGTAGAGATGAGTGATTGCTAACAGCCTGCACTGCATATATTTGGAAAGTAACTGTTTTTCTTTGGATAATAGATGAGGATCATTAGGAGAGGAACCACTTTGGCATTGAATAGCAGCAAGTTCATTCTTGGCAGAGTTCAGAGCAGTTCCAATGTCACAGCCCTTTAAGGAGTTTAACAACTTGAGTTCTTTTTTTGGGTACACACAGAAAAGCATTCGAAACATCTTCTACTAGCATCTGATAAGCCAGTTTCATTGGTCAATTAGTTGTTGAATCTAAAGGGAGAGTGTGTTGTAATCTTCAGGAATAACCGAATAAGTCCACAATAATTGGGTATGTGATCAGAGAAGAGTTCTTTAAACTTTACAATGCTGTCACGAAATTGAGCTTGTAGTTAAGTGTTGCATGATGGAAAAAGATTTCGTCAAAATGTTGAGACAAGTTGCGTAGTTAGTGTTACACAATGCAGGTTTCTATTCACTCCTTAAAAGGACATACAGTCATTGTCTAAGCAAACAAATACTGGAATGTTTTTAATGAAATGACTCGGTGGACATTGAAAACGGCTTTTCCCTTGAGATTTACCAAAGTTCAAAGTGCAGCCCACATGCACAAGTCCTCGGTTGCTGGATGGTAACTGCAATTTTATGTTTCCTACCCTTAACCTTTGTCATGCTTTGGATTCTATAGCTTTGTCAAAAGAACTTATGTTTGCTGTCACATTTGAAAAGATCCGCTCTTGGGAAGATGCAAAGACGTCGACGGTCGAAGCTGATCATTAAGCTCTTTCTAACCGCAACGAGCTTCACAGGTGTCCTAAATTCAGGATTTAATTCTCTTCAAAATTGCAATTAGCTAAAATCAGGATCTCGAGTTGCTTGAAAGTGTATTTAACAATAATAAGTTACATAAATCAGTACTTTTACGTGCAGTAGCTGCGGACCAAATCATTGAATAAATCTTCACAACGCTTATCCCAATGCTCAACAGCTATGATATATACACCATCCACGATGCATAACATTCAACTCAGCCAGTGTTCTAACGTGCAATCACCGCCAATTGCATTTATGAAAAGGTTGGATCCTTCGCGTTCCAAGCAAATCTTTGAAGTGCTTACTTAACCATCGCAGTTCATGCAGCAGATAGTCCATTGTGCTGCAATAGACACAATAGCATATATAGTCCTGGCTTGAGAAGCCTTCATATTAGACATTCATGTTAGAGCGTATAAATAACACACATTCTTGCAACCAACAGTACAGTTCTTTTGGCATTGAATATGACTTCCTGAGTTTGTACCTTTCAATCTATAGGTCCCGGGAAGGATTCCATCAGGGGTTGATGAATGTATCAAACGAGAATCCAAAAAGATCCTACTAATCCTCTGTGGACAACTTTTGCTTCTTCCATTTGTATGCTGCTTCCAATATCTTGAGATTTGGGGCTTGAGTTTCTTCTGGAAATATATAATCTATGTATTCCTCGTAGCTGCAAAATATAAGCAGTAGCATAAGCAACAAGGACAACAAAGACAGGGTTAAACTAACAATGCAAAGGAACCTAGGTTAGTGTCCATAAACTATCTTACTATGCACAACAAACTTAGACCTAATGGAAGTTAATAAAATTAGTAAATTAGCAAAATCTTCAATTTATTGCTGAAAGAACATTTTGGTATCCCAAACATTATCCATCATGACTACATATCCAAAGCTTATACATTTAAGCCCATTATGATAAAATACTAATTAATAAATTTTTTCTATGCAGGACAGAAACAACCCAAGTAGAATACACACCCGGCTAGTCCATCTTCCGAGACCATCTGTCTCCTCTTCTTGAGTTTCTTGGGCATCTTAACTTGAACTATGCTGACATCACCAAACTCACCAGAACTACTCTCAATGTTCAGCCATTCTTCTAAAAGCATGGCCCGTTCTTCCTTCAATTCAGGTGCTGAAGTCCTGTAGTAATTAATGGCTTTTTCGAAGACCCCTGACAAAAAGAATCATGTAAGAAATTTTAATATCATCATTATCCATTAAAGCCTATTAGGGTGATTAAAAAAGGTCAGGATAGCTTACTTCTTGCATTTTCAATACATAATTTCTTCTTTTCTTTCAAAGAATCTGGATCAAGACTATCCTCTTCCATGGCAGTTGCTTCAAACTTGGCATAACTAATCCAAACCTTCAAATGTTTTGTTCGGTCCAACAGTCTCTCATAAAGATGTCGTGTTCTGTCATATTCACCTTCAGATATTTCGAAATCAATATATGCCTGCCATGAACAGATAAAACAAGATGTGTGATCAATTCCTAGTAACCTTCTCAACCTATATCAGCAATATAAGTTATTCTAAAGAAAGAAAATCCGAGTCCTCTACTTAAAATCCGAGTCCTCTGCTTATCAATGCAACCATAGTCCTATTGAAGCAGTGTAGGATGTATGTCGAAACAAATTTCTCCCAGGATGTATTGTATTCTTGGTTCATTTGAGAATAGAAGGCAGAAGTGTAAAAACTAAAACTTTTGAAGGTTCAAAAGAGGAATTATAGCAATCAAATACCTTCCACAGCAACTCTGGCATGTCCAAGGCTGGCTGTGATATTGCAAGCTCAAAAATCGCCTGAGCTCTCTCAGTTTCAGAAAGGGATCTTTCTAGTTCAGCATATTTGCTCCAAGCATAGCAATTCTCCGGCGACCACTCCAGGTACTTCTCATACAGCTTACGGCAGCGATCAATGTTTCCAAGTTGGAGCTCTATCTCAATATATTTCTTAAATATCTGTTTCGAACAAAAATTGTTAAAAGAAGGCAACAATGTAGCACAATCAATCTCATTAAGAACCACCAACTTGACATTTACCTTATCTTTAGGAGCTCTGCCAATGGCATTGCCTAGAATTTGTCTAGCATCCTTTAGATTCAGTTGCCGTATTTCAAACTGAGCAGCTAAAAGCCATATTTTTGCAAATGAGAACTTCTCGTGTGGAATTAGTTTCAAACACTCCCTGACAACATTCATTTGAATTAAATCGACTGTTCAAGTACTGTTTCCTAGATCTATCCATGCAAAAAAAAAAAAAATCATGAAAAAGAAAGAGAGAAATGCAGACATGTCAATGTATGTATATAATTTAGAAGGGGTGGTGAAGTTCCAAACCAAACCCCATATGACTCAAATTACGTTGCATTCCTAACCACTTAGAAGTACACACAAAATTTAGATGTAAATACATAATCAATTTCCTGAACATCCACTGAGCAAAGTACGTGATTCGTTTAAGGCATACAATAGATGTTCCTCATCCTCTTTTTCTCACATTACAGTTTGCTAATTTTGACCCTACATTTTTCGTTCTTTAAATATATGAAACAATAAATTTTGATAACATTTGGACTCAGATACTAGGATTAGACAACTAACTTTTCTATAGTCAAGGTTCCAATAAAGACAACAATGACAAAGTAGGAGACAACTATTTTTCCATGCTAGAGTTCCAACTGACATATCCAACTCAGTAATGCCATACATCTTCTAAGATTTTCAATTCTCTATTTGATCCAGACAAAGCTATCATCCTATCAAATCCTTCAGCACAGTAATATAAAACAGAACAGTCATCTAGACAACGGACCAGACGCTGGAAAACATTATTTGGCATGTAACTACCAACAACTATTGTATAGAGTGTTTCAACCAACAAGATGTAGCTAAGTTCATCTGTTATCAGACAAAGCTACCAGGTACTTTGGCCCGAATAAAATTCAAAGTGAGGTATGTAGACAAAACATCTTGATTGTTATAACACAAAATACAGCAGGGACTGCAGAATGAAGAATACCTATATACATCCCGTGTTCTCTCCAAATCGCCAGCATCAAGTTCTTCATACAATGCATAATTGATCCTATTCACATACAAAGAAAAAATAATTATCAAGACAATTACAACTAAGCATGAAATACTGCAAACTTATCCATTTAGATCCACCAACGACTCAAAACTTACCACAAGTAAATATATCTCTGCCAATATCTCTTCTCGTCAGCAGGTGGCACATTTGAAATTGCACGCTCATAAACCTCCCTAATCCTTTCCTTATTCCCAACACTCTCTTCCAACCTAATATAATCGAACCATGAATCATAATTCAACGGATTCTTCCTCAATTCATCCTCATACTGAAACCGTCTCTTTCCTACGATAGCATCCTCAATACCCTCCTTATCTCCATATTGCTTCTCAAAAGCCACAAACTTCCTATACAAATCCTCTGCCCTTCCCTTTGGTATATGATCCAATGCAAACTTGTAAATACAACGTGCCCGTTCCGCCTCCTTACACCTTTCCTCAAACTCCGCAAAGGCCACAAACAATTGCTCCGCCTCCTCATCATCTGCCAACTTCTCCACCGCCCTCTCATACACATTCCTTGCCCTCGGAACTTCCCCATTCTTCATCTCAAACTTAGCATATCGAATCCAAGCAGTAATCTTTGGGTGACATTGAACAAAACGTTCGAAAATTCCTCGAGCCCGTTCAATCTCATTGTACCTAAGTTCAAACTTAATGTATGAGAGCCAACCTTGATGGTCTGGCATCCAACTCATCCACCGTTCAAAAATCTGCCTTGCACCCGCCACATTACCCAACATCTCCTCCATGTGGATGTACTTATACCACAACTGATCAACACGTGGCAAGAGTGTTACAGCGCGGTCCCAAACGTTCCTGGCACGATTGATGAACTTGTTCTTCATCTCGACTTCTGCGTACTTGAGCCATAGTGTGTGATTCCTATAATCTACCTCTAGGGCTCGTTCCCAAACGGAACGCGCCCTGTTAAAATCTTTCTGCGACTCCTCCCACTGAGCATACTTGATCCAAACACTTATATTCCACCTAACCCTCCGAATCTGGTCCTCAAATTCCTTCCTCTTGCGAAGCCGGTAGTCAGCAAGCTCTGTTGAGTCGGTGATTTTCTGCTTGGGAGGGCGGATTTCAGCTTCCTGGCGCTCACGAGCCTCCCGGAGAATCTGCTCAGCAGTTATTTGGATTGGAGCTGGAGTTTTGTTCTTTACTCGTGTGGGACGAGGAAGTTTGACTTCAGTGTCTTTCCGGGTCAAGTAACCCAGTGACGGGTCACTTTCCTTTCCAGAAGCCATAAAAACTGAAAAGACAGAGAAAGGGATTAAATCTAAGAAAACGGATATAAAGAATATAATTCCACTGACTATAATTGAATACTGCGGAGAAAAGTTTTTGAACACAATAAGCAGAAGGAAAAACATGAAATTGCAGCCATAAACACAAAAAACTCAAAGCATATTGAACAGAATATCACTAGAAAGTAAGCAATCAAATAACAAAACGATCCTAAAACTTGTCTTTCTAGAGTCTAAACTGATCTACACCAACCTAACAAAATAAAAAGCAACAAGAAGAATGAAATATAACCGAAAATAGATCTTAGCAAACTTGAGATTGAAAAAAAAAGACAGAACAAAAATAAAAGGCCGAAACAAGTAACCAATACTTCTACACTAGCTCTACACCAGAAACTAAATGGAAGGGAATATGACAAAAAGAACCAAAGAGCTAACAAAACCCTGTCGAATGGTTTTACCGCAGCTAGAGCACGACGGCGTGTGCGAAGATGTTTCCTTTAACAGCAGGGCAGTTGAGCGCGTGAGAAGATCCTTTGCGCTAACGACAGCGCCTGTAAGGCTTTTCAACCACCTTGAAGAGCAAGTCTGCGGATTCGGGGAATGCTTGGACGTCTCAGTGGCTAAGATGAAGAAGGCGGCGTCTATTTCACCTTCGCTAGGGGGTTTTTGTTTATGGGCAAAGAAAATCCGTCCGAAATTGCTCAAATGCAACAGAAATTGCTCAAAATCCGACGGAATTGGATGAAAGTTCACCGGCGAGCATTTAAAACCCAATGGAGAGGTGGTTAGTTATGAGCGGGAGGCTAGGGCTAAGACGATAGAGAATAATAAAAGAACATAATGATCCAGAGGTCGAGTAGACGGGGTGGTTTACTCAAAACAACGCCGTATTGCTTGTTTGCCTTCTGATTGCATATCGTCAAAATGACATCGCTTCCCCCTTCTACTCCAACGACGCGTTTCATTACCTCTAGTCTAGCTTCTTGGAGATTAAAAATTGAGGCAATCCGGTTATTCAATACAGAGAGTCACCACACCGTCCAAGTGTCAGTTCACGCTGAAACTACACAACCCGAAGTTAAGTATAATTTATAAAGCTTAAAAGGTATTAATTTTAAAAGTCAATTCAGAATTTAGGTTTAGATATAAAAATTATAGATTGAGTTTGAGTTATAAAAAAATTAAAAGAACTCAATTCAAATTTATATTTGTAAATATCTTAAATTTAAGTGAACTTATAATTGTTATATACTATTTCTCATTTACATAATTACATAATTAAATTTAAATTAATGAATGTTCAAATGAAGACTTTATTATTTAAATTTTATCATAATTATATTTTTATATTTATTTACTTATTTTAATTTTTATTATAAATTTTTAAAAGATATTTTATTTTAGAACAAGTTTATAGTTTTTATTTGAAATATGATTTAAATATTTTATTTGAATTTAATATTATTTTCACACGCTAAGACATAAATCAATGTCAGTATGCCACAATTATATTTTATATAATTATTAAAATATTTATAAGATATGAACTTATAAGTTGAGTTTAAATTTAAAATTTTTATAATGCGTTTGGTTTGAGTTTGAAAACTAGACCTAATTTATTATAAGAAATGTACGTGTTTAGTTCAAGCCTCGTTTTTTTTATTTTATTTATAAAAATAATCTCGATGAAAAACTCATCTATCTTAATATAAAGCGTGAAATGACCGAAAATCTCCTCAGTAATATAAACTTTTTGCATCAACCTATGCCCCTAATTCTTCCATTTAACTTGCTTTAATTTCATTATGTAAGTAAAAAAAGAAAAGTCGCTTTTGTTTACTTTCAAATTCTTTTAGATGATTACTTTGTATTTGTAGTTGAATCTTGACATTTATATCCTAATAGTATTTATTTAAAACGCTAGGGATGCTAACAAAGTATATCATTTTGCTAGTTAGATAAGCCTCCTTATAACTACCAAGGCATTTGCATTTCTATCTTCTCAAGGGTTATCTCTCCCATCTCTTTGGTATATATGTAATCCGTTTAAACAAAATTTCATTAAATTTAGATGAGAATGTAGTTAGGTTTACATGTGTGAAACGATAAGAGGCAAAAAATAAAGGATTTCCATGAAAATGAATACATTGTATCTTATTCATGATAGGAGTTGCCTTTTTGGTTACATTACAATTTCACATAAGTTGGAATCATGTAGAATACATCAAAACCTAACCTCAAAATTTTGTACATGCTATCGAGGATAGGGTTTGAGTTCTGCATACAGAGACGGATCTACATTGGGGGCACTTGCCCCTACTGTCTCCAACAAATTTCATATAGAAAATTATTATTGTAAGTTTTGCTCTCGTAAAAAAATTAAATTTTGCTCCCATTAAAATTTTGCCCTCATTAAAAATAAAATTTTGTTCCCACTCAAAAATTTTTTTGGATCCGTCCCTATCTGCATATGCTAGGATGTAGATGGTTACGAATTGTCCCTACTACTAGTTAATTGGTTTAATACTTATAAAAATATTGCTTTCAAATCAGACTGAGAAGACTATGACAATGATGCATGTAGCATCAATATTCAAAGTTTTGAATAGTGACATTGAAGTCCCAACAAAGTGATTATTAGAGGATTTGCGGTGATTTTAAATGTTAGGCACACTTTTTGGCTGACTTGGCATAAGTCTGTTAGCTCACAGCTTATGATTAATAATTTTGATGATAATTGTATAATTTTTTAAAATTCAAATTGGATTTATTTCTTTATATAGGCAACGATATAATTCTTAAAATGAAATAAAATCATTAAATAATTAATTTCTTTCTTTTAAGAATGTTCTTTATAAACTTACCTTTTTAGAAATGGTTCCATGACATCCGGAATGATCTTATTAATTCAAATAATCAGCTCCGAATGCCTTAACAGAATGTTCTTCTTAATGTCTAAATATCGAATATTTTAGCAGAGATAATATCGAAGATTAAGCAATGGTTAGTTGAAGAAAATGTCTACTTAAGAAAGAGTCACTACATTTGCAAGAGATATAGACATGAGACTTGCGAAATATCTTAGAGCATCAATATTCTTGAAAGTCATATTAAACTCTTTGTGCTTTAGAAAGTGAAATTACTCTATTAAGAGAGGCCGTAAAATCTTTCATATAATTTTCGTTGATAACTTATAGAAGTTAGCAAAATACTATTACTGTGGAAGTTTGAAGAACTTTGAAAAAAATACACTTGTAAGCTTGAAGAGGCTTATCAAATTACTACTTGGCTTTTATAGTGAAACATTTAAGTTAGATACTTGAGGACTAGATGTAGGCTTCGTTATAAGCTAAACCAATATAAATCTACCGTGTCATCTTCTCTCTCCTCCTTACTTTTAAATTTATGCATTATAAGATTGTATTTTCAAAAGGCTCTTTTAGTTTTACAATAGGCTCCTTCTGTTTTTATATTGCAAAAGGTTTTATCAAATAATAGGCTCCTTTCTTTTTGAGCGCTAGCAGGCTCCTATCAATTAAATAGGCTCCTATCGGTTTGAGCGTTAATAGCATCCTTTTGAAAGTTTATAGGACCTTTCTATTTATAAATTTATTTTGTTTAAGCTGGATCTTATTAATTTGAAAGCATCTTGAATCTTTTATTACACACAACTTACCCTCTCTTGCGTGTGTTTGCTTTATTATTTGGCACCAGAGCAGGTTTCACATTTATTATGTTTTATAGCACGTGACAGATTATGGAAAACAATTTGAGAAGCCTTGAAGGACAATTTTTCTCCAAGCCT
Organism: Erythroxylum mucronatum; assembly: GCA_027563825.1. Classification (NCBI taxonomy): domain Eukaryota; kingdom Viridiplantae; phylum Streptophyta; class Magnoliopsida; order Malpighiales; family Erythroxylaceae; genus Erythroxylum; species Erythroxylum mucronatum. Next base: position 25,297,230 of record JAOSBP010000205.1, on the reverse strand, counting down.
CCTTATTTCAATAGAAACAACTACTCATACTGGAAAGAGAGAATGACTATCTATCTCTAATCTATAGATATTGAAGTTTGGCAAGCGATCAGAGTTAGAGCTACACTTCCCACTACTGATAACATAGAAGTATGTTCTAATGCTGACAGAAGAAATGCACAACTAAACGCTAAAACAAAACAACATCTGATATGTGTTATCTCCAGAAGAATATGAAAAGATATCTTACTGCTCTATAGTAAAGGAAATGTGGGATAAACTTCAAGCCACCTTTGAAGGAACGACCAAGGTAAAGAAACATAAAAGGATCTAGATACTATTTTACTTGATTGGCTATGAGGAAATATGATGATCCATGAAACTAATCTTAGGAGAGATAAAGGATCCTCCAATAGAAAAGGAATGGCACTAAAAGCAACTAATGAATTAAATGGTGATGAATGTGATACTGAGTTACAAATAGATGGAGATGAAGAGTTTAAATTCATGGTCAGAAAAAATGCCTGCTTTTATAAAAGGAAGTTGATAAAGAAAAGAGGAGGAAACAAGAAAGCTGGGAACAATAGGTTCCTATTAAAAGGCCGCATCAATAATAGCAATACACAAAACAATCAAATCATATGCAATCACTGCAAGAAGCCTAGACACATAAGACCTAAATGTCTTCTTCTTCAAAAGGACAAGTCAAAGATCAGAAAACCTAGAAGGCAAATGACTGTAGCCTAGTCAGATGAGGATTCTGAAAACTTTGAAAAAGAAGAGCCAGAAGGAGTCAACAATGCTTGCTTCATGGTTGAATTAGGAGACAATGAGGTATATTATTCTGACTCTAATATTAAACTTGATGAATTGAAAAATGCGTATCTTGAATTGTATGATCAGTACAAAAAGTTGACAGTGAAATATTTCAAAGAAGTTGAGAAGTCCAAGAGCAATGATGAATCTTTGAAGAGTAAGATTAAATCATTATAATCTATGAATGAGAGTTTGGCGACCAAAAAATATGTCTCTTGAAGTTAATTACAAGCAAAAGGTCTCTAAAAAGGAAGCTTTGGAAAAAAGAGTAGCTAAGTTGGAAAATACTTTGCTTAAGAATGATTTTGATAAAGTGAGACAATTAGAAGAAAAAGTTGTCATCCTACTTGAAAAAGAGAAATATGCTTAAAAAATCTTATCTCTAGAAAAAGATCTTACAAATTTCGTTGATGGTAGGAATGACCTGATGCATTACTTGGTAGTGGTAAATGCGTTTTTGATAAGGCTGGAATAGGTTATAATGAAAATAATATTGGGCCATACAAGAATTTCTTTGTTAAATCCAATAATAGCTATAATCAAAACAACAGGAACCTAATATATGGTAGAAATTATAACAATTCTCGTTCATCTATTTTATGTTCTACTATAGTAAATATGGTCACATTAGTCATTCTTGTAACTTTCGTAAAATGGAGAAATTATCTCAAATGTATGTTTGGAGACCGAAAGGTTAAGCTACTAACCTAAAAGGATCTAGAAAACTTTGGGTACCTAAAATGAGATAATATTTTTCTACATATATGCTTCAAAATGGAGACAAGAGAAAATCAATGGATAGTCAACAGTGGTTATTTGAGACACATGACAAGTGAAATATCATATTTCAATTATATTCAAAGTAAAGACTAAGGTAATGTCATCTTCGTTGAAAAAAATAAAGCAAAGGTCACCAAAATTGGTAAAATTGGTGATTCTAACTCTACCTCTATTGATAATGTTCTTTATGTTGATGGATTAAAACATAACTTGCTGAGCGTAAGTCAATTATGTGATAAAGGTTATATAGTTATTTTATATGCATCACATTGTGAAATTATTAATAATCTAAATGGACAATATTGTGTTTATTAGTCTTAGAAATCACAACATCTACTGTGCTCAACTGGAAGACATGTTTTCACAAAGTGTTAAGTGTTTTGTTTCTCTAGAAAACGATTTGTTTATCTGGCACAAAAGATTTGGACATGCTAGTATGAGCATTCTATCAAAATTGTCCAAGAATGAGTTAGTAAGAGGACTACCTACCCTAAAGTTTGAAAGCAATCAGGTTTATGAATCATGTTTAAAAGGAAAACAAATCAGAAGCACCTTCCCTCTTAAAAATATTATGTCTACTAAATGACCGCTTAAACTTGTGCATATGGATTTATTTGGTCCCACTAGGGCTCAAAATTTTGGTGGTAAATATTACGATTTTCTTTTAGTATATGATTATTCTAGATTTACATAGGTTTGCTTCCTATCAAATAAAGATGATGCTTCTGAAGTTTTTGAGAAGTTTGTAGAAAAATTCATATCGTAAAAGGATATTGCATTACTTCAATTCAGAGCGATTGTGAAGGAAATTTTGATAACAAAAAGTTTGAAGATTTCTGTGATAATAACGGTATGACTCACATCTTTTCTTGCCCAAGGACTCCTTAGTAGAATGGTGTTGTTGAGAGAAAGAACATGACCTTAGTTGATATGGCCGTGTGAAAGTGGCCTACCTCATGGTTACTGGGCAGAAGCAGTATTCACTACTTATTATATATTCAATATGTGCCTTCTAAGACCTATTCTAAAAAAGAGCTTCTATGAGCTGTGGAAAGGAAGAAAATCGAACGTCGCTTACTTTCAAGCATTTGGTTGCAAAAGCTTCATTCTAAATAATGGGAAAGACAACCTTAGAAAGTTCGATGCGAGTTTAAATGAAGTTATCTTTCAAGGTTACAGTATTGCTAGTAAAGGATTCAGAGTTTACAACAAAAGAACAAAGAAGATATAAGAATCAATACATGTGCATGCGACATAGTATTTGATTCAGATGATGAAGAGCGTCCCTTGGTTGCTAAAAGTACATTAAATACACCAGTAGTACCTTTGGAATCTCAAGATTAAGAAGATCTTTCTGAAGCAAGGACGGAATAGGCTCCTTCCTCTCAGCAGGAGCCTATGTAACGAAGAATACCAAGAGAATGGAGAGGTTAAGATACACATTAACACATTCTAGGAGACCCTTCTGAAAATCTAAGAACTAGATCTTCCTTCTAGAACAACTTTGTTGCCCTCATCTCACAATTAGAACTGAAAGATCGTTGAAGAGGTTCTTATTGACGAAAATCAGGTTTCAGCTATGAAAGACGAACTAAATTAGTTTGATAAAAACAAAGTTTGGAATCTAGTATCTCGTTTGCAAAATAAGTCAATCATTGGAACTCGTTGGTTTTTTCAAAATAAACTTGATAAAAATGATAAGGTGGTAAGAAACAAAGCTAGACTTGTAGCTTAAGGTTATAATCAAAAGGAAGGTATTGATTTTGATAAAACTTATGCGCCTATTGTTGGACTGGAATGATTAGAATTTTACTTGCCTTCGCATGTTATAGAAACTTGAAATTATTCCAAATGGACGTCAAAAGTAACTTCTTAAATGGATATATTAATGAAGAAGTGTTTGTTAAGCAACCTTTAGGTTAAAAACCACCCTGATTACATGATGAAGTTGTCTAAAGCTTGTATGGTCTAAAACAGGCTCCTCGAGCATGGTATGAGAGCTTAAGTAATTTTTTGCTTAAGAATAACTTTGAAAGAGGAAAGGTAGATAAAAACTCATTTATTAAGAAAAAGGAGAAAGATTTAAAAACCACCCTGATTACATGATGAAGTTGGCTAAAGCTTGTATGGTATACAACAGGCTCCTCGAGCATGGTATGAGAGCTTAAGTAATTTTCTGCTTAAGAATAACTTTGAAAGAGGAAAGGAAGATAAAAACTCATTCATTAAGAAAAAGAAGAATGATTTACTCATAGTATAAATATATGTTGATGATATAATATTTGGTGCTACTAATCAGTCCTTCTGTGAAGAATTATCAGCATTAATACAGGGAGAATTTGAAATGTGCATGATGGGAGAACTATCCTTCTTTCTCATATTACAAATCAAGCAAACAGAAAAAGGGATCTTTATTAGCCAAGACAAATACACAAAGGAACTTATTAAGAAGTACTACTTTGAGAATGCCGAATCGATGGGTACTCTTATATATACTAAAACTAAACTTGATAAGGATGAAGAAGGCAAGGCTATGGATGAAAAAAAGTATAGAGAAATGATTAGGTCAGTAGTATATCTTACAAGCTCAAGACCAGACATTATGCTTAATGTGTGTCTTTGCATATGCTTTCAATCAAATCCAAAAGAAAGCTACCTTCAAACAGTCAAGAGAATCTTTTGATATCTTAACAAAACTATAGGTTTTGGATTATGGTATCCAAGAACTGAGTCTTTTAACATAGTTGGACTCTTTTAGCATAGTTGGCTATTGTGATGTAGATTATGTAGGTGACAAAGTCGATTGAAAAAGTACAAGTGATTGCTGTCAATTTCTTAAAGGATGTCTAGTTTTTTGGTCTTGCAAGAAACAAAATGACACAGCGCTTTCAACAAATGAAGAGGAATATATAGCAACTGCAGTTATTATGCTCAAATATTATAGATAAAGCATCAACTATAAGATTTCTCTCTAAACTTTAATCATATTCCTATATTATGCGATAAAACTAATATAATAAATCTTTTGAAAAATCTTGTGCATCATTCTAGGACTAAGCATATAGAAATCAAGCATCATTTTCTTAGAGATAATATTTTAAAAGGTACTATTGATCTTTTACATGTTAATACTGAAAATCAAGTAGTTGATATCTTCACTAAGTCACTTTTTAAAGATAGATTTTGCATGTTAAGAAAAGAGAGTGATATGTGCAAACTATCTGATATTATTTATGTATGAATTTTCTATGCTACTTCTCTCTACTAACATTAGTAGGATCCTTCTTCTTTAGAAGGCTCCTCTCAAGTTCGAGACCTCTTCTTAGTTGATTAGGCTCCTTCTAGTTTAGAAGGCCCCTTCTATTTTAGAAGGCTCTTATTGGTTTATTAGGCAAAATACACGTGTCTTAAAAAGGTAATTTCTAAACCCAATCTTAAAGATAAGAAAGTGTCTGAAGTGCACTATGTTACAAATGACAATGATTTAGATGAAGAACCTGCTTGTTTGATTAGATGACGAAGGGCTAGAGGAAGTCTTAGAAAAGCAAGCCAAGAAAATTTCTGAACAAAAAGAAGCCGCTGATGCTGAAAAAAATAGAAGAAGAAGAATCCAGAAAAAGAAAAAGAGAAGAAATAAAGAAAGGAAAAATGACTATGACTAAAGATGGTATTAAGGATCCCATTGATAGAAATAAGTTGTTTTATAAACATATGATTCTTAAAGAAAAAAGGGCAAAGAAGATAAAGATAGCTACACAAAAAGGAAAGACATCAATACCACAAAAAAAGTATCAATCAATGGAAGTTAAAGTCTGCTATAAAATGCAGTGCAAGAAAAGAAAGGTGGTTGTTGGGTGGATCTTACCTCCTATGATGTTTCATGACATAGGTATACCTTTCTTTCCTTTTTGATGACATAGGTGTACCTATCTTTCCTTACTTTGTTGCCATTGGTTGGGAAAATTTTCTAAAATTAGATGACATCGTATGTGACGAGCTAGTCATGACATTATACACACATATGAGAAAAGAAGAAATTGATGGAAAGCTAGCCATTATGTCATAGGTACATGATTGTGAAATTTTTTGAAGAAATCTTAGGAGATATACTGAACGTAGCTCCTATAGGGAGGCGGAGAACTAATTTTTCCTGTCATAAGTGGGATGTCAATGATCTGGAGCTAGCAGAAGTTGTCAAATCCATCTATCTTTATACTGAGAACACCCAAGATGGGAGACCCTAGAGCAGGCAATTAGACTTACTACCACAATGCCTTGCATCGTTATCATCTACTTCAATTTTTTCCAAGAGTAGCTCAGTTGAAAGGTGTAGCCTGCTGGACACTTATATAGTGTATAATTTACTAAAGGGAACAAAATGTGTTGGGACCCGATCTTAGGAACCGGATCCCAACCGAAAAACAGAAAACGACACACGAAAAAGAGTGCGGAAAGTTGCGCATCGGAATACGAATAACCAAGCGAACGAAATAATCAAACTGAAACAAATACCGACATCCGTTTCAAACACGAAGCATAGCAAACTGATCGCGTTGGAAACACTAAGACATTCCAAATTCGGTATAATTTTTTTTTTCTCATTCTCATTAGTCAAACCCTTTTCTCTTAAATCAATCAATCTCATTCAAAATCATAACCAATCTATACATTTTCCAATCAAGATTCCGCTTGGATACTCATCCATTTAAATTTCAAAACTTAATTCATAACTTTCTTCTTAATCAAATCCATAAACCAAATTAACTTCTTAATCATATTCTTATTCTTATTTTGCCGTAACCCGATTTTTACCGAAAATCGGGCAGCATAACGGCTGTATTTTGACAGCCCAAAAATTTCCTGCAAAGGAAAAAGACACTTCTACCACCAAATCCAATATCATAAAGTCATCGGACCTCCCGTCCGGCAACCAAAACTCCGGCAGAACACAATCCTATATCTAACACTTCAATAATTCTCAATCCAACTCAATCCAATTCATAAATCAATTTCCATACTATCATACGTCATATACAATTCATAATCCAAATTTCCTACTTCAATCCGAAAACAAGTCAATCATATTCATATAAACTACCATGACCTACTTACATCATCCCATGTCCATAATCATACATAAATTCGAATACGTCAAGAATTATATACTGCATACACATAAATGGCATTCCAGGCCATTCACAAGTTACAAAAACATATACATGTCGAACTGACTTCTTGACCGTATTCATCCAATCTCCTGCTCGAAACCTGGAGATGGGGATGAAAAGGGGGGTGAGCTTGACAGCTCAATGGGTAACATACTTATACATGAAACATAAGCAAAAATTGTCTTTTCAAACATCTCTCATTCGGAAATCTATCCAAAACTCATTTTCAAACCTTTCAAAACATTCATGAACCTTCATCAACATTTTCTAAGATTTTCTCAACATCTTCATTTATTTCCAAAAACATTCATAAATAGTTTCCGAAATTTCATGATTGAAAAATTCACTCGCATTTTTCAAGTCCTCAAACTTTTCACAAATCATGCACAATGTCAAACATGAATGCATCTCATCATAATGCATCACAGTACAAACAGAGCAAAATCACATAACACGTCAAATGGTTTGGGTCGGTCCTAACAGGACGTACTGCACATTCCCGCATAGCGGTCATGTGCAGCCGTGAACAGAGGGGAGTCC
>JAOSBP010000205.1:25261446-25276575 GCA_027563825.1 Erythroxylum mucronatum | reverse complement strand
TCTTAACTAGTTCTAGATATTTTATTATTATCAAAACATAAAGGGATTTAATTTGTCAACCACCATTGGTCCAACAGAAAGAGCATTCTCAACAAAGAATACTTGAATTTGGTGTAAATATTTCAAATGACTCAAATTCTTACCAAAGAAAAGTTTCATTCATCTATCACAACAAGTTAATGTCATTTTAATCGAAATCCAAGTTAATCAATTTAAGCATGTCATTATACTCATTCACTCAAATTATGCATTTCTAATCCCGATCGAGTTTGTTTAATGATCATATATCTCTAAACTTTAAATAGGAAAACAACACACAACACAAAAATAATAAAATTTTAAAAAAACTAATACTCTCCCTGCACTTGAACATCACAATATTCCTAATGTGATACAAAAAAGTAAAAAAGGGTCTAAGACAAAAGACAAAAATTAACACAAACAACGACAAGCATTAAAACTAAAAGAAATTAAACTAACAAGCAACAAAGAAAAGGGTAGAAATACGATACGAATGTGAGGGTAATCACTGCGTTGATATGGTGTGGAATTTGTGGTGTACTGCATCGAGGAATGAAGAGCAGCTACAAGGAAAACAGATAGAAGAGACAAGAGAGTAGGCCTACACACATAAAAAAAAACAAACTAAGTTAAGGTTCACTAAGAAAATTAACAACACTCAAATAATTGAAAAACAAACAGAAATTAAATGGGTTTCTTCTTTAACGTCTTATAGCTGGACGCTTCAATGGTCATTCTCAAGGTGAGTCACTTAAAGTGATTGATTCCACCGTTTCCTTCTTTTCATATGGATATATCTCCAAGAATTTTCCAAATACTTCCTCAGCTACATCCATTAGCAATTGGTAGTATTAATCTCTCTCCTTAACCCAGTCTAGCTTCTTTCCTTCTTCTTCCTGCAAGGCAAAATCACAATATGCAACATTAACTTGATCGGAAAAAAAAAAAAATCTTCAGAAACAATAGTTGTAGGAATAGGTTCAACATTAAAGATTGAAAATTCTACTGTTTCTCCCAAAACAGTCAAGCTCAGCTTTCTGTTCTTCACATCAATCAAGGTATTAGTAGTGGCCATAAAGGCCTCCCTAGGAGTATGGTGTGTTGCTTCCCTTGCTATTTAACCTCCCCCATGTCTAAGATGACAAAGTCTATAGGAATAATCAATATGCCAACCTTCACCAACACATCTTCTATTATTCCTTTCGGATAACAGATTGACTTATCAGCTAATTGTAGGCACATATTAGTTGATCTTAACTATCCTAAATCTAGCTTCTGATAAATAGAGTGAGGCATAAGGTTTATGCTCGCTCCAAGATCAAGCATATCCTTAACCTGATCACCATTACCTATAGATACTGACATAATAAAACTTCTTGGATCTTTCAGTTTGAGGGGATAAATGCGGCTACAGAATTGCACTTGCTACTTCTGAAACTATCTTTTCATTAGGATTAAACTTTCGTGAACCTATACATAAACACAAATCCAACAATTATTATATTACTTATGGCAAAGTATAAAGAAAATTACAATTACAAAAATTAAATTAGTTATTAATATTTAATTATATTTTTTATAAATAATAAGTCATCTAAAAATAAAAAAGGAGAACACAAAAAAATACAAAAAAATTAATGATATGTTAATGGGTATAAATTATAAATATAGACAAATTCTAGATCTGAAAAAAATTTCTCTTATATAATATTATTAAATTATATAAATACCCAGTATTCGTTATACATCATTTATGTTTATGTTAAATACCTATGAATACTAAAAGACTTCAACCTCACAATATCATTTAATATTAATGTTCTGATTTAAAATGCTAATATAGTGTCCACGTGAATGAAAAATTACAAATGAATTATAACATATTCAAATATTTAGTAAGCTAAAAATATATTAAAAATAAAAAATTACCTTTAAATTATCACTCAAAACTTAGAAGTTCAGAAACCATGAAAATCTTTTGCTGTCAATTTTTGAGTAGGATTATCTTAGATTCATATGTTGATGAAAAAAAATTAGAGTGTAAGAAATACACCTAAATGCTTCAAAGGAATATATAAATACAAGAACTTAACTTTAAATTTGGAATTTGAAAAGTTTAGTTTCATTTCTTAACTATATTATCGCCACCACCCATGATTGTCTCTTCCTCCTTTCTAACAACCATTAACTAAGCATCAATAACCTTCATCGATTGAGTGAATGAAATGCTGGAGTGCAAATCGGATTGAGAGTGAACCCTTAATGAGGGTGGGCTCTGGGCAGCTGCCTTGCCTAGCTTTGCCTAAGGCCTGAATTGGGTATTTAGTTTAAGAAGAATTTTCATCTCATCTTATTTCTATCTATATAAGGAAAAAGAGTGAAAATATAAAAGAATTGGATTGATCTGAACCAGATTGGGAAGATTTGAAAAAAGATCCTTGAACACGGCACCTACACGCTACCGTGTTAGGACTTAGGACTATGCTAGGTGGTTGCTTCTATTTCTCTTTCGTAGCCTTCATGGCTCTATGTTACTCCTTTAATGAGGAACATGACACCATACACATCCTTATATATATCCCACATTGGCATTGAAGATTTTCATATAATCATAAGTAAAACATGGGTCAGCTATACAAACTTGTGTTAGGATTGTGTAACTCACTAAAAAGATATGGTTTCATTTTTTTTTTAAAAAAAAGGCGCTAGAAAAAACTTTTTAGTCAAGAAATAGTGGAAAAGTATTGGAAAGCTGAAAGTTGTTCTACACTTTTTTAAAAATTCAAGATTTCATCATTCTTAGATGTTAGACAAGATTTTAATAATTATATTTCATTAATGATTAAAGAATAATGGATTTTTTAATTTTTTTCTTCATTCTTTTTGTTTTTCTTCATTTGATTATGAATTAAATAAGTTACAAATTTAGGTAAGACGAATCCTAAGATATAATATATTTGATTTATTCTTTGGTTTAATGAATATCAAATTTTCTTGAGATTTATCAATATTTTTTTGTAACTAATTGAATTGAAGGAGTGAAAGTGAAAGATTCAATTGCTTAATTCATGCAACGAGATTCGAGAGATGAGATATAAGTTTAGATGATAACGTGAATAAAAGAAGGTTAAACATGAGTTACTCAAGAGAAGACCACAAATTATTCCTTGATTAGTGTAAAGCTTATTAAGAAAGTTCATAAAATGAGTTAACGCATTTTTAGGATGTCTTAATTCAAAAGTGATTTTAGTTGATTAATCTAAAAATAGGAGTTGTATTTATCAAGAAAGAATATAACTCAGTTTAGACATTTTTACTAATCTAGAAAAATCGAATAATTCATTAACTTAGAGTGGGATTAAATATAGGAATATTTTACGAGAAACTTAACCTAAATTTGGTTTGTTTGTAGATTTATTTATTTCTTGATCACTATCGTTTTTATTATTTATATTTACTTATTTATTTTCTTTTTTAGTCAATCATAATTATTATTCTGATTTATTAAATTTGTCAATAGTTGGCAATTGACCAACAATCCTCGCTAGTGTTGGAAAAATGATTCAAAAATATCTTAGAGGATAAATAAATCTTTTATGTTGAGATTGATTCTGTTTGAAGTAGTCAAAAGTAGTAATCTGTAGTTAGACTTAATAAGATATGCTCAGAATAATATGGAGTATCAGTATTTTTATATGTTTGTTGTTTCTGCAAATGTATGACTTGCCTATATAAAGGTATTTTCAGTATGAATAATATAATGATAGTATCGCATATTGTTCTGTTCTTCCTTATGTTCTGCACTTACAGTTTTTTAAATCCAACATTTATATCTTGATAAAATTTATCAAACTTAACATTTTGAGAACTATATACCTGTTGGGGAAACATCACTAGTACAAGCTAGAGTTGAAGAAGAGATAACCATGGAAGAACTCATGGCCATATTCACTGAATATATATGAAAAAATAAAGTTATATTACCGAATGAAGATATTCATGGTACTACTGGAATCATTAAAAGTGATAAGGAGGTTATTGATATACTGAAAAGTGAAAACTCAACAGTTGGTGATTTTATCGAGTTGCAAGAATTTAGAGAGAAACCAGTCATCAAGAGAGAATTGGTAGATTCACAAATGGTTCATCAACATGTAGAAGTTCATGTTAACTCATCTACAACTACTGGGAGTTCTCAGGCTAGTTCATTTCCCGACTATAAATTCTCCTTCAAATACTACGTGGATCTTTCTCATCCAGAGTAGGAACCATTCTAGCTGCTGTACTTGTACTCATTCGAATGAGATACCATATTATCCAACGAGCTTCAACTGTGTGCCCTCGATCCTGTTCACAAATTCTTTTCCAGTTGCCAAAATTGGCGATGTTAAACGTTTAGCCCAGATTCTCCAAGTATTTACATTCACTTGTTCTGTTAATTGGATACAACTAATTCTGGATAAATAAAAGTGAAGGGGAACATTTCAGTGCCGGAAGAGCAGCAAACATACGTCCGCCGTCTCAAAATATTAGCAGGAATACGTGGTAATAAACCCAATCTCTTTGATACAATCTATCATCTTATAGATGGAATGATTAGAGACACGTTGTCCTCAATGAAACGTCTCAAATTTTGATGATTACTATAACATCCAATAATGGTCTATGTGCTAAAGATACACTTCTCTTTACAAAATGCGTGGAGTATGCAAAAAAATTCGAGCGCGTGATTCGGATTCTTCATCACCTCTTAGCGCAATTACACAAAATTCCCCCATTCTTGTCCAACTTTTAATCCTGAATCTTGGAAAGGCCCATGTACAGAAACCAGCTAATAGCAAGTGGCTATTATATTCAGATAATAAGTAGTGCTTCTCATGCTACCTCTGTCCTGGAACTAATGGGGACGACTTTAGCTAAGATAACTAGTCAACAGAAGATACTTCTAATTCGCTACTCAATTGTTACCTTCGCTATCAAATCTTCCAAAATTTTTTCCGCTATGTCACTAATAACATCTTCAGTATCAGCTCTGATATCCATCCATCTTCCAGACTTCTTCAAGTCCATTTCAATGGCTTTCTGCAATGTTTGTGAAGATGGCTGCACGAGAAGATTCCAATCAACATTCTTCACTACTTCATGGATTATATTTTCTGCCCACTTAAATGGCCGAATTCTCTGTTTCACAGATGATGCCCAAGGGGAATAGCTTAGATGACACTGGCATACCTCTAGAAGAACTTCATTAACATAGTCAAACAGGAGGTTGTGGTCATTGTAGATTTGGTCAGGCAGTAAGCCAACTTCCTGAACTAAAGATTGTTCAAGAAGTTGATCAGATGAATGGCATTTTAATGGCAATTCATCCCAATCAAATCCAGAAGCATCTAACAGCTTGCTTATATAATTGACTACAGATCCATCTGTAGCTGAATAGTCTTCTTCAATACCAGTTTGCAGGACTGATGATTGAACTGCATAGATTTATTGACATTGACTTCGATGTGAATTCACATGAACTAATCAATAAAGTTAGAAATATTAATGTAAAAACTTACCAATTTGGCTTTCAATGTTTAAAGGGCTTGGGACATCTTCCAAGAAAGACTGCTCTAGTACCGACACAGGACTTGGATGTTCTATGCAATGTTTAAAACTGCCAAGGTCTTCAACTTTCTGAATGTTGGATGGACTTGGAGAATAGTCACCTGTTACATTTGCTGATTTCTGATTTTCCACAGGTGAATCCTGAAACTGTCATTAAAATTGTGTATCTTATGCAACTTGAACATTTAGAAAATACCAAAAGGATAAGCACAAGGCACACACCCTCAACAAACAAATGAACTCTCTTTCAGAACTACTTGAGCGATAACAGCATAGAGAACTACCAGTCCAAAGAAATTTAATCCATTTTCTTGATAGGTGTCGTCTCCATCACTGCTTTGATAAGCACTACAGGTGCATGAAGTATCCTGTTCAAAGGGCATCTCAGAGGGAGTGACTTCTGAATGTTCATTCTGCTGTGTACTCAGGGTTTTCATAGAACCTGCAGAACTATTCTGAACTTGTTACAGCCTGAAAAAATAGAGAACATCCATATCAAGATTAAATTGTAGCTGGATACCTCTATGAATGAAGTTGTTGTTTGAGAAGGGGATGCTTTCTTGCATTTTGATATCAGGTTGAAATTTTTCATCAGTATTTTGCATTTCTTCAAATGTTTGGCAGTGATCCAAGTGTCTATTTCTTTTAACCAAGAGTGGAAACTCAGAGTTCTGCATCAATGGACTAAAGAGGTTGTTCCCATCATTTTGGTCCGTCCATTTTTTCTCACTTTCATTTTGGTAATTGTTGGGCGGGGAAAATCTCATCTGTGGAGTTATAAACCCAAGTTCCCTCTTATTTTTAGGACTGACACCCAGAAAAGATAAAAAGTCATGATCAGGAAGATAACTTATCCCATCCCAAGTTTTTGGCCTTCGCTTCCTCGAAAGATTTGTGTTTCTATTGTTTAACGACTCAGAGAGATGAACTCTGTCTTCAAAAATAAGATCATGTTTATTGTGCTTGTTGTGCTTCATAATTGCTGAGTTTGATTTTCCATGTCTGTTTGCAACACCGGAAGCAGATTTCTTAGTAACACTTGTACCAAAATCTTTCACTTCATTCATCTTCTCTTCCCTTCTCAACTCCTCAGAAGATGAAGCGTTTCCTCCAAAAGCAGAGTTTTCTTTACCTGTTGAGTTTCTATCAATGGCCTGAATACCTATGCGTTCTTTGGAGCTATCAGTGCCTACAAAGTCAAAGGTACAGCCTTGCAGTGAAACCTTATTTGTCATCAAGTGCTGCTCTGTTCTGCTTACTCCAATAGCACGCATAAGTTTTCTTTTCATTCGTTCGAAGGAGAAAAATGCAGGTCCAACACTTTGTTGCACATTCCTTAGGCTCAAATGAGGCCCAGGAGACTCGTGACCAATTCCATGGGTGTGATTATTGAAGGTTGAAGGGCCAGGCTTCAGTAATACTATTTGATCTAATAATTGAGAATCATCAATTCCACCAGACATATATGTGTCAACAGATTGGACCTTTTTGGTGCAAACAGGACGTTCAGATTCTTCTGCACTACCTGTTTGAGATTCTCGCAACTTTTCTTTTGCTGAAGATTCTGTCTGCTGCTTTCTTGCTTGAGAATCTCGCAAATCTTTAATATGCTTTACCAATAGAGAATTTGGATCTTGTAGGAGTTGGACGAATAATTCCCTGTTTGCATTCAGGACCTCTAACGCGTCCAGGAAATGTTTTGACTGGCAACTTGCTTTATCTGCACTGAGATATTCTCCATCAATCAATTTGTTATTAATAAATGCTTCAGCTTCTTCATTCATTTGAACTTGAACATTGATCTCATTAATATTGTCATCCCTCTTACAATATTTTCCATTTGTTGGGTGAACTTGATTGCAGAGTGCTTCTGCAGGGACTGCATAATCTTTCTTTGAAGAAGTACCTAACATATTTTGATGAACTGGCCCACCGTGCCCCATGGTTGACACATCATAACAGCCGTAGATAGGCAAACGACGAGGTCTATGCCGAGTCCTGTTTGCTTTCCTTTGATTCCTCGGTTGATCATAAAGAATTTGAGTGTCAGAACTTAATTGCTCTACTTTGTCAGCAGTATTCCTATGTTTCATATAATGCTCAGAGGATTCTTGTAATAATATCTTTGCTTTTCTGTTACCAGAATCAATTGCCACATTAATACAATCTACTCCATCCTCAGACATGCTATTCCTTGCATATCCATCATCTGCAGATCCAAGCGAAACAAATAATATAAACATTGAAGAATTTAATAGCAGTAATACCCAGGAAATCGATTAATTCCCTCAAAGATCAAGCAACATGGTGACTATAGGACCCAATAATACCTAAGCCACAAATAGCTATCCTTGGTTGAAGACCGGAACAAATAAAAAGCATCCTTAATTCATCAAGCTCTGACAAGTATTTATTTTAGAGATATCGTTCTCTCTAAATTCATCATACTGACACAGTAAAGTAGGTCAAGCTTTTAAAAATCACAAACAGCTTACTTATGCACCATGGTTGAAGCAAAATAATGAGGTAATGGGACACAAATCGATGGAAATCTTACCAGCAACATGCCTGCTCAAGTGTATCGCATTAGAGATCAGCTTCTTTGAATTACTTCGACGGAAATGGAAGAAATTAATTAAACCATATGCACATCTTGACTTGTACTTCTCATAGGCTACAGGACTCTTGGGGCTGGGGATGGGGCTCTTTGGCATGGGACTCCTAGCTGATCGTTTTTCCATTATGCACACCAAAGTCAAGTCTGTCCAATGTGAGAGATACAACTCTGTGTGAGAAAAACAACTTTTGTATGTCAAATTAATAAAAACAAGTATTTTGTGGCAAATCTAGTAAACAAGGGCCAAGTTGAGAGACTAGAATTAAGAACCTATCCTTTTCAGGCAAGCATTATCCAACGAACTTAGGAATCTACAGGGAAAGCTGAGACTAGAACGAAAGAAAACTAGCAAGCTAAAAACAACCGTCAAGCATCCTGTATTTTCACTAAATTCTTCAAAGACACTGACATAAGGATCTGGGACTGGGAGAATGCTATTACACAGTCCTCAGACAGTTCTTATACACACACAGCAAGAGGAGAGGGGGGTACCTGAGCTAGTTCTTGAATTGAAGTAGAAATGCTGAAACGAGAACAGTAACCCTGTCCATTCATCATCCACTACTAAAAGGAAACGATCATCACTGCTCCTTTGGTCAATTGTGTGACCACTTTCTCTTGATTCTATGACATTAAAGGAGGGCTGAAAATGAGAGAGAACGGAAAATGAAGGATATGAATGGGTAGTTATTATGGATATTGACTAGCTAATTGTATATGCTTGACAACGAGGGAAAAGCTTTAAGCTCAAGCTAGAAAAGAAGAAAAAGGGTATGGCTTTGCTTTCCCATTCCTCTACCTCTGCCATTCAACTCTTCAACAATCACCATTTAATTTCAACACACACAAACCTGTCCCTACCTATCTCTCTCTCTGTATACACAAAGAAGAAAAAAAAGGATGTCCAGCAACCGAGATGAGGGGAGGGGTCCTCAGTCCTCACCTCAAAATCAGATGCTTTAAAATGATTCTTCTTTACCTATTTCCATTACCGTGAATGAAAGCAAATATTGTTCCTAACTCCCAACACTACACGCAAGGGTAAACGATTCAGTAATTTTGGGTGGAGAGTAAGGATTTTCCATGGGAAAGTGTGTAGTATAGGTTGGGGTTTATGTGGAAACGTTGTTGTCTTTGCTTGTTGCTACGTTGTCAGCCTCATGTCAGGATTTCAATTTAGGACTTTGACAGGATCGTCGTCATCCATCAATTTGTAACAATGGTGTTTAAGAGGTTTTTTAACAGTAACAATAAAAATAGAGGCGTCCTGTCCACATTGCTCTCCTCGTGTCCACCAAAATGTCATCCGTCCATTGTCATAACTCACAAGTTATAACCCAAATCGTCCGGTAACTGAGATTTTTTCACCTTGAGAGAGTAGCGGATTTAAACATAATAAATATGTAGGAAACAGAAAACACAAGATGGTGACGCGTAATTTTCAAATTTTCCCCCCGTAGAAGTTGATAGGAGAAAGGCACAGCATGCAAGTGAATTGTGTGGTATTGGGGAAGTTCAGATTTTCTGTCCAATATTATGGTGTCTTATTGTGTCCAATAAATCTCAGCTATTTATTTATGTGAGGTCCGCATGGGCCCGCGTGAATCTCGCAAAATAAATAGCTAAGATTTTATGAGACAGAATAAAACAGAGTAAAACTGGACAGAGGATCTAATTTCGTATTGGGGCAGGGTTATTAGAAAAAATGAAGCCAATTAAACAAACCCCCGATTGGGGTCTGACGAGCGTTTCGGTTAAGACTGGGGTACCCCCAAAGCCAAACCCCCTCTGACTCTGAGCTTGCGTCTCCGTCAAGGACTCTTTGAATTGTGATGTCTGTCCGTTGGATTGGTTAAGGACCTCAACCACTCCCATAAGGCTATATCTCATCCTCCCATTTTAAATATGTTTGTCCATCCCAGAATGTGAAACAATTTCTAGCTTAGGGGAAGACAAGAAGAAAATAGGGATAAACCGAGCAAAAAAAGGAAAACAATGTTGTTGCATCATGAAGTACATGTTACTTCATTACACACTTGTCGTAACGTTTGTAACGTGGACGACTGCTATTATTGACTTTGGCTGGACCCAAAACGGAGAGTAGCAAATAACCATATTAAATATGGAAACTTGTGCTTCAATCAACATCATTATTTTAAAAGGAATATTTGAAAGATGAAATGAGACACCTGGAAATTTTTAACCCTTTCACAATCCTGTCGTTTAGTGCTCCTCCTCCCTCCAATTCTTTTGTATTAATTAAAATCGACTCACCAAGTAAGCCTCCATCTATATATAGATATATCACATTAGATTTTGAAATGCACACATTAATGAAGACAATTCACAAAAATTTATATTATAATTATAAAATAGAATTATTGAAAAGGTAGATTCAAGCAAATATAATTATTAAACATCATTATACATAGATAATAGCGATTCAATAACTATTCAAAGTGTTTCAACAATTATCTTCAAAGATGCCTCTCCACTCTTTCAAATGTTCTTTGTATAGTATAATGATATAAACACCATAATACTCCACATCAATCATAGAAAATGCATTAATAATAAAAGCCTTAGTGTTAATTTATGTCTATTTATTTAAATGAATTCATATGAAGGATATACAAGAATAAACCAAAATTTTTAAACTAACATTAATCTAAATACAAAAAATAGGGCAGTGTATATGGTCGTGTAAGAGAGTTTGGAGGCGTGTTGAGTATTTCTTGTGGTCATGTATATATAGGTTGGTAATTCACTCGTGTTGAATTGTGAGAAGGCCAAGCTAATGATACACACTTGTATTTGTACATGTGTTACTTTTGAAAACTCTTACACACTTAATTTGAGCTATATTATCATCAACAACCCATATTGATCCAATGTATCTTTCTTTATCTAAAATTTGAATATAAAAATATTAAATTAAGCTATAGATAAGAAGAGTGGCAGAAAATACAGAAAAAGAAAACATATAATGGCAAAAGGAAGAAGAAACAACCAAGAAAACTCCTTTAGATAGGATTTTCAAAAATCTAGAATGAAGTGTTAGAGATTTCAAGGATTCCAACCATGAATTTAAGGATTTCCAACCTTTTCTTCATTTTTAATGTTTTTTTCTATTATCATGAACTAACTACATTTTGGTATCTGGATTAGATGAACTCTGAATAAGCCTTGTAGTGATTTTGATTTAATTTAATTTATTAGTTAATTTTATTAAGATTCAATTATGTTATTTAATTTTATTAAGATTCAATTGTGTTCTCTTCTTTATCTTTAAATTAATATCACTAGCCTATTATTTTATGTATTATTTCATGCAAATGAGATTGAGAAATCCAATGTATGAACGTATCTAACCCAATTTAAAGGAGTTAAATGTAAACCTAGGTATAGGTCGACATAAATCCTCTATCTTATGGTCAAACTTAATAATAAAATTCTAGGGGTTTTAATTATAAAGAGATTTCAATTAATCAACATGAAATTAAGTGTTAATAGTTTTAAGTAGCATAATTTAGGAATTTTCACTATCCAATGAATTTTAAATAAATTGGTTAATAAAATCAAGATTGCATTAGAAATCCTAGGGTGATTCGAAGTCCATGTACCATTATTTTATTGGTCAAATTTTCATTCTTTAGCTATCTCAATTTCTTTGATTGTGATGAATTACTTTTAGTTTATTTTCTTTTATTTTAAATATGAAATATCATATTCACCTTAATTTTGGGTTAGATAATAGGAAAAGATTTTGTAGAAAAAACACAAGTTGATAATGGTGACTACTTGCATCATTTTATATTTTAGCTTAAATCATCTCATTGCACTAGGATCATATCCAATCACATAATAGGTTAATTTTTGTATTCATTTATTCTCTCAATTGAAGAAATAAAAATGATAAGTTTGTCTAGTAGTGTAGCCAATAAGACTGAAAATCATTTACATTATTGTGATTGTGGATTGGTAACAAATATAAGGACATATAGAACCAAGTTCAACCCAACAAGTCAATTTTATAGAGGTGCCCAATTTAAGGTAAAATTTAAATACATATTTAATTTTTTAAATTCGATTTTATATTTACAATGACTAAATTTGTGTTATTCTTGTTATTTTCAAAGCAAACAAAAATGTGATTACTTTGTATCACATGACAAAAAATTCACAAGAAGTATAAATGTAATCAATGAACCTCAAGAGATCAACGAAAATTTAAACAATCAATTATATGACTTATTGCTAAGGAGGCTATTGATTTGTAATTGGATCATTTTTATTATAATTGTTGGATGTTACTTAACAATGTACTTGTTATAAAAAATAAATTTACCCTATTAAAGTATGGATTAATATTAAATATTTTTTTAGTATTAATGTATTAGTATTATCTTATTTGGAAAGGGCTATGCAGTTCTTTTTTATCCATTATTTGTATTATTTATTTCATATAATGACATAATAAATATTATATCAAATGACTGATACTTCAATTAATAATAACACAAATATAAAAATAAAGTAATAGGAAATGATATATATATATCACCAAGTATGG
Organism: Erythroxylum mucronatum; assembly: GCA_027563825.1. Lineage (NCBI taxonomy): Eukaryota > Viridiplantae > Streptophyta > Magnoliopsida > Malpighiales > Erythroxylaceae > Erythroxylum > Erythroxylum mucronatum. The sequence goes on along the minus strand of JAOSBP010000205.1, from coordinate 25,263,754 downwards.
ATAGACACCCATAAGCATATAGGAAATATTGCAAATAATGGAAAAATCATTAACAAGTTGAATAAGTATGACACTTACAAAGTAAACTAATAATGGACAGATTGTGTGTAGTACAGATACCCTAAACTGACAACATGAGCAAAATAAGCTAAAACAACTATAATTTCCACCCAAAACACACACACACACACACAGAAATTCATTTGATAAATAAGAGCTATATAAAAAAATAGATATACAGAAAAAACATTGTAAACAAACAATTGCTAACCAAAATGAGCTTTACATAGATGAATAGATAGTCTTAATGTGCACATACACGCAAAAAAAAGATAGTTTCTTCTTCTTCTCTTTAACGACTGTGTTGGTTCTTATGTCAATTGGTTAGTTTGACTATCATGTATTCTATTGTAATATGTTTTTGAATTGTGAACATATTGTTTGCGTATTTTGCATTTCATCTAAAGTCCTTTCTAAGTACCTTTATATGGGTTATGTTAATCTTCTACCTCCTTACTCCTTGCCTTTTTTGATCTTCCAACCCTTCTTACATATTGTGGTGAAAGGAATTTAGAACTATAAAACTCGTTAACGGTCAATCATAAATCCTTACTAGGAATCAAAAAAATATTATATCCATAAGCAGCTCCAAATTTGAATTTAATATACATCAAGTCCATATAATCTTCTACTTTACCACTATCGTTTATGATTGCAACATAAGCATATTGACAATGAATTCCACGTAAATGCCACTTTCTGCATGTGCATACCCTATTTCCTAAATCAACAATATGTTAGTCAAAATTCATATGCTCCACTTTAAACAATCTCCTACCATTTAAGTATGGCATCCATTTACTAGAAATTTGTTTAAACTTCTCTTAGGTTTTTTAGATCCTAGGAAAAAGATCCATTAAGTTTCTCCATCCCCTCCTTTTTCTTCTTAAATATCTTCATCATTGTTGTTCTAATTATCTCAAGAATTGTTATGATTGACTTGTCCAAAGCATCCTTGATGTAAGCATTAAAGCTTTCACAATGATTTTTCACCAACATGTCATATTCAAGCTCTACACTATAAGTGTCCCTGCACCACTTGGAGGTTGGTATTTTGTCTAAACAGTCATATATTGACTTGTCAATACCTTCTAATTGCTTTATGTACCTGTTTAAGGAAAAAAAGGAGAAGTCTGTCATGACTTAAACAACCATATACATTAAAGTTCAAATGCCAACCAAAATTAAACAATCATATAACTCTCAAATTCATTGAAGGTATATGCTCTGCCCGCATTCTATACTATACTCTTTATAACCTTTGTTGTCTTAAATTTAGCTTGAAGGTTGGCATAAGTATGCCTTGTACAATATCTATATTCAACACCAGCAATATCAACATTAAACACTTGTTCCAAACTCTATTTCAATTAATCCACAAAGCATGTTAACACACTTGGTAAATGTACATAACTATAAATGAATGTTTATAAGATAAAAAGAAAACCCAATAATTTTTGATTCTGAGGTATGACAATTACAGTTTCTTCATTTAACATGTTTTTTACTTAATTATTAATAATTTCTTTATTATTAATAGGGATCACAAGTTGAAGGTATTATATTCAGCAATGATATCCAACGAATGAGCCACATTTTGCAATCGTGTAAGGAATATATTATTTGTAATGCCATTGTGAGGCCAATTCCGGCTCAATATCAAATTGAAGACTTAAACATACAATGGATAATTACGAGCTGCACTGTCATTGAACCTGTACCAAATGATGATAGCATCATCCCCATGAAATTTAACTATACACCTTTCACCGATCTTATCAATTGTATAAACGACAAGCAAAATCAGTTGGTTAGATCCTTAATCTATTTCTTTATACAATGTTCACAATTTTTTGTCTATTATATCTAATTGTATTTATATTTAACATGTGATAGATATTTTGGTCGTGATTATTGAAGCCTTAGTGTAACGTCTCATATTAGAGGTTAGGATATTAAGGAAATTCAGTACATTTTATGCTTTGCATATTTGACTATTTGCGTATTTGTGCATAAGTATTTTAGACACATACAATAATTGTGCATGCATTCATGACATTTTTCGGGTAAATTGGTTTATAAATGGAAATTGTGGATTTAATTGGAGTGTATTAAATATAATTTGGCAATTTTTGTACATTTCGGGCATTTTGCAATTTTTGGTAAATTTTTTTGAGCTGAAAATTTATGTGGTGATAATAGTTATTATTTCAGAATTTTTAGTGAATTATGGATTAATTATCTTGAA
>JAOSBP010000205.1:25230162-25243303 GCA_027563825.1 Erythroxylum mucronatum | reverse complement strand
TGTGGTTTAAATTTATGTACTTTTTATTTCAAATTTACTTTTTATTCTTAACATATTTTATTAATGAATTTATAACAGTTATAAATAAGAATTAAAAATAAATATTAAAAATAAATTTAATATTATATTCAATATTAGTCTTGTTTTAAATGTCTCAATAAGATCTTTGTAATAATATATCTTATGTAAAGTAATATATATTTTAAATTTAATTACTTAATAAATTATGTAAATAAATAAATTTGTAAAATGGACATAAAAAGAATATATCAAAAAGTAAAAAATTAAAATTGTCTTTTTATATTTTTTATACAATAAATAGTAATATGTCAAATTTATTGCACCATTTTAGGGTGAAAATTTAGCGTCGAGTGGATTTATTGCACCTAAACACTGCATTGGTTGGAGATGGCCTTGGGAGTTGGGACTCCGTTTCACAACTTAAAAGTTGAACGCAGCGTTTAGGATTCTTCTAAAGCTTATCCCCGAAGTGGACCCCACCAAGAAAAACTCCCGTCAGCCCCTTTCTTCTTCTTTTGCTTCCTTCGCCAGTTTCACTGCCACTCGCTAAACTTACGTAATCAACGATGGCTTCCACTTTCACCTTCTTTCTCTCTCCCCACTCAAACTTTCTCTCTCTAAACAGTGACCTTCCTTTTAAGCCCAATTTCCTTTCTTTACCTAAGATGCAATTCCTCTCTCTCCACCACCGGCCACCACTGCGGGCCACCGGCCCTGACGGCAAGTTCTACCCCAGCTCCTCGGAGAACGACCCTCCGGAGGCTCCAGAAGACACAGCACACGGAGTTTCTAAGTTCGAACAAATCCACCTACAAGCTTCCCGGGCCAGAAAAGCCCAAGAAGAGGACTTTGAGAAGAACCAGTCCACGTATCTCAATGCCATTGCCGATTCTGAGGACCCTTCTGTGAGTACTCACTCCACGTACAGTGAAAACAATGGGGATGATTTGTTTGGTGAGATTGATAAAGCTGTTGCTTTGAAAAGAGAGGAGTTTATTAAGAAAGGCCTCATTAAAGCTCCTGATAGCGTGGAGAATGTGAATGTTGTGGAAGGAATTGAAGAGTTGGAGCCTGAGGAGGTGGTGGATTTGGATGAGATTAATGAGCTACAAGGGCTTACTGCGATTGATAATGATTCAGAGGAGGATGAAAGTACATTTGATATGAGTATGAGTGAAAAGAATCAACAGAAAAGTCGTCGAGGGTCCTTGTTGGATTTTGATTTGGATTTGGATAGTTATGGGAAAGCGAAGGTGAACGTTGTGGAGCCAAAGTTCAGGGTTAGTTTGGCTGAGCTTTTGGATGAGAGCAAAGTGGTGCCGGTTTCGGTTGCCGGGGACTTGGAGGTGGAGATAAGTGGGATTCAGCATGATTCGAGGCTGGTGAGTGCAGGTGACTTGTTTGTGTGTTGTGTGGGGAGGAAAACTGATGGTCACTTGTTTTTGAGTGAGGCTGATAAGAGAGGTGCTGTTGCAGTTGTAGCTAGTAAGGAGATTGATATTGAGGAGACTTTGGTGTGTAAGGCGTTGGTCATTGTGGAGGATACTAATGCTGTTTTGCCAGCTTTGGCTGCAGCATTTTACAAGTACCCTTCAAAGGATATGGCTGTGATTGGTATAGCTGGGACTAGTGGTAAGACAACCACTGCCTATTTGATCAAAGGAATGTATGAGGCTATTGGGTTGAGGACTGGTATGTTGAGTAATGTTGCATACTATCTACACGGCGAGAATAAGTTGGAGTCTCCTGACATGACGCCGGCTGATGCTGTCTTGGTGCAGAATGTGATGGCTAAGATGCTCCATAATGGTACTGAAGCTGTTGTGATGGAAACATCTTCTCATGGATTGGCTTTAGGGAGGTGTGATGAGGTTGATTTTGATATTGCAGTTTTCACTAATTTGACGAGGGATCATTTGGAATTTCATGGAACTGAGGAGGAGTATAGAGATGCTAAAGCTAAGTTGTTTGCTAGGATGGTGGATCCTGAAAGGCATAGGAAGATTGTCAACATTGATGATCCAAATGCACCTTTTTTCATTGCACAAGGGAACCCGGATGTACCTGTTGTGACCTTCTCTATGGAGAATAAAAATGCAGATGTTCATGCCATAAAGTTTGAGCTCTCCCTTTTTGAGACACAGGTTTTGGTTAACACACCCCATGGTATATTGGAGATCTCATCAGGATTACTTGGGAGGCATAACATCTACAATATTCTCGCAGCTGTAGCTGTTGGGATCGCAGTTGGGGCACCACTGGAGGACATTGTAAGAGGGATTGAAGAGATTGATGCAGTACCTGGTAGGTTTGAATTAATAGATGAGGAGCAGGCTTTTGGTGTCATTGTGGATTATGCTCAAACTCCTGATGGCCTATCTAGACTTCTTGATTCAGTAAGGGAGCTCAATCCTAGGAGGATTATCACTGGTATGCCTCTCTGTGTGGTGCTAGAACTCCTTTAATCTTATGATCTCTCACATTTATGACTTTGACATGAATTAAAAATCTCTTCCTTTTGCAATATTGGACCATTACCAAGAGGATTCACCCACTGGTTTGAATCTTCATAAAGATAATATTCGTCCTATTAGGTCTTTTGCGCCATTTGTTTTTAGATGTCCTATCATGCTGATATGCTTACTACTTCTTTCATTATCTTTTGCTTGCAACTTTTTACAAAATGAACGCATTCCTCCAAAATTTAGTAAATTAAAAGATTAGTTTATTGAGGGTTTGAAGCTGCCAAGTATAGTAAAGACAATGCACGGTAGATGAGTCCTTGGGTCTCTTCATCATTGGGGACAATTTTGAACTCCTGGAATTGAAGATATTACTAAAAAGTTTATTGCTTCAGTTAAATGTTTTAGGCTCGATCTCTTTGTATTACTTTCTTTGAGATGGTATAGCTCTTTGTTTTTCTGATCACTTGATGGTTTTCATGAAGTTATTGGTTGTCCTGGAGAGATTGAAAGAGGCAAGCGACCAATGATGACAAAAATTGCCACAGATAAAAGTGAGGTTACAATGCTAACCTCTGACAATCCCAGAAATGAAGATCCATGTACGTTCCCTGAACCTATATTATATAAATACTTATTTTTCTAGCTTCTTACTGATTACTTAATTATCTTTACCAGTGGACATCTTGGATGACATGCTGGCTGGTGTGGGATGGTCGATGCAGGATTATTTGAAATATGGAGAGAATGATTATTATCCACCTCTTCCAAATGGTCACCGCCTTTTTCTGCATGATGTTAGACGAGTAGCTGTACGTTGTGCTGTTGCAATGGGTGAAGAAGGCGACATGGTTGTAAGTTTTTGAAATTTCAGAAGTATGTGCAAAATGTTTTAATATGTAGCTAAAAACATGCAATGGCCTTTTTAGCAAAGCTGTTACAAATGGAATTGATTTCCTGGTGTCCTTATACCAAGCTCTTCCCTCCCTCCATAATAGCATTAAAGATTATATATTCTGTAAAGAATAACTTTAGAAAAAAAACAGTTAATCACTTTAATAGCATAAATCAGTTAGTGAATAAATCTTTGTAGACAGGGCCAAAATGGTCTTACTTTTTGACCCTTCGTTGACTAATCGTTGATCCAAGCTGTGTTTTCCCCGGCCATTGTTTTATTTGTTTTGTTGTCATGAAATTATTATTCTCTGTATTCTAGGTAGTTGCTGGCAAGGGTCATGAAACATATCAGATTGAAGGAGACAAAAAGGAATTTTTTGACGATCGGGAGGAGTGCAGGGAAGCGTTGCAGTATGTTGATGAACTTCACCAAGCAGGGATAGACACCAGCGAATTTCCTTGGCGGTGAGTAGATCATTGCTAATTTGAATGACCAACCAAAATTATCTTTGAATTTGGGGTTTGGACAGAAAAAAATAGAAGGCGGTGAGTGTCTGTGTATATGTGGGTGAGGCGGCGTGGAGAGATACTGTTGGAACTTGGAAACAGATTTTATATCTTTCCACTTACTTTTTCATCTCTTGTTCTTATTTTGTGAATGCGAGTGCAGCTTACCAGAAAGTCATTGATTTGGTTCCCAAATGAAGTATCAGAAAAAATTTGAGGCAGTGAGGCAAACCAATGGCGTAGTGTTGGACACAACTCCGTATCAAAGAAACTTTTCATGGGTTTAACTGTGCGGAATGCAATAACATCGGGGGGTTTGGCAGCGAAGCTTGGTAAGATAAGATCTCCGCTGTATAATATTATACGTTGATATTTTCAATTGCTAAGAGCTTTTGTTGTCAGCTCTTCCCTTTCTCCTGCAGGGTCTGAAGTCTGAACATCTATGCCATGATGTTCTTAAGAAATACAATTTTGTAAGCAGTTCCTATGTGCTGACTATTAGAATGCGCATGATGAATTATGCATATATCATCCATGCGGCATTCCAAATATTCCATGCTTTTGGGAGGTTTGTTTTGTTTTAGTGAGGTGTGAATTGGTAAGCATTCAATTACACCCGTGAACATGGATGATGTCTTTCTTCAAGTCTGTATCAGCAGTGGTTCCACGATGGTATAGCAGGTGATGAACAGAACAGGGTTCCAACTACTTGAGATCACTGGATTTACACGCTCTCCCCACTTGGAATTTCGAATGCTTCGGGTGGTTTTAACCATCCCACCACACAAGTAATTTGTGTATATGTGAAGTAGTGTAATGTACTTTTTTAACTGAATGAAAAGACAACGTTAATTATTGATAGAAACCAGAAACAAGAAGACAGCATTGTTATTGGTTGAAATCACGGTTTATTTTTATGTTTTTATAATCTTTTGAATAAAAATTAAGTTGTTTGGCTGTTAATACTAATATATTTAAAGATTGTCACCGAAAATAATAAAACGAAATAAAACTGAGATAAATTAATTTTATGAATTAATTAAGTTATTATTTTATTTTAATTTATTATAAATATATTTAATGATAAATTTGTTATCTTTTAGTAAAATGAATAATTAAACAAGTAAGATATTTGTATAATTTTTATTTATAAATTAACATTTTAAAATTTTTTAACTAAAAGTCATCATCAAAATTAAATATTTCATTTCAGAATTAATATCATCACTTAAAATTAAGTATTTACTTCTAAAAACGGTTTTATTTAATAATTATTTTAATGTTTATGCATATTTTTTAAATGTAAAATAATTTTTTAAATGATCATTATATTGAAAACTTAAAATTTTAAATCAATTATAAAAATATATTACAATAAATTGAATAGTTAAATTATGTCAATCATAATTTTTACATTATTAAATAGTAAATAATTACATATTTTTTATTTAATTAATAATAGATTCAGATTAAGAAAATTAATAAATTAATTAGAAATTTAATCAGAATTAAAAAAAAGAAGTAAAACCAAACTTAGCCAATTGTTTGTCCTTATTAAGGTGGGACATTGTAAGCTTATGAAAATCATCGCAGACATAATGTCGATTCGACTGTTAAAAGACTAATTTTTATAAAGGTAATCAATGTTAATTTAATTGAGAATGCGTTGTGATAAAGTATTGTGCTTACTTTTGTGTCATTTTCCTTCAAACTTTCGATTAAGGGAAACAAATCTTTTGTACTCTTTAAACTTGATTTCACTCTTTGTCTTTAATTGAGGTTGACTACAAGAAATTTGTTTGTTTTTTAAAATATGAATAAGGATCAGCTATTCAAATTGTTTACTACCATAAATTACTTCTTGAAATCATTATTTTTATGATTTAACCATTAACTATAAGTCAATTCAACATATATTTAACAATAATGTATGTTATAATCATAAATAAACTAAATGCAAAAGAAATTTATAAACTTCCTGCCATTGATGTTCTTTCTTGGAAAGTTTCAAATGTTATGCAATTTTGGAATGCTTCTAAGCTTTCAATCCCAAATTAAGGGTGAATTTTCAGAAGGATAAAAGGAGCTTAGGGACTCAAAACTCTACGAGTACAAAAATATATCAATGTGCTCCCAGTAAGCACATTAGTAGTTACTACAAAATCAAGAAATTATTATCCACTAATTACTGAACGTTGGACCATTTATAGGTATTAAAACTACCTAGAATATAGAAACTATCTCATATTCTTCCACTTGGTCCATACATTTAACTTGGTATAAAATCCTAATACGATCTAAATATAGTATATGCATCCTGACAATAGGTCATCTAGTAATTGAGTATTATCTTCCATGTATTATAATGTACTACATTTGGTATCAACCTGAATGTGATATCATTACTTAATGAATAAACTTGATGTTTATTTCATGTTCAAAATAATCAATTTTCTCAAAATTCAATAATGTGCACCGTAATATGAGAAAATATTATAAGAGTTTCAAGAAAACAATGTTGTCCATACAATGAAAACTATATAATAGAGTCCAATTTCATTCTAACAACATGATCCTTGAACTTCATTAGTGGCATGTCATTTGTCAAATGATCAATTATTATCAATTAAGTACTAACATGGTCGATGACCACTTTTTTTTCCTTAATATGTTCCCTTATGCATAAAAACTTAATGTCGATGTGTTTACTCTGACTACCATTCTTATTGTTTTTAGCCAGAACAATAGTGGTTGAATTTTCTCAATATATTCTCAATGGCCTGGAAATAGATTCCATGAGTATAAGTCCATATATGAAACTATTTAGCTATGCACCATGTAATGTAGTCTCAAAACAAGAAATAAATTCAGTCTCTATAGTGGAAGTAGCATTCAAAGACTGATTGACACTCCTTCGAGATATGTTTCTGTGGGAAAACATAAAGATATAACCTAATATTAATTTCTTTGATCAACACACCTAGCAAAATCTAAATTTGAGTACCCTGTTACCTCTAGATTATCAGTTTTCCAGCATATAAGCATCTAATCTTTGATCCCTTGAAAGTACCTTAACACTTTATTTACAACTTTCCAGTGATCTAATCCTAGGTCACTCGAATATCTGCTTAATATTCCAAGCAGCAAATGTAATGTCAGGTTTTGTACAAACCTGACCATATATCAAATTGGTCCAAATTGAACCTATCACTTTTCACAATAGGATCTATACTTGGTAAACAATATTTCATTTGATATCTCTAAAAAACTTTATTAATATAGGTTTTTTAAAACAAACCTAAAATACCACTAAATCTGTCTCAATGGATCTTAATGTCAATGACATAAGACGCATCACCCATATCTTTCATTTTAAAATTCTTCGAGAGAAATTGTTTCACGTCATGTAACAAACCTCTACCATTGGTTACAAGTAATATGTAATACACATATAATACAAGGAAACAAACTTTACTCTCACTAACCTTCTAGTATATACATTGATCTATGATATTTTTTTTTCAAAACCAAATGATAAGATAACATCATGGAATTTCATATACCACTGGCAGGATGCTTGTTTCAATCCATTTATGAATCTTTCAAGCTTACAAACCAAATGCTCACCATTACTAGAGAATCCTTCTAGTTGTTTCATCTAAATCTCTTCATCTAGGTCACCATTTAACAAGGTCATTTTCACATCTATTTGATGTGATTCCACGTCAACATAAGCAACCAATGTTAAAATATAAGGAAAGAATCCTTTTTAGACACAAGAGAAAATGTATTTGTGTAATTGATCCCTTCTTTTTGAGTGAATCCTTTAGCAACAAGTCTTACGTTATATCTCTCAATGTTGCCTAATGAGTCTTTCTTTGTTTTAAATACCCATTTACCCCTATGTGTTTTGCTTTTTTAAACAATTCAATAAAATCCCAAACATCGTTATTCTTCATAGAATTCATTTCTTCTACCATAAATTTTCATCCTTTGCAACTTATGGCTTATGACAAGGTTTAAAGATCATTCTCAGCTCCTATATTGGAGTTAGATTCTGGTAGATATACAAAATAATTACTAGTAATGGTTGGTTTCTTTGTTTTAGTCAATCTCCTTAATGTTGCACCAACATCCTCCTATGGAGTCTGTTATTCAACTGGTTGCTGCTTTTAGGTAATTCTTGAATAACAGGATCTAATGATTATGAAATTTCTTAATTGTCATTTGTGTTGATTGTAGGTTTTTAAATTTCAACTGTTAGTTGTACAAGGTCTATTTGAACCTGAAGGGTGTTAAGAATGACTATCACCTTATTGTTTGAGGTGGAAGGTTAAGTATCCAAATGATCATTATCTGAAACTATATCTTAAAATTGATCCCTCCCACTAGCCAAGGCTTTTAAAGAAATTTTGCATTTCTTGATTCCACAATTTTAGTATGATGTGATGGACAATAAAGCCTATATCCTTTAGAACTTTTGACATATCTAATGAAATATCCACTTATAGTCCTTAGGTCCAATTTCTTCTCTTGTGGATTATAAATTATTATTTCAAACAAATAACCCTAAACGTGTATATGTCGCAAACTTGGTTTCCAACCTTTAAATAACTTCAATGACATCTTTGGAACAACCTTGGTTGGTACATGATTTAATATATATATTAATCATCTTCAGAGCTTCAAATCACAAAGACTTAGGAAGTTTGGAGCTACTCAGCATGCTCTATATCATGTCCAATAATGTTCAGTTTCTTTTTTCTGCCACACCATTCTAGTCCAGAGATCCAAACATAATGTATTAGGATATTATCCCATTTTCTTAAAGATACCTAAAAATGGACTACGTGCTTGTCCACCTTCAATATATCTACTATACTATTCCTCACCTCTATCAGACCTTATGATCTTAATTTTCTTACCGCATTGTTTCTCTACTTCAACTTTGAATATTTTGAAAGTTTATAGTGCTTCAATCTTGTTATGAAGCAAGTAGAGATACATATATCATGAGTAATTATTTATAAATGAAATGAAGTGTTTCTGACCATATGAGTCCATATCTAGACTACAAATATTTATGTGTATGATCTCTAATATGTTTGAACTTCTTTTGGCACATTTCTTTGATTTTTTGATCTACTTTCCCTTTATGCAATCCATACCAGTTTCAAAACTAGTAAAATTCAAAGTACTAAGTACTTTTTCATTCATCAATCTTTTAATCCTTTCCATAAAGATATGTGTTAATCTTCAGTGCCACAATATAAAAGAATTTTAATTCATAACATATCATTTTGTTTCAGCGTGAAAATATGTTGCGTTGCAATAAGTATTCTCTTGCAAATCAAAATGAAAAAGACCATTAAACAATGTACCATTCCTAATAAATTCAGATTTATAATTTAAATTTAAAGATTCATCTAAAAAATGAAAGAAATATCTAAAAGGTACAAGTCTTAAAATTGAAATCAATTTCCTAGAAAATTGGGAATATAAAATGTCTTTTCTAATTTTAAAACAAAACCAGTATATAAAATTAAATTGCAATCTCCAACTACCTCTATATGTGAATGCTTCTTATTTCCGAATAAGATATACTGCTCATTTCCCATTGGCTTCCTTGGGTTTTACAAATCCTACAACTCACTTGTAATATAGGTTGTATAACTAAAATCAATCCACCATAAGTTATGACAAACTTCAACCATATTAGATTCAAAGCAAACTAGTAAGAATATATTATTGTTCTTTTCAAGTCATTCCTTATGTTTGACACAATCCTTCTTCATGTGTCCTTTTTTCTTGAAAAAGAAGCAATTGGATTCCTTCTTAATGTCAGTTTGGATAGTTATTTGACATGCCCCTTGAGTTGGCTTGATTTTTTTCTTTTCTTGAACAGTTAGATGTGCACTCTACAAAATCTATCCCTATTCCATCAACAATCTCTCTTCCTCTTGAACATATATGGTCATTAATTCATTTATCAATCAATTATCCTTATATGTATTATAAGAGATTTTAAAGGGTCCGATGGTGGTGAAAAGGTGTTCAAAATGAAATTCATGAGAGAAGAATCATACATCTCAATCTCAAGTTTCTTTAATTGAGCCACAATGTTCCTCATCTTTATGAAGTGCTCAAGCACACCTCGTATACCGGTGAGCCTTGTGGATGAAAACTTCATAATCAAGATATTGAAATGTTTTGTCTAAAGTTTTGAATTGCTCATCAATAGCCTTCACTAGAGCATGAATATTGTCATTGCTGTACAACAAAACCATGAATGCCAATAGAAGTTTTGCTTTTTATGAACATCACACTTAATGATTAGATTGCTTCCAACGTTCATAAAGAGTAATTTTAGTTGTAGTGCTGGCTTCAGTTACCTTAGGTGGTTTATGATTCTAGATAACATAATCAATTTTCATCCACCCTAAATGAAGAATAATTCTCTCCTTCCAAATCTTATGGTTTTCACCTCTCAATTTAGAATTTGGCAACATATATGAGAGAAACTAACAGTTTGAACAACTGCATAATTTAACATATATGTGACTTACTAATAACTTAAGGCTAACAAATCATTATATGTTTTACCAATGTAAAACATATCTCAAAAAAACATAAATCAAATGACATAAATTTGCCATTGGGCTAAATTTTTAATTTAAACATATTTGTGATATATTTTGTGATAAAAACTATCAAATCATATTTCAATTCCTAATACCTATGGGAAAATTAGGAAAAATAAGTTCATATTTTGTCCTAAGTAATCATTCAAATATAATAAAATTTCCTATGGGATTAATTTTATTATACTAAAATAATTAACTATAATTAAATGTCTTAACACTTTATGTAATTAAGTACATAAACATATAATTTTATATAATTAGGGTTGTTGTGGTAAACCCTAATAATTAATCACTAAAATCCAAAATTTTATTCACAATGAAAAATATAAACATAATAATGATGTGAATAAAAATTGATAACTTGATTCATATAGAAAAAATAAAATATGATTGTGTTATAAATTCATAAATCATTTAATTATGAACTTTGATCTTTAAAAGTTTTTCCTAAAAGTTTTATACAAATATAATTTCAATGTATAATTTATAAGACTATCACCTTTAGTTTAGTTGACAGAGGCTTATCATGCATCCCATATGGGCAAGGGATTGAGCCTCTGCAATTGCATCACAAAATGTTTTTTAATAGACAAACGATGTCATTTGGTAAAGGAGGTCTTCTTCAACCTTTAGTCAGTCATAACAACCTAGTACATGACCTACCGGATATAAAACAAAACTAGATCAGAAAAATACCACTAAAACTAATTTTTAAACGTGAAACACGCCAAAACACATAATCTAAGTTTTTTTTACTTTTAATCAAAAAGAAAGCTTCCAAAAAACAACTCTAAAATGCAAAATTTTGAATTCGAATTTTTTCCAAAATTCAAAATTCTCTTAAAAAAGCAAGACAGAGGTCATTAATGCTTTGACACTAAATATAAGCCATTCAACATATATTCAACAATAATATATGTTATAATCATAAGTAAACTAAATGCAGAAGAAATCTATGTTTTTGCTGGAAATGTTTAAAATGTTCTACATTTTTGTAGTTCTTCTAAGCTTTCATTCCTAAATTGATGGTGTGTTTTCAAAAGGGTATAATGAGCTTAGGAACCCAAAATTTTGCAAGTTTAAAAAATATTAATGTACTTACATCAAGCACATTGAGAGTTACCACAAAATCATGAAATTATTATCTACTAATTATTGAACATTGGACCATTTATGGGTATTAAAACTACCTAGAATATGCAAAATATCTCATAGGAACGTCTTATATTGATATTCATTGATGATATAATTGTACTAAGCACCTGTTTGGTTCAGCTTTTGGAAGCTTCAAAAGAACTTTTTTCTACCACAAAAGTTATTTTGAGGAAAAAGTGAGTGTTCGCTTGTAAACTTCAGAAGCACTTTTAAAGTAGAAATAGCTTTTTTAAAAGCTCAAATACAGCTTTTTCAAAAGCTAAATTTTGGAGTTTTTTTGTTTTTTCGGGAAGCTAATTGTGCATTACGTAAATAAAGAAATATTTTCGAGTACCAAAACATATGTTCTGTTTCTTCTATTCAGTCACCACACTGCTGCTCAATCACTCTCAACTCATCTTCTCAAAGGTTAGTTCTTCGAATGTTATTTCTTCTTTATATTTTTCGCCTGAAATTTTATTTTTTGCGTTGGCTGCAGACGTCGAAACGTCTGTAGAACACAGACGAAATTGAAAGGTCTGCGTCAACAACACACACCTGCGTTCTGCGCTTAACACAGACGAAGGTCTGTGTCAACAACGCAGACGAACGACAAAGCAGACTCCTCTACGTTTGACGCAGAGCTGCGTTGTTCAACGCAGACCATGTCTACTTTAAATGCGGACAAGCAGTCTATTGTTTACATAATTTGTAGTGTTTTTTTGGTATCTTATGTTGCCCTCTTGAACATTTTAACTTCATATTGTCCGGTATATAAGAGATACCCAGGGGCGGATCCAGAAATTTTTTTGAGTGGGGGCAAAATTTTATTTTTAATGGGGGCAAAATTTTAATAGAAGCAATTTTTTTATGGGGGCAAAACTTAAATAATAATTTTTTTACATCAAATTTTTTAGGGATAGTGGGGAAATTTTTTGAGGGCAGTGAGGGCAAGTGCCCCTACTTGCCCACATTATGGATCCGCCACTGGAGATACCGCTGAAGTTGTGGTAGCTGTTGGAGAATTACTTGTGAGGCTGAAAGAAGCGGAAGAAGCTTTTGTTGTTGTTGAGGTAAGCTCAATATTCGAACTTTTAGAATGTCAAACTTATTGAATAGAACACTTTGTTTTTTTCTAAATTACATTGTCTTTGCGGACCAAGGCCTCATGTGTATGTTTCCAAATGCTAGCTTAATCAAAATTTTGAAATGTTTACAAGTATTTGGACTTCCCATAAATGCCAGCATTTATATTTAAACTCAACCCTAGAAAAGATTTATAATTTCGTGGAGATCAAATGTCTGTTACCTTTCTTTATTTTGTATGGGTAGAAACCAACATTTTTTTGTTGTAAATGCTACGACCATTTTGTACGTGTATAAACTTCCATAGTCATTTTGGTTATGCTTTTATATTTCCTTATACTTGTTAAATTCATTGTTATATGCAGTGGGGATTTTGTTGTTGATAGAAAA
>JAOSBP010000205.1:25194915-25205908 GCA_027563825.1 Erythroxylum mucronatum | reverse complement strand
TCCGAAAATACCCAATTGGGGTATCTTGAATGAGAATAAAAAACACAGGGGCTAAGGTGAACGAATTAAAAACACAGAAGTTAAGATGAATAATCAAGTATATCACAAGGACTATTTTATGTGATTTGCCTAACAAAATGAAAAAGATTATAAATGATTTGACACAATAAAACTTAGAAAATGTGGATAAAAAAGTTGGGTCGGGGTGTACTAATTGGTAATTACAACTTGGTTCTTATTTTAAGTACCCTTTGCGTCACGTCCAACTCAATTCCAACAAAATACACCTAATGATTATAAGAATAACACAAATAAAAGGAGGGAAGCATGAAGCAGAAGAAATTATGAAGTGCATCTGTACATAATATAAAATGAGCAAGTGATACATCAGATTGATGCCAGGTGTCCGTAGGATGAAGGTTTTGTGGTTTTTGCCTCTCTTTTGCTTCAGGTTCAGCTCCGAATGGGTAGTTGGCAGTGGGGCCTCCAAAAGCTGCAAAGGGCCAGTGGGTGCATGTGAAGGCCAGAAGGGGTATCCCATTTCCTAATCCCTAATCCCATGAGTGTGAGTTGTATAGCATTTCGTTTGAGGAAAAAAGCTTGTGGTCCCACGCACCCAACTGATTTGCCTTTTCTATTAATAACTATAATACCATTTTTATTTAACTAACCCGTCCTAATTTATATTTTTCACTTTTTAATGTAGATATCCCATTGGATAGACATGACAACAAGAGGAAAAAAAAAGAAAAAAACAACTCATTTTTACCCATTTTGATTTTAATGTTTGTGTCATGGTGCGGTTTATAGAATAAGAACCCTGCCCTGTTCTGGTCCCCACATGGGGTATAGTTGTAAAGCCATAGCCGTTAGCTTTCGTAAAAGTTCGTCACTTTTTGTAACGGTCATATTTTGTTCCTGATCGTCATGCCCTTCAACGGCTGTGATGCGGCAATCTTTTTGAAAATAAGATCACATAATTATTATACCTTGTCCTGAATGAGAGTGACATATCATCCAGCACGCTTATCCTTGAAGCCAAACAAGAATTCATCACAACCGTCCAAAAATGACACGAGAAATTGATTGAAATCACAAAATAGACATAGACAGACAAAAACACACAGAGACACATCCTTGCGTAACAGCTAATCCAAGCGAGAGAAAAGGATAGACATGAAAACCCACCAACCAAAAGCTGGCTGTTACCATCTTTCTAGCTCTTTCCAAGACCATCTTTTTGAAACTTTTTTTCATACTAATCGAATTACTTCTTTCAAATCAAGATTATTCATATTTTACCAACGGGCACAAATTTAGTGGTTAAAATGAACAACAAAAGCAATTTAATATTGCCCACTAATTATTGATCATGAGGAAACCGACCAAAATGCTTGGGCTGATAACATTAAAAATAATGTGGAATGTTGACCGCAGAAGAATAAGAAAAAATAATAGAAAAACAAAAAGGCAAAACAGGCCAATTCTTGTATTGGCCACATAATTAATAATGCACTCACTCTGACGTCTATAAAACTCTTTTTATCTCTGGCACTACCAGTACTATACTACAAACCCTTCCATTATCCTCCTAGTCAGTCACTAGCCCTAAAGTTCGATCCGTTTCCCAGAGTTTGCTTTGAGAGGTCACCAGAAATGGAGGGCAAGGAAGAGGATGTTAGATTGGGAGCAAACAAGTTCTCAGAGAGGCAACCCATTGGCACGTCGGCTCAGACTGACAAGGACTACAAGGAGCCACCACCAGCTCCATTGTTTGAGCCTGGTGAGCTATCTTCATGGTCCTTCTACAGAGCTGGGATTGCAGAGTTCATTGCCACCTTCTTGTTCCTATACATCAGCATCTTGACTGTGATGGGTGTATCTAGGTCTAACTCCAAGTGTTCCACTGTGGGTATCCAAGGTATTGCTTGGGCCTTTGGTGGCATGATCTTTGCTCTTGTCTACTGCACTGCTGGTATCTCTGGTACGTGTTCAAAAATCCTTCCTTTTTCTAATTACTGGTGTTTCATGTGGGTCTTGTTTCAGCTTCGTAAGTTCCTTCTTTTCACCTTTTTTCCCCTCCCTCAGGAATACATGTTTAAGTTTGTAAAGAATCAAGTTTTCTTAGTATAGTACGGCCAATTTTTACTCTAAACTTCAAATCAAGAGCCTTGGTAACCAGATCTGCACGTTTGATGTGAATTTGCACAGGAGGACACATCAACCCAGCTGTTACCTTAGGGCTGTTCTTGGCAAGGAAGCTTTCATTGACAAGAGCAGTTTTCTACATGGTCATGCAGTGCCTGGGTGCCATCTGCGGTGCTGGTGTGGTGAAGGGGTTTCAAGGTAAACGTCTCTACGAGAGCTTGGGTGGTGGAGCCAACGTTGTGGCTAGTGGTTACACCAAAGGTGACGGTCTCGGTGCTGAGATTGTTGGCACCTTTGTCCTTGTCTACACTGTCTTCTCTGCCACTGATGCCAAGAGAAACGCCAGAGACTCTCATGTCCCTGTAAGTGTTTTATTTTATTAAGTTATTTTTCTTCCCTAATCGGGTTATGTGGCATTCTTTTGACAAGTGTGTAATTTGTGTTCAAATTTTTCGTGTTTGTCTTGTATCGATCAGTTGATAAGTCCAAGTGTAGATGAGTGTAGAAAAAAGATGGCTAGTAATTGCTTGTTTGTTAACCTGGAAATCATGTTCTTGTGCAGATTCTGGCCCCTCTTCCGATTGGGTTTGCAGTGTTTTTGGTACATTTGGCAACCATCCCCATCACAGGAACTGGCATTAACCCAGCTAGGAGTCTTGGAGCTGCAATAATCTTCAACAAAGACCATGCATGGGATGACCATGTCAGTATATTTTCATTTTGTTGCCGCAGTAGTAATTACACAACAAAATTAATAACATTTGTTATTCTGGTGTGATTTTGCAGTGGATCTTCTGGGTTGGACCCTTCATTGGAGCTGCACTTGCCGCTTTGTACCATCAGATTGTGATAAGGGCAATTCCATTCAAGGCCAGGGCTTAAGAAGTTGGAATCTAGGAGTGTCATTCTCGAATCTTTCAATTTTCATTTGCCGTGTCTTTCTTTCTTCTTTGTATGTGAATTTGGTTGGTTAGAAATGGGACTGACTTTGTGTGTGTAAATTATGTTTTTCTGGCATGTGTGTCAAGCTTTGTTAGAAGCTTCTTAAACTAAACGGAGGATTCTTTCTTATCCCTTTTGATGTTAAATCGACTTGTCACTGCTAAGAAGACCTTTATTGTCTGGTAAACCATTTCGCTCATTGTCTGGTAAAACGATTTCGCTCAATTTTAAACTCGATGTATTTTGGCGAATCAGCTTTTGGCATGGAACACGAATTTGATTTGATAACAGGTTGGGGTTACAACCAAATTCGACCCCCTTGGCTTCGCATTGTCGAAAAAGTAAAAAAAATTCAATAACATTTCTTTCTTCTAATAGAAATTAATCTGAAAAAAATTGTTGGAAATGGAACACAACTCAGGAGCCAAAGGGCTAACTAGTCCTTAACCATTTCACAAAAGTACAAAATAGCTACAAATTAGCCCTTACGTTTTAGAGTATGTAAATTGAACGTTTATTAAATGATCAAACTAAATCTTAACGTTCAGGTTAAATCTTGATCATTTACAGTGTTAAGACACTGTAAGTGAACTGCTAATATGGTTCGAAAATATGGCAATATTTTTTTAATTATGTGGATATGAGACCCATTAGATGTTGACGTGGTTATGGACGTGGGTCTCACGTCAACGTGAAATGTAGCGTCTTAGCATGAGGAGACAGGATGAGATGGAACAAAACAAGAATTGGAGACAGTGAGATGTTTGATTGCGGTGGACAGAACAAAGAAAATTATCCTCGTCCTAAGGACAGAAATGTGCTTAGTTGTAAGGGACACAACAAAAAACAGTGTTAATGACATAAATGCCGCTACAGTATAATAGATTATTAATTAATATTACTAATTAATATTATAATATTAATTAATAATATTAATAATATTATATTAATCATTATTAATGGATAAATATTATTAATTAATAATAATTAATATTATATTAATCATTATTAATATCCATTAATAATAATTAATATTATTATTAATTAATATGATTAATTAATATTAATAATAATATTATTATTAATTAATCTTAATTAATAATATTAATATTAATTAATTAATATACTAATAATATTAATAATTAATTAAGATTAATTAATATTATTAATTAATAATAATATTATTAATATTAATAATTAATATTAATATTATTAATGGTGCTAGGTTTCGAAAGATGAGAGGGTATTTTTGACATTTCTAATTCTTGTCCATAGGACAAGAATTTCCGTACCTCAGTTTTGAGAGTAACAAAAAATTCTGTCTTTGTCCTCTGAGGATGGAACAAAAATGACTGAGGACGACAAGCAAACAGGACGAAGGACAAAACTTTTGCGTCCTTGTCATCCGTCTTCACCCCTGAGGACGCTAACCAAACGCAGGGTACGTTTCGAACCAAAGCTTCTCCCTCACACGCAACGTTTTTGAATAGACATCTACACGCACCGTTTCAAACAAGACCTCCTTCCTAAAGCGGCGTTTTAAACAAAAGTCCTCCAATCTCTAATTTGCCATCTTCTTCATTTCCACACAATCCCTCATCTCGCGCTTCTTCCCTCTTCTTCTCTATGTGTTCTTCCTCAAACAATTGCAGTGTAATTATTTGTTATTGTTGTCACACACACCAAACAACTCAAGTCACACGCTCATTGGTTGTCTATATCTAGAGGTTGGCATTTCATTGTGGTAAGTTCATTGATGTCTGCCTTTTATGGTTTGTATGGTCCTTTAACTCTACTTCTTTGTGTGCTTATTGTCTACCTAAGTTTATGTTTTGTGTCTTCTTCTTCAGTAAACAACAATCTATATATTGTTTCCAAATAAAATTGATTGAATATGGACCTTAGCTTGATTAATAAAGTATCAATGTATCTTCTAGAAATGTCTTCTCTGTCTATGATCTCTAGTCTGCCTCCACATATTGTCGATGAATACACCAACCATTATTAGTGTTGCTATATTAGTTGTAAGATTTCTCGTTCACGGTTTAAATGAACATAGCCCCTGAAATAGTAAAGATTGTTTCTCTATCTGGGGTTTAACAAGTATATTTCAAGTTATAGTTGCTTCGATGCCTGGCTTGTTTTGTGAGCACTATCCATCTTTGTTTAACCAAAGATTTGAAACCAAAACATATATTATTCTATTTGTAAATTTTATCAAATTGTTGCTAATGTTTATTGATACGAGGTAGTCATCTCCTTAATTAGGTGAATAAGATTAAAAAAAACTATAAGGAAAAAGAGAACCAATACTGGACTGCATATTTGTCATTAGAGAACCATATTTTCGGAGTGAATGAGACCATCATCCTCCTAAGTGATTGTTGTCATTCTATTGGCACTTTTTCTCACTAGAATGAATTTTTGGAAGAAAAGTATTTTTGTCTCCTTCTTTTAGCCACATAATTCTAGCCTTTTTCTTGAGTTAGGAGTTATGAGTATTCAAGGCTTTTTCATACTCTAGTAGTACACTTATTTCTTGTTTAACAAGATTAGGATATTAAGGAAAAGCTCCTCCTGGATTGCTTACAGATAGTTGGAAGCCGTATAAACTGAGGATTGAGCATTATTACCCTTTTGGAGATTAAGTGATTTAAGCAGAAGCTTTTGCTTGATTGTATCCAATTTTTTCATACAAACAAAAGCCTTGATTTGTTAACTCCCAATTAGTCCCCTCATCATGTGGCTTTTTATGTGGAGAAAGTTCATCATGTGTGAACTTTGTTAGATTTTTAATAAAGAAAATTAATGGAATAGGGTCTAGGAAAATTTTATTGAATTTGGTGAAACCAATTGATTCTTTTTACCATATATAAATTTGATTGAATTTCCATATACGATGATACATCTATATGAGCAGATTATTGTTTGCATAGATGTGATATGTGATATCCTTAAAAGATGGTGGTTTCGTTGCATATATATGAGCATATATGAATGATTTGTGTATGGAGTTATTTGACATATTGATTCCACTCCTGAGAAGACATTATTTGAGATTGTTGACATATTGTTTTGACCTTTGATTATAAGTAAGAGTATTGGTATAAATTTGCAACAACTATCCAAAGATATTAACGTGACGTCTTTAACTAACACTACATTAAATTCAAATAATGATATTGTGGTGTGTTATTGTCATTTAAAAGCTCTATTAAGAACTTCATGAAGTGAAAAAACCCAGGAAGAAGATTTTATGGATGCCCAAATATCATGTAAGCTTTTTTTATAAGTTAAAATTGTTTGTATATATGTTTAATGTTTTTACCTAATAATTATTAATGATCTTTCATGTTAGAAAATTTGAATTTTTTAAGTGGTACGATGACAAATTTAGCGGCATAGCTATTGAAGTAATTCATAGCCTTAAGAAAGAAGTAGATAATTTGAAGCAGGAGGCTCAACGAAGCACAATTGAATCACATTCGACGTTCAAAATTGAGGGGAAAATAAATCTAATGAAAGAAGACATTGTTTTGTTGATAAAAGAAAAAATGAGTTGAGATTTGTTGTACTGATTATTATAGGGGTTTTTGTACTTATAATGAGTTTTAAAATATGGTTTGTTTTGGACAAGTAGAAGTAAATTGCACTATTTTTTTAAAAAAATCTTGAATTATGAAGAATGAAAAATTCTCATTTCAACTAATATATTTTGCATTATGTTTTTTCTTTATTGTTTTGTTATTCATGAAGTTGCTTTAATGACCTTAATTAATAGTTTATAATCTTATGAACACTTAATTGTTCATATGGCCTCATCATAAACAATTAAATACAAAAATGATATTAGAATAAACAGTTGGAGCAACATGTCCAATTGTGATTATATATAAAAGTGATAATATCAATAAAGTGATTACATCACAATTCATTTATATACAAAGCACTACTGTTTATCTGTCCATATAGACAACATTAATGTAAAGTATGCGAGTAAACCACATTGCTTCCCTCATGTTCACTTTACTAAGAAGGTTGATCATGTACTGGTTGATTGATTGATGATCTCCACCTCATTGCTTCAGTTTGTAACCGTTGAGAAGTTATGCTAGGTTATCCTTTGAACCTTAGACTTTTTAGTTCGAGACATAGTTTGAATGAATGTAAACTTCCATTTACGACTATGCGAAGAACTATCAACTGACAAATAAACATGTTGTTAACAATATTCAATCTTGAAAGAAATCAATAATAGTTTATTAAGTAAATATACTCACAAAATTGCTTTGTTAACTTGCTACAACATGTTCAGGTTGTAAGGAGACATTGGGGATGGCCTAATAAATATTAATACAAAAATGTCAGAAATGATCATTAGATATCTGAAGCAATACATAGTAATCAAATAATGTATCATACCTTTGGAGATTGCTGAGTTGGTTGAGTTGATGAATGATTGTTACATTTTCTGGCATTGTGACAAGAATTGCCACATTTTTGTTTTTGACCCTTTCTAATTTCTCAACTTAGTACGCTTATTTACTCCTCCCCTTCTAGTGTTTTAGGTCTTTTAGACATGGCTCTTTTGGCTGGGGCGTTTATTAGATGTTCACCATCAACTATAGGCTAGAAAATTGGTTCTCTAATAGGTTGTAAGACATGCTCATACACTGCAATGAATTTAAACTTCTTGTAATACTCATCCACATATGCCTCTGACTGTTGTTTCAAATGGTGAATCAAACTTATAACATGCTTGCAAGGATATCCATTGATAGTTATAGATTGCATCGTTTTTGTGGGTAGTTTAGTTTGTATTTAGTTGTTAATTTGATTGTTTTGTTTGTGTTTAGGTTATAATTTTGTGTGTTAGTAGATATTTGTGTTCTAAGTGTTTTATGGGTTAAAGCATGCTTTTGCGCTTCAATTTTACATTCTTAAAGTGCCTTGATGTGTTTGCTAGTATTTCGGAGTAAAGAGTAAAAACCAAAGAAGATTTGGAGAAGATCCGGGAGCTAACCTAGGGCCATCATAATAGAAGGATGATGGAGATGCCATGACCGTGGCATAATTTGCCACGATCATGATAAAAGGTCAAAATCTTTGCCATGATCGTGCCACTCCACGATCATGACCTATGTATGGACAGACGTGAAGATGCTTTCAGCTTTAAGTTTTCAAGGGACTTTTCAGACCTGAAAAAGATCATATGGTTGCTCTGATTGGAAAAGCTTATAAAAGGATTAAGTATGAAACCCTAAAGAGAGCTTCATTTATGTCACTTTTGGAAACCCTCAAAGAGAGAGAGAAAAGAGGAGAAAGGAGAGGGTCTTCGCAGCTGTTGCTCTGTCGAGGCCTCTAAATCCCCATTCTATTATATATTTTTTTCATCTTATTGTTCTTTTCTTTGAATATGAATATATGTATCTATTTTTGTTTTATTAAGATGTTTTAACTTTCCTTCGAAATTTGACCTTGATTTAATGGTAATTTAGTTATTATTGTGTTATTATGATTGGCTGTTGTGATTGATTGTGGTATTTGCATATTTCGGTAATAAACAGAGAGGGTGAACTGGATAAAAATGTTTAGATCGGGTTAATGAGAGTTAGGTGATCTAATTGACCATGCAATCAATCTAGTTGGTTATTTTTTAGAGAGAGATCCCGTGTGAGACCTGATTGTTTATTAGAGGGTTTAAGATCTTAATAGAATTATGAGGATTTTTTAATTGAGAGATTGCAAATTTCAATAATTTAATTAGGGTGAATGAATTAGGGTGCGTGATTATAACTCGAGAGAGAGTGTTCCCCCTTTTGATAGTTTAAAACCGACACCCTGTTAACATATAAATTGCTAGGTTAGCATTAATAATAGGAAGAATCCCCTCTCCCATAATCTGGTAATTTTCCTTGACTAATTTCCGTTATGATTTTTGTGTTGCTCAATTTTAATGCCTTTTGTGTTAAATTCCTAAATTACATTCCCGATAATAAATTCTTGTGTTTAATTTCTTGCAATTTTTATTTTCATTTTATCAATTTTTCTAAGCCTTAGATAACATAGGATTAGATTAGTTCACCTCCTCGTGCGATCCAATGTTCACTTACCACAAATCACGACTCGTGCATTTGCGGTATTTGAGGGCTATAAATTGTAAGCTATAAGTTTTTGGTGTCATTACCGAGGAGGTGTAAGATTAGTTTAGTTCTAGGAGTTTAAGGCATTTTTCCAATTATTGGCTCTTGCACTTGCATGAATATAAGATTTACTAGAACTTCGAGTCGTATAGTGTTGTGTCTAGTTTCTATTGCTTTTAATTTCCTTCATATCTTGATTTTGGTTACAAAATTTTGTGTTTTGATCCAAATGTGAGATAAATTGAGTGGAAATGGTGTGAATATTGCATGATTGTTAATTGGATTATTTTTGTGAATTTTGTATATAGGTTAAAGGGAAAGTTACGTAAAGTTGCATGAGAAGAGAAATAAAAAATTAAAAAGGAAAAAAAGAAGAGAAGAAAAGTGGTGACAAGTGTAACCACCTCACGGTGGTGATAAGTGAGTCTAGCTAGGGCAGAAGTGTTTTTGTTGGTTATTCTTTAGGATGTGCATTGATTACAGGAAATTGAACTGAGTTACAGCGAAGAATAAGTATCCGTTGCCAAGGATAGAAGATCTATTTGATCAATTGAAAGGTGCAGGGATATTTTTCAAGATAGATCTGTGATCAGGGCTAAAGTTGAGCACCAGGTTCCATCTAGTTTGTTACGTCCTATTTTGATTCCTCAATGGAAATGGGATAACATTAGCATGGATTTTGTCACTAGACTTCATCTCAGTCAAAGGAAGCATGATGCTGTATAGGTGATTGTGGATAAGTTCACCAAGTCTACTTATTTTCTGCCTATTCATCCTAATTATTCATTGGATAGGCTTGCAGATATATATGTGAATAAGGTAGTGAGATTGTATAGAGTACCATTTTCTATTATTTCTGATCTTGATCCTCGATTTACTTCGAGATTCTCGAAAAGTCTACAAAAGGCTTTGGGTACTCAAGTCAAGTTCAATACAGCTTTGCATCCCTAAACAAATGGACAATCTGAACAGGTTATCTAGATACTAAAAGATATGCTTCGGGGTTATGTGTTAGAATTCCCAGGAAGTTGGGATAACTACCTTGCTCTGATGGAATTTGCTTATAAAACAATTATAAAACTAGCATTGGCATGGTGCCTTATAAGCTCCATATGGTAGGAAGTTTAGAACTCCGATATGGTAGACTGAATTATGTAGAAACAAGATGATCGAGCCTGATGTTGTGAAAGTTATTAAAGAGAAACTTCAAGTTATCCAACAAAGATTGAAAGCTTCCAGTGATAGGCAGAAGTCCTATGTAGATTTAAAAAGAAAAGATAATGAGTATCAGGTAAGTGATAAGGTATTCTTGAAAGTGTCACCATGGAAACAAGTACTCTAGTTTGGGAAGAAAGGTAAGGTTAGCCCATGATATATAGGTCCTTATGTGTTAGGACCCAATCCGGGAACCGGATCCTAACCGAAAAACGAAAACGGAAAACAAAAAACGTAGCAAAGGTATTGGAATACGGATAAATCATATATCGAATCGAACGAATTTCCGACATCCGGGTATGTGAATCGGATAAAAACTATCGAGTCGCGTTGGAAACCTTAAGACTAATCCGAAAAATCCCGATATAATTTTTTTTCACTCTTATTCATTCCTTCCTCTTATTACGAAACCATTTCCAATTTCCCTTTTGGGAATTATACATAATCAAACTCAATTCATAAATTTCCTCTAAATCAATTTATACATGTCCCAAATTTTCATCTTTTAACTAAAAACTCATCTTAACAAAACTAATCTCTTAATC
>JAOSBP010000205.1:25168377-25179083 GCA_027563825.1 Erythroxylum mucronatum | reverse complement strand
ATTTCCAGTGGTTCCAACGAGAGAGACGACCCGAGGTTCAGCTTGCTGCAATCTTGGAATTAATTTATTTTGACCGGTTTCTAAGGTCGATTTCTTAATCGAACGACAGATCCGCGATCAGTCCAACAAAAATCCCTCTTGAAAACTAAGAAATGATGAAACCCTAGCTTTTCCTTCTTCTTTTCTCTCAAAACCAAACCCTCTCCTTGCTTTCTCTCTAAATTTTCGTTTCTTCTCTTCTTCTCCCTTTCAACCCACGTTTTCCACTTCTTAAAAAGCAAGACAACTCCTCCTTTTTCCTATAATACCCTTAATGAGTGTGCAAAGACCGTTCTACCCTTCCTTATACGCCTTGTAACTTAAATGCTTAAGTGAACTACCAAAAACACCCTTATACAATCTTACTATCTTAACTAATGATCATGGGAAAATTGAAGGAATTTGATAACATTTCCTTCTAGAAAAATGTTCCTCATTGTCTTTATTTCTAATAACACCAAAATTATTCAATTTGGTTCAGAAATCTGGAAGTTATACATCAAACATTTCGGACTGTTCTTATACTGAAACAATATTCTGTCCTTAAATTCCATCCAGAAATTGAAATTCTTATAGGCTAAATTAAAACTCAATTTGATCAAAAAATTTGTATCCCTATATCCCTAGTTTACTATAAATCAAAAATCATCTCATTTGGATAACTCGAGAAAAAGTTATGGCTAAAACACAAAAGTATGCTCAATGAACATGTTTCAATTACATTTTCCAGCTTTTAACTACTAACCTTTCATATATAACCCATGTTATATCTAAACCATCTTTTCTATTTCATTTCAAATTCAAGAATTCTCCTTTTCTTTACATATAAATAATCGCCAAAAATTTCTCATTTAATAGAAAAGTTTGGGGTCCAACAAAAAGATGTCATATATTCAACTGTAATCTAACTGTCCCAAAAAATTCAACTTTGACTTTGGTATCGTCTCCCATATACACATATTGTTCATAACTAGTCGGCCTCCTTTGACTTGTCAATTTCTATAAGGAATTCGTAACGTGAATTATTGCTTCAATATCTAACCCCCAAGTATTTAAGGGCACATCAATAGAATTGGATTATAAACAAACCATTATAAGACAATTACCTTTCTTCTCTAAGTGAGCTTTGAGTTTTCGGCAATCAGCTTTTTTGTGCCCAAAATTCTGACCAAAGTTACACTTCCCTTTAAAAAACTTATTCTTCTGACTAATAGAAGATGAGCCCGTCTGTCCACTTCCCTTAGTACTAACAACCTTCTTCTTGAAAGGCTTTTCATCACTTGAGCTATTAGAAGTGAACTTTCTTTTTTGAGAATTGTTATGGTTTGTCATTATGGAGATACTTCTTGCCCTTTCCTTTTTCATGTCATCCTCTTCCTTGGCAAGAATAGCAGTCATCTCCTCAACAACCCATTGTTCTTTTTGAGCATTATAGCTTAATCTGATCGAATCAAATTTAGAATGAAGAGTCCCCATTATAAACCATACCATGTAATACTCACCAAGGTCCATATCTATAGGCTTAAGCTTATGGTAACAACCAATGAGCTTGTCGATGTGAGCCCTAATGTCACTTGCACCATCATAAATGGCGTGATGAAGCATGTTTAAGTACTCATTTTTCTCATTCTTTGAGAACTTCATGTACTTCTTCTTGATGGCAGCAAGAAAATCCTTTGCATTATCAGCCTCAATAATACTATCACGAATGAACTCATCCATGTGATGCCTCATAATCATCAAACAACATCGGTTAGAGTATTCCCACTCCTCATAGGATTTCCTTTCCTTCTTAGTAGCATCATCAGTGGGTTTAGGTAGTGGATCAATTCTCAAGGCCAAGTCCATTAGCATGATAGTCAAATTCATCCTGAGAGATTCAACCAACTGCTTGTGGTTCGTTCCATTTAGCTTCAAGATAGCAAAGACTCTCGGATTGCTTAAAACTGAATGAGAACTAAGAGAACCATGATATGCATTTTAAAATAGAATCATGCAATTCGTGCTTTTCTCTCAAAATTAATTATATCGTTCATGCTAGAGTTCCTTTAACAACTATAGAACTTATTCACAGTTAATAACAATTTATTAAATATTACAACCAAATCATCAATATACTATCAAAAGGATAGAAAAATTGTGCGGTTCATAATATTTCAACAAAATTTCTTCACCATGTTAAGCATCCTACTAAATAATAATTATCGACAGGATAATTAATTACTTGTATGGATCTCAACGTTATTTTAGAGAAAAACACAAAATTTTAAACATACATTAATATTTTAAAAATTCATCATCATAAATTGTTTCACATGCTCAATTCCACGACAAGTAAAAATAAGCATTCAGTATTGTCAACAAATAATCATGTTTATACCACAATAAGATTAAAACAATTAGAATTATCAAATAAAAATTGCTAATTAATCTTGTGCATAAACATATGGAAAAATATAATTAAAAAATGGAGCAAAAAATAAAAAATGGTCCAAAAGGGACCTTGCACGAGCACTGTGCAAATTTTTTTTAATTATATATATATACGTTGGTCGACGGGTCGACCAACTTCCTTTCCAGACTTTTGTTTCCGACAATTTTAGAGGTGTTTTTTTTTTCATTTTTCATGCTCTATGGATTTTCCATATCCATTTCAGCCAAAAGTGCTCCTAATTTTGAAAATATCAAATTTATTTCGGCTATTGACAAAAACACAACTTTTCAAAATTTCAACCCAAAAACTATGATTCATTTGTCCAAAACAAAGGTAAAAGGGCAACAACAACAACCAACAACATTTTATGCACCTCAATACATCATTTTAATGTTATTTATGCCAAAAAAGATTTTTAAAAAAAACAAATTTGTACTGAAAACGAGCCCTAAAATCAAATGACCATAGAGCTCTGATACCAATTGTTATTCAGCGATGCGTTCATCAACAATCATAAAACCAAGATCTACATTCTATTTAGAGCATTAACAACACAATAAGATTAAAATACCTCCAATGTTTAGCATAAAGTCTTGGTGCATTCTTTCAATCTTGAACACCACAACTTATCAAAATTAGTAACGCCTTGTGCAAAAGAAGAAGCTAATGGTAGAAGATCCAGTATTCTGTTTTCACACATACACACCATATGCACACATTCTCATCATATGTTATATCTTATAACATATTCTACCCTAAGGGGTAGAAAAAGAATAATTGTGTCATTTTAAGGATATTATGAGCGATAGTTTAATGATCAACATATAATTATTAGGGTACTATCATGTGCCTCAAATGTAATTAATAAATTATTAACTATCTTATTATA
Organism: Erythroxylum mucronatum; assembly: GCA_027563825.1. NCBI lineage: Eukaryota > Viridiplantae > Streptophyta > Magnoliopsida > Malpighiales > Erythroxylaceae > Erythroxylum > Erythroxylum mucronatum. Next base: position 25,175,721 of record JAOSBP010000205.1, on the reverse strand, counting down.
GTTATTAAATATACATTAAGTAATTCGATTAATCGTCATAATATGACATTAAGATTATATTAGTCCACTTATTTATAACGTATATATCATATTCATATATGGATATGTCGCCCACCTTTGCACTCCGCCAGCCCATTACCACTACCTAGTCCTGCTGGACAGGAATAGCTTCAAAAGTAGTTCTAATTTGACTTGAAGAATCTTTTATAATTTTTACAAAAACCATATTGAGAGTCTTGATTTGGACGGACTTCACTTTCGACGACGTCAAAGGAGATTTTGATTGCGTCGTGGAATTCCATTTTATTTTCAACGTCCAGTACGCTTCCTTTTGGTTGTAGGCGAGTGTAAAGCCACCCTCAAACTCGTAGATTGCTACAACTTATTGTTATTTGGTTAACCATAGCATAAGTGAGCCAGTGACTGCCAAATTGTTATTTTCGGAACTAATAAGAAGATGTGGATTTTTGGGTGGAAAGGGCCTTCTGGGTTTTCTGCATCTTCCACAGCTGAGCAAGTTACTCATGGAATTGATGGAAATGGCCTCACTGCCATTGTTACAGGTTGTTTTTCTTTGTCTTTAAATCCGGGATCATTATGTCTTGCACTTCTTTGTCGTCTTTATTTATTATCATTAATTTCGCCTGCTGTTTGGATGCTGCGAAAACAAAAGATTGCTGAATCTTGTATCTCTTGGATTGTATAACCTCGACGGTTGTTTCCTGTGTTATGATTAGTTCTTGAGGCTTTGTTTTCGTGTTCTTAATATGACAGGTTTTTACATCGGTTTGTTTACTATAACACGACATACTCTACTTCTGCAGTTTGGTCACGGTTTTATGATTTCCAATCTAAAGATCGATTAGTAAGCAGGTTGTCTTCTATTGGTTTTTCCCAGTATTTTTCTAGTGATGCCTGAATTATTTCTTTCAGTCACTGTTGACTTGTTTTTGACAAAGTCGAGTAATAAATATATTAAGAGATAAACTGAAGAAATTTTAGTTGGAAATTCTTTCGAATAGGATTTGCCAACCTTTTTTTTTCTTTTTGGGAAACCCTAAAGGATTCCGCCATAATTTCAACTTCATGAAGGAGGATATCTTCTAAACGTTTTTTCCCGTAGAACCACAAGGACCAATGGTTAATGAACTTGTATTTATTGCTCACATTTTTATTCCAGTTTTACTTCATTAATTTCTGATGAGTCTTGATTTTTCTTAAGATTTATATTAAGAATATGAAATCTTGTTGTCAGTTTTACACAATTTACCGTAATGAGAGTTTCATTGCAGCAGTTTATGTTTGTCTCCCTAGAATTTGCTATTTTTGAGGTCTTCATTAGATTGTGTTGCACTCTTTTTATTTCTCCATCCACTAAACTGTCAAGCATCAGGCTCATCATATTATGCTTATAGGAGTAAATAAATTTATTTCTTCTTTTGTTAATTTCAGGAGCATCAAGTGGTATTGGCCTGGAGACATCGCGTGTTTTTGCTTTACGTGGTGTTCATGTAGTGATGGCAGTGAGAAATATGGATGCTGGTAGCAATGCTAAGGAAGCAATAATGAAGGAAATTCCCTCTGCTAAGATTGATGTCATGCACTTAGATCTAAGTTCAATCGAATCCGTTAGGAAGTTTGCATCCGAGTATATTTCCTTGGGCCTTCCTCTGAATCTCCTCATGTAAGCAATTTGATATCATTCTCTATTTGTATGTATACAACAGTGTAAATAATCATGCTTGTGCTTATTGTTTGTCCTTATATATTATGCTTGCGATATGGAGCTTGCTTTATAGCCACCCTGATTAACTTCATTGCACTGTAACCGTTTACGTCTACGTTGGCATAATACTGATGTTGTGAATTTGTTTTGGCAGTAACAATGCAGGCATTATGGCAACTCCTTTCGTGCTTTCCCAAGACAAAATAGAAATGCAGTTTGCAACCAATCATGTAGGTATGATATTCATTACATTTCCCTGGCAGTCCTTTTATTTTTTTTATTTTTAAGGTTATTTGCTATGATAACAAAAGATGGGATTTTCTTGGAATCAAAGGATTATTGTAGTGCTGAGTTTAATCACATATGGTGGAAATTGTTCATTGTTACTGAATGATAATTATGACCATATGCCAAAAGATTTATCTTTCATTTGTACAGGCGGTGAGAAATCAATCTATCTTCCATCTTCATTGCTTGTAAAAACCTTTGACTGAAGAAAGATTGATTTATCTATGGAACCAAAATTAAAGAAAGATTGATTTATCTATGGAACGAAAAATAAAGGAAGACTGATTTATGTATGGAACCAAAAATAAATCTCATATAGCTTAGTTTCATTCTCCTTTTTCTCTGCATGAAAAATCTTCATAAATATATGACTGCAAATTCATCATTGTTCAAATGAACCAGAATATACTCATGTAAGAGCAAATGGCCTGACGCAAACTTGATTCTGTAATTAAATTGCAGGTCATTTTCTTCTAACAAACCTTTTGCTGAATACCATGAAAAACACAGCTTGTGAAAGCAAGAAAGAGGGAAGGATTGTTAATGTATCATCTGAGGGTCATAGATTTGCATATCGTAAAGGAATTTGCTTTGATATGATCAATGATGAGTCAAGGTAATCATGTTGTAACACATGAAACATAACTTGTCTGGAAATTGTTCATGGTTTAACAATGCCTGCATATCTTGCACATCTTATATTATAGGTACAACAGCCTATTTGCATATGGACAATCAAAGCTTGCCAACATATTGCATGCTAATGAGCTTGCAAAGAGCTTAAAGGTACTTAAAGTTACCAGAAAATTGTGGATATAGGCATGGACATTTTGTTTGATGAAGAGTTTCCATTCTTTATACTTCAGATAGCTGCTCCACTTCCATTATTTTTCTGTTATGTTTGAAAGTTATCAAGGAAATTCAGATTGTCTAAAACCTTATTTATTTTCATAGATGTGAATGAAATTAAATTCTACATCGGGATACAATGGTTCCTTTTTGTTCAATGAATGCTTCCTGTTGAACAAAATTTACAATGTTACGAAAAAATGGTCGCATGAAAGCATTCTTGCAACTGCCTCTGTTTGAATACTCTCTTTTACTCCAATTTATTATAAGATTCTGACTGTAATCTCAAGAAAAATTTAAGGTCTGTTGAGTAGTACTGAGAAAAATGTGTGAAAATCAGAGTTGACTGTAGGGAAAGAGAAATTTCGATGACCGGGGATGATAGGAAGGTACAGACCCAATAGTGTTTTGAGAGGCTACCATCTCTGCCGCACCCTAAGAAGTGCCAAAACAACAACTAAATTCTCCTTGCCTCCCCTCCTTTCTATCTCCATATACAACTTCTTTATCTGACACTATAACAAACTTCTGCTTCTGCTCATCCTTTTGGAGTGGTGGCAAGGATAGACATGACGTAACAAAGGATTCAAATAACCCAAATACAGAATTGGAGTGTTAACATAGTAGAGAATGTATTCTGCAGACCTGTGGCAATGATCTCAACCCAAAGACTTGCTACTTGAATCCTTCCTGCTTTTCCTTTGGTACACAAATTTGATTGGGGGCTTATCAATTCATTAGTGAGATGGATAACTGGTCCTTTGTAGCTAAATGTAACTTCATTGTTGTGAAACTTCATAAATTCTGATCTGCATGCAAAATAAGGATAAATGTATAAGTATTTTTATTATGCAACATAAAGTAAGATAGCTTTCATTTAACCTAAATTCTTCTACATATAAAAAGATGGCAGTAGAGAAATTGAGAATCCAAGAATGGGATTCTAAAAAGAAAGCCATGGTTCTTGAACACTTTATAGAACATTCTAAATTAAAAGATCTCCATTGTCACTCATGTCCAAATTACTTCTTCTCAAGATGCTCTATTAGTTTTATGCTTCACGGAAATGTTAGAAGTATTTAAAAACTAAATACTGGTAACATCTGAGATTTCTATGGAAAGCCATGATAAGCTCTCACAAATCATAATTGTGGAAGGTAGAAATGGTATGCCATGGTAAAAAGTTACAAAATTTTTTGTTTACTGAAAGTTATTTTTGCTTGATATCCAACAGTTTTAGTTGATTTTACTTTATATCCCTGATGGAGGTATAAATTGGTTATCCCCACCCTTTTGTTTACACAGGAAGAAGGGGTAGAAATAACTGCTAATTCACTTCATCCCGGTTCAATAGTGACAAATCTTCTGCGCCATCACAGTCTAATAAATGGTACTAGTTTATGCATTGCCAATGCTTTATGCCTTTCCTGTTGAAACTGATGGAATCATTGTTGGTTTAGTCTTATGAAAAGACACATTGAAACTATATTTTGCATATTTATGCTGTTGTAGCAACATGTGCTGTTGACACAGGACCATGAACCCCTGACATGACAATTCAATATTCTGAATTGTCTTTCTTTGGCTTCTTACAGGCCTTGCAAGCACGGTTGGTAGATTTTTCCTGAAAAATGTTCAACAGGTGCACAATCTACCTTCATTCGTTGTATAATGATTTGTTCAGGTTTATTTTAATTCTGTTAAAGGAGTTGCCAAATCCTAAAGAGTAGGCAATTCAAGCCCTTCTGCAGTTGATGGAAATAGCTTAAAGTATGATTCAGCGATAACAAGCTCTTGAGATGATGCCAACTTTGTCTAAGAAAAAAAGGGTTGATGCCAAAGAATGGGATACCTGGACCAATTGATTGATCCAACGGGGAAATTTGGTGACCTGTCTTGAATTTATTTTTTCCAAAATTGGCTGGCATAGGAATGGTCTTCTATTGTTCTGCTGAATTGATTGGCTAACTTTAGTTGTAAATTCCTGGTTGGTCAATACCTCAAGCTAGGTTAGTAACAACCTTATCAGATTCTCTTTTTGATACTTGGAACAAAATGATAGAATAAAATCAAAATTGAAGGACTTAACTGAAAATAGTATGAGATTTGAAAGAATTTTGGTGGCTTCATATCATAATGCTCATTTGTTCTTCGTTGGATATGCTTAAAACTAAATTATGTTATGTGGGTACTACATAATGGTTTAATTTATGATTTTGCTTTTGACTGCAGGGAGCAGCTACAACATGCTACGTAGCATTGAATCACCAAGTTAAGGGGGTGAGTGGTGAATATTTCATGGACTGTAACATAGCTAAACCAAGTTCTCAGGCTAAAGATGCTGATTTGGCCAAAAAGCTATGGGAGTTCAGCTTGAGTTTGACCAGCCCCTAATATAATTTATGTTCATAAATGAGCGTTAAAACTCCTCTACATTTCTTTGTCCTGCTGAATCTTGAATGTGTTGACATACTTGGTTCATGAAATTGTTGTATGTGGGATGCCATATAGCTTGTATACGAAGGCTCTCTGCATAGAGAGCTCTCTGCATAGAGTGATCAAAGGCTGTCCTTCACTAAATCTTTGTCTTATGTTGCAGGAGAAATTACCATATGAAAATCTAAATAACTATTTGTGGCCCTGCTAGCAAGTCAACTAAGGGCTACATTATTCATCAGAGGTTTTCATCTATGACGTATCCTTATATCAATTGTTCAACTTTTTCTTCAAATACTGCATAATCAGAACCTGGACTTGGGTTTTTTCAAGCATAATTAGATTTGTCACAAATATTCACGTGTAACATTAGATGGACAACCTCTATGATTTTATTCATTTAAAAAATATTGTTATTATTTTAATTATTAAAATTTTTATATTAAAATTATCTTTTTTAATATTAAAATAATTAAGAAAAAATAAAATATTTTTAAATAATTTAAAATAAAAATATTTTTGAAAAAAAAACTATATGTTTTACCCATAGATGACTCAAATTGAGAAGTCTAACTTGGCGGCCTAACTCATTTGGCATGATGATGCGTGTAATTTGAGACCTCTCGACTCTGGAAGAAGTACGAGGTTGCTTTTATGTTTTTTTGTCAATATTCAAAACAAAAATCTTAACCATAAGAAATTCACAATTTGACTTTCAATGGTACGTGACACATACGAGCAACGACAATTCCACTTTCATATGAACTAAGGTCACTTGCTTATTGCAGCAACGACTCAGAAGTCAGAACAATCGCCATCTGGGGCCCCACGTAACTGGAGTTTTCGACGTTCCCTCTAAAGCCTTTAATTGCGCGATCATAACGATCTGTGTGTTTCAGATTCTTCAAAATGTGGTTTTTGGGATGGAAAGGCCCATCTGGGTTCTCTGCCTCTTCCACAGCTGAGCAAGTTACTCAGGGAGTTGATGGAAGTGGCCTAACTGCCATTATTACAGGTCTGCTTTGAACTACAAACATTTAATGCTTGTTCTTTTCTGCTTCACCTTTTCGTGTCAGACGAAAAGTCAACTACTGTTTCGTCTGAGTTACTTAATGCAGAAGTATTTAGTTCTGCTATTGTTGTTATGCTGTTGCTATCTTGTCCAACTGCCAAAGCCAGCATAGATTTCAGTTTGCTATAATTGAACCTCACTGTCATGACAGATTAAACTCAACTATATTTCGTTCAAAGTGAGGATTGAAATTAAAGGTTATGTTTTTTTCTCTGACTGATAATTGAATAGTGTAAATGCTGACTGTAAAAATTGTCATCGGTGGATGGAGTTGACGACGCTGGAACGTGTGTATCTGAATGATGCCTTAAAATTTTCAGATATTAATTTGCTTTTTACTTGGCATTTTAAGTGAACATGATTCTATTGATTTCCATCCCCTATTCACTGAATTCTTACCAGTTTCTACCTTTCAGGAATTTCTTCTAAAATTTGCTATTCCTAAGTGATGATGGCATTTCAAATCCAACGTAAGAGAAAGTGATTAATTTTGGATAAATAAGAGATACAAGTGAAAACAAGTGGTTTAATTTGGTGATTAGATTGCATTTAACTTGTTTATCTCCCGTACAACTGGTCGTTAAGGTTTAATTCCCGCACAACTGGTTTTGTTTACCACTGTAAGTTTTAGTGTCACGTTATGAATCTCGACAGTGTGGTCGATTTTGCATTTACCCTTTTAAGAGTTGTACCTTTCAGAAGTCATGCCAATACTATAGAGGGGGTTTTTGGTTTGAATATGTTATGTTACTCATAATCTCATACAATCTTTGAAACAAGCTCCAACGTTGTTTATCTTGGAAAGAAACATTGATCAGTTCTTTCATGCTTGGCTGAGTTGTCAACAGTGTGCCTATATTGCTGTTTAGACAAATGATAACGGTGTAGTATTTCTAAAAATTTGATTACTCAGCTTGTTTTATCAATTGTAGCTGTTAAAGGAGAATCACATTCCTTTGCTTTAGTTCATGGC
>JAOSBP010000205.1:25124943-25147707 GCA_027563825.1 Erythroxylum mucronatum | reverse complement strand
AATTTTTGACAAGTGTCATACATTTGGAATGGGTTTGATTAATCAATGTAATTAATGGAATGAGAATAGGACAAATGAAAAAAAGTATACTGAAATTGGATTGATTCTCTAGCATGCCACCCTCGCGGGTCACGGGTTCGGATATCACCGTCGATATCAGGTTAGGGTCTTGCGGGAGTGGGGTGCTACACTTTGCCTAATTTGTATGGAGGTTCTCACTTAATTGCTGAAGTATAACACTTCAAAGGACTCCAGATTTAGATACCATTCCAAATGTTAGAAACTTTCTCTAACTAGCTTATGTTTTACAAATGATCTTATTCTTCTAAGTAAGGCTAATGTTCACTCAGTCTCTCTTCTAATAAGTACTCTCAATAATTTTAAGGAGACGTTGAGTTTGTGTATCAATCTTCACAAAAGCTATTTCATACTCTCTAAAAGTGCTTCCCACCTTTCTAATGCCTTGTCTCTAGCTAGGGTATAGAAATCAAAGACCTGCCTCTTCTTTATTTGGGTATTCCTCTCTCATCCAGGAGGCTTAGGTATTGTGAATGTATAACATTATTTGAAAAAATCCAGAAAAGATTGGGGTCGTAGACTAATAGAGCCTTATCCTATGGAGGGAAATTTCAGCTTCTGAAGTCAGTAATTATGTCAATGCAAACTTACTAGGGTTCCAACCTATTTCTCTCCAAAGGGATAATTAAAACAGTAGAAAAACTAATAAAGCAATTTCTATAGGGGAAAGGGAATGGTGAGAAAGGAATAGCAAAAGTTAGTTGGAAGAAAATTTGTAAACCGAGAGAGGAAAGAGGATTAGGATTGAAGTCAATCACCAAGAAAAACAAATTACTTATGACCAAGAGGATTTGGATAATCCTAAGTGAAAAACAATCTATTTGGATCAAATGGATTCACTTTTATATATTAAAAGGTGAGAGTCTTTATGCTCTAAGAATCAAAGATAGTTACTTTTGGTTCTTCAACCCAATTCTTAAAATGAGGGAAGAGGTTCAGCAGTACATAACTTGTCAGATAGGGGTAGGGGAAATAATTTCCTTATGGTATGACAACTGGATAGGGCAAGGAGCTTTAATTTATAATCATTTGGCATGATCTCTATTGGAGAGGTTCCCTAAAAAAACTAAGCTCCATGAAATAAATTAACTAATATTTTAATTAATAGCTTAATCACTTAAATACAACTTAAGAACACCTTTCTTGATCACATAATGCACTAAAGGCTCATATCATTCTCATACACACATATATGTAATAAAATGCTCCTAAAAGCTTCTCAAGATTCCATCTAGTGTCAAAGATACTTCTTAAAGCTCATATATAGTCTATCGACTAATAATAATGTCACTAATTGATTAATGTGTAACATTGGTTGACTAGTGTATCAACTAGTATTTCTATATAAATTCATGGTATTCAAAATATTTTTGTTTTAAGAAACAATGGTCACCAAATAACATAGATTAACCCAAAACCTCTTAAACTAAGTTTTTTAGAACTTTTTTCAAGTTCTTTGAAGTATCAAAATGTACTCATTTGACAAAAACTTATCTAAACCATTTTAAAAATTCTATAAAATTATTATGATACATCAAGAGGGTTTTTCATTAAACTTGAATCAATTTTCTTCTTGATTAGTAAACAATTTATGAATAGAGTCATTAATACTACTAAAATTAATTTCATTAACCAAAAGGTAAGGAGGGGAATCACCTAAATTGTTCTCTAGCTTCTCTCTAGGGAATTGTCCTTAATAGCCTTAACTACCATTCTACTTCCTATTTTTGGCCAAAAGCTTCCACATCATCTTGCTTTAGTTTTTACCACTTTGGGATCTTTCCCAATAGAAGCTGCCTTAAAAAGTAGCACCATCTTCTCTTTATAGTAAGATCAAGTGCTATTAAGGGACTCCATCTTCATTAAACACTCAGTAAGAGGTTATGCCACTGGAGAAAGGTAACTGAACTAATGAGGATTTTCCTTCAATATGATAGTCTCTAGCAAGGAGGAAAACTAAGCTTAAAGTGACATATTATGGTAAAACTACTAATATGGAGGGCAAAACTAACTTCAACAAAGGCTTCCCTTGTAGACCTTGGAGTAGAATCGCAGTAGTTGAATCTTCTAGTGTTAAGTTGAGTTATGTCGAAACAATAGTTGTTAATGGAGTTGTTACTCCACCACTTGAGATGTTATAAGCTAGTGCTATAACCTAGTCGTCCACTTTGGTATAGGATATTTCACTGGCAAAATGCTAGCATTTCCACAACTCTAAACTTGGAAAGTGGCTAAGTGGGAAAAGAAAGGGTTGGGGATGACCCTATTATTTAGGTTCTGAAAGGATGCAAACAATTGAAATCCTGAAATAGAGGCCCTGGAACATAAGTAGTTAACTTATGTTTTTGAAAAAATGGAGATCAAGTATGGGTTGGATAAATATAGAATTGAAACTCTATGGATTAATTTCCATAACATTCCTTAGAGCACTTTATAATAGAAGGACTAAGATACATAGCCAGCTCCATAAGGGAACCAATATGTTTTTATTCCTCAATTGCAAGAATGGATAGAATATGTTAAGCTACAATATGTGTGGAAGTCAAAATGAAAGAAGAGTTACCTAAGAATATATCAACTATGAGATTTAATATAAACGGTAAGCTGACCAAGACTGAAATTCAGCTTTCCTACATTTAGAAACCAAGCATGAATATAATTTGGAAGCCAACTAAAATAGTATGTACTATTGGAACTTACTATGAAGTAATGGGAATCAGTGAGCCAGAAGGTCCAGTAACTTCAACACTTCATCAAGACAACATTACTCAAGATGATCAACTACAAAGTGGGAATGAGGACATGATTCTCAGTGAACCTACATCTAAAGTAGAAAGGTTAGTGAATAGTGAAGTGATGAGGGAGAACAATAGTCTATAGAAGAAGGAGGAAATTAGCTTACAAAAGTCTTTATCCCTCAATAAGCTAAATATAGAGGAAGAAGAGAATAACACAGAAAAGGAAGGGAAGGATCTTATAAGTAAGGATCATTTACTACCAATGGAGGAGAGATTCACTAATCTTGGCTCATCCTCTAAGAGAAAATCTGGAAGGAAATAAGGAAAAGCCAAGGCTAAAGGTTGGTAACCTCTAGCTTGATTTAACACTTATGTCTTTATTTTCTTTAGAATGTTAGAGGAAAGAATGACCCTATAAAATATTAAGTCGTCAAAGAAGTCTTCTTAGAGACAAAAACCAATGATTATGGGTTTAATTGAAACCAAAATAAAGACTCCTAAGTACCAAGATTCTATGAAGTTTTTAGAACACAATTGGGGTGTAAGTTCTAATCATTTAAACCACTTCAATGTAAGAATTTTTTTTTTTACAACACTGGTTTTGTTAAGATCTCCAATATCTTAACTACTAATCATTTGTTTTATCTTACCTATCAGTGGAATGGTTTTACTAATTCCTTTGATATTTCAATCATCTGTGCTTATAATTTTAAATTTTAAAGGAGTAAGCTATAAGAGGATTTGTATTCAATTTAGAGGCTTATAAGAAGGCCATGGATACATGTGGGTGATATGAATTGTGTTCTTAATGCGAATGAAGCATAAGGAATTAGAGTAAAATTTAAAGGAATTAGAAGAGAACTAGAACAGGTGGTTAATCAACTAAAAGTGGTGTATCTAAATTTCATATCAACTACTTCACATGGACAAACAAGAAATAAGGAGAATTTTTCACTAGGAAAAAACTTGATAGAGTGTTGGTGAATCAATAATGGCTAGATTATTTTTTTGAAACTTTTCCATAGTTTGGTGCCCCTCTATATTCAGATCACTTTATGCTAGCGGTTCTAAAATTATGCTCAAATAATTCTTTCAGGTCCCTTTTTAGGTTTTTTAACTTCCTAATTGAAAGAAATTGGTTTTATAAATTTGGTTAAGTCAGTTTAGTAGGTAGAAGTTCATGGTTATAAGGCTTTTCACTTAAAAGAAAACTAAAGTTAGTAAAGGAGAAGCCAAAAGAGATTTATAAGATGAATAATACTGATACAGTAGTAAGAATTCAAACTGTTAAGGAGATTTTGATGAAAATGTAGGAAGAGAGTTATTAGGACCCTTTTCATCTAAAACTGAAACACTTAGAAGCCAAAAAGCTAGAGGAGTTCAATTCAACTCTACAAGATCACAATTTTTTACTAAAGCGAAAGGCAATATTGAACTAGTTTAAGGGAGGAAATGCAAATTACAAGTTCTTTCATTGTTCCATCCTTGCCAGCAGAAACAAAACCAAAATAAACTCATTAATAGATAAAGAAGGGAAGTTTTGCATTGTCAGAGAAAGTATAGAAGGAATTGCAACAATAAATTACCAGAAATTGTTGGGAGATGATTTTGAAGGAAGTGCCAAGGGCAGGGAAATAGAACTGCACATAAGGAAAACTTTCAGCTAGGAGACAAAAAAAGCTTTGATCAGTTCTATAATAATTTAAGATGTTAAAGAAATCTTGTTCAGCCTTAATCCTATCAAGTCTCTAAGGCTTGATGGTTTCAGTGTCTCTTTTTTGCAAAACACATAAGCCATTATAAAGAAGCTAGTAGTTAAATTAGCTTAGGAATTCTTCTCAAGTTATAGGATGCTCAGGTAATTGGACAAAACATACCTGTGCTTGATTCCTAAGATCTCCAATCCTACTAGTATGATTGATCTTTGCTCAATCTCTTAATGTAACATTATGAACAAACTTATTTCCAAGATTTTGGCAAGAAGGTTCAAGAATTATATCAGAGATATTATCCACATTACTCAAGGAGCCTTCATTCTAGGTAGATCTATATATGATAACTTCTTATTTGTGTAGGATTTCTTAAAGGGATATGATTCCAAAAGAGCAATAAGGAGTTATGTAATGAAGATTGATTTCTCCAAAGCATTTGATTCCTTACATTGGAACTTTATTCATAGTTTATGCTTTTGGTTTTCCTTCCAAATTCATTGACTGGATTTATTATTGTTTCTTAACCACTTCCTACAACTTGCTCGTTAATGGAAATCCTTGTAAGCTCTTCAAAGGAGCAAAAGGAGTTAGGCAAGGGGAATCAATTTCCCCTTACCTATTCACTTTGGCAATAAAGGTCTTAGTAGGCATAATCCAATATAGCATAGATAGAAATCCAAATTTTGTCTTTCACACTAAATATGAGGAGATGAATATCATATAATTAGCCTATGCAGTTGACTTGATTATGTTAAGTGGCACTGGTCCTTCCTCTTTGAGGCTTATAATGAATGTCTTGAAGGATTTTTCCAATATATCATGGCTAAAAGTCAACAAAAAAAAGAGTAGAATATATATATCTAAAGATGTTTAGAATTCTCAAATATTGAGCTCCATCTTAAGTTTGAGTTCGCATCATTTACCTTTTAAACCTTTAATATGTAATACTTCCCTCTTAATTAGTTAGCCTAAACATTTCCTTATTTAGCTTAAATATTTTCTTATAATAACTTTTTTTTTATTTATTAACATGTCTTCTTTCTTGTTTGTGTATTTATTTACTTGTTTTATTTTTTATTTTTACTCCTTACTTGTTTTATATTTATTATTTTATTTATTTATTACTTATTTTATATCATTATCATCATCATCATCATCATTATCATTATTATCATTATCATTATTATTATTATCATTATTATTATTATTATTATTATTATTATTATTATTATTATCTTCTTTTATGTCTACATCGTTGTCTATGTCTAATTTTTTATTTATCTATAATTATTATTTTAATATGTATATGCATATGTGTATGTGTGTATATATATATATATATTCATGTGAATCTATCAAAGATAACCTTTCTACCAATTAGAGGTAAGGCTGCATATTACTGAACCTCTCCAAATCTCGTGTATTAGTAAGATTTTCACTAAGTTGTTGTTGTTGTTGTAGCTACCAACTAAACATGATAGAGGAGGACAAAGCTATCTGGTTAGCTAACAACTCAAATAACTTTAAAAATTCTTCTTGTCTACAACTATTCATGCCTCATTCTCCTAGAGTACAATTATATAATATAGTCTAAAAGCAAACCTTAATACCTAAACCCTCATTCATAAGCTGGATTGTAGCTAAGCATTGGTTGAAAACTAAAGCCAGGCTTTATAGAAGCACAGATGGTGTATGTGTATTATATGAGACAGTTACTGAGACTATTTCATGCGTCTTCTTTCATTTTTAGTTCTCTAACACTATTTGGTCCATCATTTAACATTTGTTCAATCTATATTGTGGGGAATCAGATTGGTGTGAAATACTAAAATAGGCTAATGATATGACTTGGAGGATAAGGTAAGACATCTCTTTTATCAAAACTTCTTTCAATTGATGTGTTTATTTAATCTGGAGATAAAGAAACCTTAGATTGTTAAGAGGAATTTCATTGGATCATGGAAATTCTATATGCTCACAAAGCTTATGTAGATGTCAGCTCTTCAATGAGGACTAAATGGAACATGTTAAAACAAAAGATTCCTTTATATACGTGAAAGGGAGTAGTTGTCTTATGATCTTTTTGGACAAGAATAGCATGGAAAGACTTGAACAGTTGTAAGAAAAATAGTGACTCAATTGTAAGTTTATCCTTCTTAGGATAGATTAATGATATTCTTTTCATTTTAAAAAAACAAATTTGTTCCAACAATTTTCTCATTTTTATGATAATAAAATATCTTATGATAATGAAAAAAACAAAAGAAAATTTCTCATTTTTTATGATGATGAAAAAGTACATGAGATTGAGTAAACTTCTCTAGTATTAAAATAATATGTAATGCATGCTCTCCTTTATTTCATATATCATCAAATATGAATAATGAAGTTTCAATATTACAAATCACTTTCCCCATTTTCAACAATAAATGGTTATATGATATACAAAGTTATAAATATCCAAAGCTAAATATAGATAGCTTCACTTTCTACCTTTTCAAAACTCTTTATTATACGAGAAAAATGTCTATGCGAAATGCTTCTTGAAAAGTGAATAATTTACAAACAGCCCATATACCAATTTAAAGATAAGTCTATCTTTTTCTCCCCAGGCATAGACGGAGTAATATATATACTAATATAGTACTAATAATAAGTAATATAAATAATAATAGTAGAATCGCAGATGCAGAGTAAAAAAAAAAGGATTCTGTCTAATACCATTGATGAAACAATCCAAAAAACCCAATTAATTATTAATTACTTAATTATAAGAAGTTATTATATGATTGTTAATAGAATCAGAAAACATTAAGTACAAACAAAATATGCAGCAACGTCTTTGAAAGTTTCAATAAAATCTTACTAAGATGTCAGAAGAATGAGAACTAGTTGTTCTTATGCTGTACTTCATTAAGTCAAAAACAAAAAGTATAAAATAACAAAACAATATAGAATCAAGATGGATCACTATCTATTACATATTAGATACCTCTTTTTTTTAGATATCTTTTTTTTACATTTGATCTAATCCTTGCTATCCACTGGGGTCCCCAAGATTTATAAAAATTAAATATTTTTTATTATATATATATATATATATATAATGACAGAGTTATTTAGAGTCCAATGATGCACTGGGCCTCTCAAGATTTTAAAACTTAAATATTTGAACCCTCCTATCTTAAATTTCTGGCTCAATCCTTATCCTCAGGTATACATACAATTATGGTTTCTGTCCCGTAATATGTATGCAATTTAAATATGTTCAATGTCATCAATACGAAAACAAATGGATTTCTCCTTTTATGCGCCACCGATGGCTACCTTATTTTTAGCATATTAGTAGATAATTAATTACTTTCAACTAAGATACTTTTATTAAAATATTTTTTTACACGACATTTCTATTTACATTTTTGCCAAAATATTCTCAAATACTAAAATTACATTTTACATGCAGCGTCTGGACTTAATTTGTTTGACTTATTCTCAATTGGGATCTAGAAGAAACTGCTCTTTTTGGTGACGGCTAATACTCAGCTCTTCAACGTACGTAGAAAAAGAACATTTGAGAAAATTGCGATTTCCGTATAAGTTGGAACATGAGCAAGATTTTTGTTAAATTAATGAAGTGTTATTAATAATTTATAATATCTACTTTGTATATCCATTTTACGTAATAATATTTTAAAAAGCATTCACACCTATGATAGTCAGACTCACCTAACCTATTATATATATGATCACACGCAACTCATGCACTAAAAGTTACATCAACATATTTTTCTTTATTGGAAAGTTCACATCAATTGTGAATGGAGACATTTTATATAAGAACATGATAAGAAGGAATGGTTAAAATTTGGATAATTGTAATTACCATCTGCCCTAAAACAGCAGATAAGGTTTGCTTTACTTGTTATATATTACCTCAGTTGTCCCTTGATGATCATGCAATAATATATACTATAAGTTTGTATCAGTGAGAGAGAATCGATCAGGATAGACAAAGATGGGGAATTTTGGGTCGAAAGGAGCATCTGGGTTCTCAGGACGTTCCACGGCTGAGGAAGTTACACAAGGAGTTGATGCCACTGGCCTCACTGCCGTCGTTACAGGTCCGCTTTTGTTTTTCTCTGGTTACCTGCTTTATATTTGTGAAATGAAAGCAACTATATACACTGATATACTGACTCCTAATGTCTCACTAAAATTGCTGTCACTCTTTCGACCAATACAAGTAGTAGTTGTTATGAGTTTATGATGAAGCTGGTTAGTAGAACATTTTACTAGTCGGAATACGAGGAGTTGGCAAGAATATTATTGGGTGGCTATGTCTTTCTCAAGAACATAACCTAAAGATCCCACGTTGGAACATACCAGATCTAACCAAAACCCCATAAAACAAATCCCTATAAAACCAAAAGCCGAAAAGAATTTTGCTTTGTATAACTCTTCAAAGTCCTGCATAAGAAACCCAGATTTCACCGCTTTAAACTCATATACCAACCAACATACGCCTGCGTCCAATAACCCTACTTCTCTTTCTTTCGGTAATCAAGCCCGCGCGCTGTCTGTCAACCGTGGTCGAAAAATACAGAATCACAAGCAACCAAGAAGACCCAGAAGCGTCGAACAACTTGTTTTCTCTCCTGACAAAAGCCTTGAGGTTTCCTCCAATTTTCCAACCAAAACGTGACCATCAGGTTGCTAGCAACGAGGAAGCAAAATGCAAAGAAGCCATAATCCGGAAATGGTGATTAAATGAAGTTAGAAGCAAGCAACTTCATGGCTAATCTTCCCTTGGAAAAATGATTTGACTCACAAACATTTATACACTCCTACACACAGAAGCAAGATTTCACCAACTCACTAAAAATCCTGTTGAATGCAGGATCTGAGACTGTTACTCCAAAGATTATTTCTGAAACAATGAAATAAGAGTACTATAAAAAAATAGAAAATTTTTTTTTTCTCATACCTAAAATAAAATATTACATAATTATTTAAAGAGTTAATGATTGATTTTAGAGTACTGACTTAAAGTCATTTAATACTAAACTACAAACAAAAACTTATTTTTAATGACAATAAGATTTATATAATAGAAAAAGCTAATTTTTTTATCTTTTATTTCATCATAACCCTCTTTGAGTAACTTCAAATGAACAAAGCTAGATTTGTTTGAACCTAGACACCTATAAATTTAAATAATACTTAAATCTTCTGAATTGATTAAGTGGCAACTGGGCTTATTCAATTACTTTTTCAAAGTTGCTACTTACTTTTAAAAGTAAGTTATTTTTATACACCTTTTTTATAAACTTAATTTTTGAACAACTTTAAGCATTATTTGTAGTTTTTGGAAAAACATCATCAGCGGTTTAGTGAAAGTAGAGGCAATTTGATCAAGACTTCATAATCTCCAAGTTAATTTCCTTCTATTAATGCATTCTAGAATAAAATAAAAACTTGTACTAATATATTTATTCCTATCATAAAACATTATATTCTTTGCTAAAGCTTAAGCGAACATATAATCAATTATGAGCTTTGTTGCTTCAATTTACTTTATATGTAATTCATTTAACAATTTTCTCAACCACATATCATGATAATTATAAGAATAAACTACAACATGCTACGATTAATAAATATAGATTGTTACTATGAGTCAATTTTTTAATACAAACAATTGTATTATTTTCCAAAAAAAGTTAATACTTTTCCTATCATCAAAATTTCTCTTAAAATCATAATCATAAAAACCATCAAATTAAAGTCCTTAAACGATGAGTAAAATATGTTATTGTCAATTATAATTTTGAGATATTGAAAAATTTTATTGGCCTGAAGTAAACTATAGAAGAAATATCCATTCAAAAATAAAAAATTCCGTTGTAAACATTATATCTAGCCTTATGCAAGTCAATTACCTTAAACTTCCTAGAAGACTTTTGAATAAAGTTGGATTTACAGCCTATTGTTCATCAAACTTAACTACATCCCCGAACGACAGTCAAACGGAGGCGTGAATGCAAGATGCCAGCGGAATGATTGTTCGGACAGAGACTAGGGCTGCTTCGCTTCCTCAGCTAAATTCAGTCTTCGAGACCCCAAAACATAAGAAAGTCGTGGATTTCATAAGTCCCCTTAGAGCTATAGGGGACTCTCTTCTCTTGTGGTAGTAATTGTGAATGAGCAAGTAAACAACTAAAATTCCCTACTTGAGTTTAGGCCCAAACTTTATGTCCAACTAAATGAGGCGTTATCAACCCTTTTTTCACTGTCATAGGCAGCAATCACCATGCCCGATGGGGTGAGACTTGATTCTCGGATGTCCCAGATATCGGAACATAGAACATGGGCAAAGATTCAACCCCAATCTCGATCAGGGAGGGAGGAAGATCAAAGCGAGAGAATGCCAAAAAGACTTGCAACTGTTATTCCACAGAAAGAGGAACTTTAATTAGCCCTCAGGCTGTGAACCATTGTCACTCAAGGACTTTTATTCTACACTCTCTATGAGTGCTTATTGAATTATTATCTAACATATTGAACTTCTTAAGTTTCTCCTTTGCATAGCCTTCTTGAATGATGACATTTTTATCCCCCATTTACTTTGTTTTGATTCCCAATTAGTAAAACATTAACCTTATGCCACTCTTCTCAAATTTTGACTTGTGGAATTTTTGAACTTATCAAACTTCTTTAGATTGCTGCATATAAAGATAGGATCGCTGATGTAGATATAAAAAAGATTATCTTTATTCCTTTTAACATAAATATTTATATAAGCATTTAGTAAAACTATTGTCTTGAAAAATTTATGTATTCAATTGTTCTAAACTCTTGTGCTTGTTTAAGTCCATATAATGACTATTTTAATTTCAAAAATATATCTTATTAATTGTTACATATAGACTTCTTCTTCTAATAATCATTGAAAAAAGAAGACTTGACATCAAATTAATGGATCCCTCAACAATTCTAGGTAGTAAGTAACAAATGAATTATTTTCAAATAAGTAACAAAGGTGAATACTGTTTCATAGACAATACCTTGCTTTTTCTTGTACCCTTTGACAATAGGTCTTGTCTTATATCTCTCCACTTCATCTTTGACATTTTTCTTAATCTTGTATACTCATTTGACATTAATGGCATGATAATACTTGAAATAGAAACTAGTTCCCATGTGTTATATTTTTTTGATGACTTGAATTTTTCATTCATTGCATGCATCCACTTCTTGTTCTTACTAACATATTTAGAATTTAAAGGCATAATATATGCAAGCACATAAAGCAAGATAGGAGTTTTTATAAAAATTTTCAAGTCTTTAATATCATTGAGGCCTTAAGATTATTAGTGAAAATATGGATGATGATACT
The DNA here is from genome assembly GCA_027563825.1 of Erythroxylum mucronatum. Lineage (NCBI taxonomy): Eukaryota > Viridiplantae > Streptophyta > Magnoliopsida > Malpighiales > Erythroxylaceae > Erythroxylum > Erythroxylum mucronatum. The sequence goes on along the minus strand of JAOSBP010000205.1, from coordinate 25,135,783 downwards.
TCAGTGTGGATGATAATGCTTGAGATGAGAGAGTTGGTGAGGTCAGTGGAGAAGAAATCTAAAATAGACTCTTCATTCAGCATTAAGAGTGTCTCAAACTCAACTTTTAGAGTTTGAAAGTCTCTCCTTCTTTACCTAATCAACTCTCGTACTTAATTATAAATTGTTTCCTATGTCTTATTTAATATGGTTTTGTTGATTATTTTCTCAAATATTTCTTTATCGAACATTTCATGGATGAGGGTAAGTGCACTTTAATTTTCTTCCTTTCCTTCTTCAAGGCTTCCTTTCCAGTTTGAGTCAAGTTTGCCCCATCTTAAGGCTTTGTGCCAATGATTTAGAAATTGAACCAGTTCGGTTGGTTCAATCATAAAAATCTTGAACTGCTTAACTTACTAGTTCGATTTACCTTAATAACTCTTATTACTAAAAATCGATCGATTCATTAATTAATCGATTGATTCGTAAGCTAACTGGTTTTTTATAAATCATAATAAACTAGTTAATTTTCATTTAATAATCTCTTGCTACAGTTAGACTTCAAACTCTTTAATAAGCAAAGATAGTCTCTTTCTTAAATCCTTTTTTAAGTTTTTCAATTTTGTTATTATATACCGATTTTGTGACAGCTTAATATTAGTTGAACCTTTAAACTTTTTATCTCGATAGTTTAATTTCTAGTCCATCTTTAAAATATTACTTTGTGCAACCTTTGTTAATTACATCTCATACTTCTTGTAAACTAAGAATGAACTATGGATAAAAATATTATTACAACATAAAAATACTTTTATAGTTGAGTTTGATGAATTACGGATATTAGAATGACATTAAGACTCCTTTTGATGACCTAGTTGGCTCTAATACTACTTTATTAGAAAAATTATAAGCTCACTAACACTTAGATGCTTGTACAAACAATGAAAGAAGAGTACTATTACAATATAAATGTATTCTTATGTCTTGCTTAAAATGAAATATTGCATGAGTATTTATAGAGTTAGTGAATTAAAAAATTCATTAAAAAGAGAGAAATATAAGTAAAAATATGTTAATAAAGAAGATAATAAGAAAAAAGAGGCAATAAAAGTTTAAGATTAAAATTAATTTGATAAGTTAGATATCAACGATAAATAAAGTAGCACATAAAAAGGAGGGAATGAATTTTGTTACAAAGTAAATACGTAATTGTAGAAAGAAAGTGAAAAAGGAGGAAGGTTTTATTATCTTAAGTTCAACTTCTAGTATGAGGGTTTTATTATCTTAAGTTTATTTTATGAAATTGTTATATCTTATTTGTTATTACTCTCTTATGTGACTTCATTTCATTAGGGTCGGTGTCTACAGTGAAATCTGTAAACAGCAATGAGTTTTTACAAGTACTTAAAAAGCGTTTGCAAGCCACATTTATTTGTGACTTCATTTCATTGTTCATTCTGTAATGTTTTCCTAGCTGCCCGCTTGTTTATTTGTGTTGATTAATGAATGGAATTTCTGGTGGGGTTTTGGGTTGAGATCTGCTCACTCATGTCTGGTTGTGAGATCACAGATGTATGTTTGTTTCTAATGAATAAGTTGGATGGCGTGAAGCATTTTCAAGTAATCCAACAACTCCACTGGTGATTTCATATATAGTATATAATTTGGTGGAGTGTCAGAATAATTAAATCAGCTACAAGGGGAACCCTACGGGAATAATAGTTTATTACATTTCATGATTTCAGGAACAACGAATGGGATTGGTTTGGAAACGGCGCGTGTTCTTGCTCTGCGAGGTGCACATGTAGTTATGGCAGTGAGGAATGTTACTGCTGGCAATAAAGTGAAGGAAGAAATACTAAGTCAAAACCCAAGTGCTAGGATTGATGTCATGCAGTTAGATCTTAGTTCCTTTGCATCAATCAGAAAATTTGCATCAGAGTATATTGCTTCTGGCCGTCCCCTCAATCTTCTCATGTAAGAAACTAATTAACTTCAAGCAAGTTCTCGTTTCAGTCATTACCTTAACTACTTAGCGTTTCATTGTTGAAAATTTGCTTATGTTTTCTTTATTGTTCCTCCCGAAGTAACAATGCAGGCATTTTCCCAAGTAATTTCTCACTTTCCGAGGACAACATAGAACTGGATTTTGCAACCAATCATGTCGGTACGTTGAGAAATAGAATATTCATCGTTTAAGCTAACAATTTCTCCTAGAATTATTGATTACAAATTGAAGGAAACCACAATAAAAATAAAATGCAAGTAAGGGAAAAACAAAATTTTGATACTCCACCTTGATCCCATTTTTTATTTTAATGTTTACTGTTTACATTTGCTTACTTTATTTTTTTAATGTAATCCTTATAAGTAATTCTTTTGAGGTTGTTTTTAAAAAAGAACATGATTGCCATTTGAAATAAAAGGGACTATAATCAATATATGTGTAATGAAATTAACTATTTCAGAAGAAATAATTGGAGTCCATATTGTTCTTTGTAAATGTTGAAGGTAAACTCACCAATAATTATATAATGATTGGCCTCTATCTTTTATACATACAGTTTAAACAAATTGAATATGGAGTATGAATTTTATATCTTATGTTAAAATTATATTAAAATGCTATATCTTATGTAAGAAGATTCAAACAAATAAAAAATTATAAGATAATGAAATGTGATTAACAATTGGTTAAGAACATGGCGGGTTTGTCTTAAAATTCCTAATTAAAGAAATGATTTCTAAATGTTTTGGACATGCAGGTCCTTTCCTTCTCACCTACTTGTTGCTGGACACAATGAAAAAGACTGCACGTGAAAGCAAACGGGAAGGGAGGATTGTTAACGTATCCTCAATGGGCCACTCTTACGCAACTCGTGAAGGATTTACACTCGAAAAAATAAATGAAAAATCAGGGTAAATCACTCTCAGTTTTGGCGGTTTATTTTAATTAAATAGGACTCAAAAAAGGATTTCAATCTTGTAAGGCCGTATTATATGTGTCCACTGAGGCAGGTACAATCCTTTTCGTGCTTATGGACACGCCAAGCTTGGCAACATTTTGCATGCTAAAGAACTTACAAGGCTTTTTAAGGTATTCAAGTTATTATTTAAGTTTATAAGTGAATTATTAGAGTTCAAATTCTGAAAATGATATCGGAGATGATTCTCCTCATTTTGATTTAGAATACTCCTTCAAACTATAAATATTTAACAACTTATATTTTATGAAATATTTAAAGGTAATATCTTGATTTTAAACTAATATATATATATACACCTCCATATGAAAGTTCTCTAGTACATATGTGGAATAAATTAGGAAACCTCACCAGAGTTTGTACATATTTCAACCTACACTCAGCTAGTGATTCATGTTAGCTGCATCCAGGAGTCTTTCTATGCGAAGTAGCTATTCTCTTTTCTTATTCGTGATACAGGAAGAAGGGGTGAACATAACTGCTAATGCAGTTCATCCCGGAGGAGTGAACACAAATGCAATACGCAGGGAGGGTGGCATTAGATGTATAATCCTCAGATAATATAATTCTTTTAATTCATTGTCTAAGATATATTCTCTTTCTGAATTCATTTGGTTTGATGCAGTTCTAATTGCTATGATGATTAAGCCTTTTTACAAGAATCTTGAGCAGGTAAGTGTTGCTTATTTTCAAGAATATCTGCACTTCTAATGATTGATACGACAAAAATGCAAAGTTCCGACTATCTATAGCTTCTATTTCTAAACACTGACTATAATTCTTTTTCATGGGGTTGACCATTAGGGAGCAGCAACAACTTGCTATGTTGCATTGCACCCACAACTTAAGGGGGTCAGTGGAGAATATTTTAAGGACTGCAACATGGCTGAACCAAGCCCTCTGGCTAAGGATGCAGAATTGGCTAAAACAGTATGGGATTTCACCTTGAGCTTGACCAATCCTTGAGTTATGTACTATCTGCACTTAGAGCGATATAAGACAATATAGTCTTCCACTAGAGTTTGCTGTATTAATGAACATGTATGGTTTGTGAGTTATGAATATCGACGATATTAAGATTGAATAAATTCAGTGTGGTGATGTAGTCTTTTACCCAAGCCTCCGATGAAGTTAAATAACCCCTTTGAAGATGGAAAATAGATACCTCTTTGTTCCACCTGAAAACTTAGATCTCATACATAGGAAATGTACATTAGGCTGGTCGTGTAACTTCATACAGAAGGTCAATTGATTCCTTTAGCTTTGTTTTAATCTTTTTTCCACAGACAAAGCTAACTTTAGATAAGACTAAAGATAATTACAACGTCTATAAGCTTATCGGGAAAACATTTTATCCAGACAACACAGCAAAAAGGAAGCAAGAATAAATTAAAATTACGAACAAAATATTAATGAATTAATAAATCAATCGATTGATTTATTTATTATATATATCAAAATAAATGTTCTCACGCCTACAAGTTCAAAATCAATAAATTATGTTTGAATTTATTAAGAGTCAAACAAAATTAGATAATCATGTCATAATTGTAACCACATATTGGCTTTGATATAATGATGCATTGAATATGTAACGGGACCTTAGTTAAGTGTCCCGAATCGAATGTGAAAGGGAAATAAACGAAAAAATGAAGAAAATACCTTATTTCGGTTCTATAATTTCAAATGAGCTTTTCGAAGCCGAAACAAGCATGAATTCACTACCACCCTCACGAAATCTGCTCATTAGGATGTGGTAAAGCCTTTTTATAATTTTCTCCAAAAGTAAACTCTCTTAACGGTTCAAAGAATCCTGACGTTTATTAGTGACATGAGTAACTACAGGTGGCCTTAACCTCTTTATATAGCATTCATATAGAGCTTTCCCATCACAGGCATGATATAAGTTCGGTCCATACTGATCGAGATTCATTTTCCTCTTGTACTTCAGCTCAGTGACTTAGATCATTTATTGTATCACTTTATTATCTTTATTCAGATTAAATTACATAAATTAACCGATAAGTTATTGATAAACTGAAAAATGCAATTAAATATTGTCCAACTTTATGGGAAATGTAAAAAATATCCAACATTTTCCTCCTTGGACAATATTTAATTGCAATGTTGACTCAAGTTTAAAATAATTTAAAAACTCATTTAAGCTATGCTACTGTATTAGTCGACTAGGTTTAAAACAAAATATTTGATCCAAAGGTAACAAAAGTCCATCATTTCATCCTACAAGGCTTTCGATATCAAAAAGTGTAACATGCATATGTCATGTGTGACTCAGATCAAATAGATTCACGCATATCTAATACCTCACTAACATGAATGGAAAAATAGAATATGGCAAACTAAGATAATACCTAGTCTAAACTGTATTATCTTCGATTATAGGTCTAGATTTTTCCAAACTTTATGCTAAACTGTATAAGCTAAATTTCAGTAGAAAAATTTTGTTTTCTCTCGCCGAATACAAAGTTGCATTAAACAAAACTTGTTTTCTCTCACTGAATGCTAAACAATACTAGAGAAAACCTTTATGTTCTCTAACTGAATACTAAACTGTATAAGAGAACCATTATAGGATTAAATACTTATATCCCCTAGGTCATGTTTAGAAGTTTATGGATACCCATTTAAACTTTATATGTTCTAATGACATAGATTCAAGGTCAATTTGTATATATGCCCAATGACCTTTAAAAGGCATAAGATTAACATAGATCTTAAGACTTTCATACATATTATGATAATGTACGATAACACGTATTACTGAGGATAAACGATGATCATCTTTATTGATAAATCACCGTGTTGTCATATACATACTGTCATAATACATCAAAATGTATAAACTTTTAAGGAGAAAACATAATGATCCCTAACTAATAGTGTCTAGGGACTTCAATACACCTATATTGTATACTTGTCATTCAAACATAAGTGGGCGAAATCCTTTAGTTAAAAGATCAGCTAACATTTCTTTCGTCCTTAAATGCTCTAAACTTTAATGTCACCTTTTCATATTAACTCCTTTATGGTCAAATATTTGATGTTCAAATGCTAAGACCCTGTGACATTCTAGTGTTGTTACTAAACAACATAGTAGTAAGATTGTCACAATACAAACGAATGAGTCTAGCCATTGAACCAAACACAGACAACCCATAAATCAAGTTTCTGAGCTAAATCGTCTGTGAAGTAGCCCTATAGCATGCACACTGCATGCATAATTGAGGAAGATACTTGTATCTACTTGATACTTTTTCACGACATTGTACCATCTGCAAACATAAAAATGTTACCTAGAGTGGACTATCAACATTTAGATACATAGCAAAATTGAAATCTATATACCTTGCAAGGTTTAGCTTGTTGACCCTTTTGTATGCCAACATATAACCTTGGTTCCTTTTAAATGTCTCAACACTCGCTTGACTGCATTCTAATGGTCTATGTTTGGGTTAGCCAGGTGTTGACTCAACAGTCCAACTGCAAATGCAATGTCTGATCTAGTGCACACCTGGGCATACATCAGGCTATTAATCGTTCTAGTATAAGGAACATTCCTCATAACCTTTCTCTTTACTTTTTTCTTTGGACACTGTGCGAAAGATAATCTCTCACCATGAGAGATAGGTGCTACGACAAGTTTATAGTTTTCCACATTAAACCTTTGTAGTACTCACTTAATGTATGTACCCTATGAGAGGCCTAATGAGTGTCGAGATCTATCCTGATAAATTTGCATACCTAGGATAAAAAATGTTTCACCAAGGTTCTTCATGTCAAAATGATTAGCCAGAAGTCACTTAAACTTATGCAACATGGTCAAGTCATTGGAAGTGAGCAATATATATCATCCACATGTAATAATAGGAAGATAACCTTGCTTTCCCTTGCCTTATGATACAAGCATCTTTTAACTCTATTTTCCAAAAAGTCGAAAGAGGACAAACCTCATCAATCTTAAGGTATCACTTTTGAGAGGTTTGTTGTAAACCATATATTGATTTGCTTAACGAGCAAATCATGTCAGTTCTATCTGGATCATTGAAATCCTTTAGGTTATACCATATAGACCTCTTCATAAAGGTCTTTATTCAGGAAAGCGGTTTTGATAGCTATCTGATGTAACTTTATATCATTATGAGTTACTATTGCATTAATCACTCAAAATGTATCCTTTAAGGATACAGGAGAGGAGCTAACATAAAGTCAAACCTTTCTCCCTGAGTGAACCCTAGCAACTAAGCTAGCTTTAAACTGCTCAACTTTATTCATTTATAATTGACAAGTTTGCAATTCTATGACAAATCAACCAGCTCCCAGATCTTACTATGCTTCATGGCTTTCATCTCATTAGTCATTGCATCCAAACACAAATCAGCATTGGGTCCAGAAATAACTTATGTAAAAGTAACTAGATCCACAACATGTCTAATATCACAGTCTTATTCACCAAATAAACTATGTAGTTAGCTGGGATAATAGATCGTCTCACTCTAGTGGATCTTTGCAACTACATTGCTTATTATACCCTAGGAACCTCTGTGTGCACAGGTATAGGTTCTTGTCCTGTACAAGCACAGTACTAATACCTAGATCCACCGAATTTAATTATATGAGTGGTGGATACTAAACAATTTAGAATTCGTCTTGCTATCATCTGAAGGGTGGGATAGCCCACCACTATCATAAACATTGTATTCTAAAATGGTGCATGTGTGGCGCGTGTGAAGTGACACATCCCTAACCTGCAACCAATGCAAGATGCGTACCCACGTGCCCTTATCATCTAGCATATGTCGACCGCTCATTGGCACACACCAATCGCCCCTTGGAAATTACTGTGCATGTGTGGCATATGCATCGCACGCGTCACACACGTCTCCCATTAGCTTGGCGTGCGCAATGCATGCGTTAACAGATTCGACCGTTTATATGCACTGTGCAAGCGTTGGTCTCTGTCAGCCACTGATATTCGGTCCTATTTCTGTCAAGTTTTGACCGATTTTTTGCTCTTTTGGGCTCGTTTTTTACCCGTTTTTTAAAGGTTAAACACGTATACTACTTTCATGCATCAATAAGCCAGAAAAAGTTGAAAACCTTAAACTTTAATATCTAAAAACCTTATGGAGAAAAAACAAAAATCTTCGTTTTTAACCACTCGTTTATGTCATTGCTCTAATACTACGTGTAATACGTAATGAGACCTCAGTTGCATATCCCAGATCGAGTGTGAAAGGGAACAAACAACAAAATGTGAAAAATACTCAATTTTGGTTCCATAACTTTAAACAAGCTTCCTAAAGTTGAAATGAACGTGAATCCACTGTCGTCTTCACGAGATCTGCTCATCGAGACGCGATAAAGCCTTTCTACAGTTTTCTCAAAACATAAGCTCTCTTAACGGGTCAGAAAATCCTGATGCTTATGAATGACATGAGCAACTATAGGAGACCTTAACCTCTTTATATAGCATCCATATCAGCTTCCTCATCACAAGCCCAATATGAGTCCAGTCCATATTGATTAAGATCTATGTTTCTCCTAGACTTTAGCCCAGTGACTTAGATCATTTATTGGTCCACCTTATTATCTTTATCTAGATCAAATTACGTAACTTAACCGATAAGTTATTTAAAAATAGAAAAATGTAATTAAATGTTGTCCAACTTTATGAGAAATGTCAAAAATATCCAACAAATACCTATTTGAAGAAAAAGTTTAGTGCACTCTTCCTAAAAAATGTTTAGCAAGTAAATTCTACTATTACACAAAATAAGTAATGGCTTTAGCAAATAGGGATAAATTTTAATTTAATTACCTGTTACTTATAATAAAGCAAACACACGCAAGAGATAGAAGACAGGGGGTTGTTAAAGTTTAAAACAATAGGAGGCTGTCAGATAATAAATGCCAGTTAAACGACCTGATCTTGGTAGACAATAGGAGCATGTTAAATAATCAATCCTATCAAAACAATTTAAAATAGAAGGCACCTATTAAAACTGAAAGGAACCTATTGCAAGTTGAAAATAGAAGGAGCCTATTATAAATGTAAAGAAGCCTCTTGCCAAAATGAACACACACACGCAATATAATGCGAAAATTTAAAAGTGAAAGAGAGAGAGGAATGAAGCAGTCAATTTATACTGATTTGACTTATAATCCAAGCCTACATCAAGCCCCTAAGTATCCAACTTGAGTGTTTCACTAAAATCTCAAGTAGTAATTGACGAGCCTCTTCAAACTCACGAGTACATATTTTTCAAAGTTCTTTAACCTTCTAAACTAGTAATATTTAGGTAGCCTCTATATGAAAAAGTGATTTGCTCGATATAAGCTTTAATAATTTATCTCAAGAAGAATTTTCACTTTATAAAGCACACGAGATTTGATAACAATATGACTTTCAAAAGTATTGATGTTATTGATGTATTTCGAAGGTCTGGTGTATGTCCCCCTTTTGCAAATGCAATTGCTCTTCCTTAAATAGCCATTTTCTTCAACTAGCCGTTGCTTCTCTTATATCTTGAATTGACTTTGAATTGTCAATACCATATTTGATGAAATCTTTCAGCATCCAGATGTTAAGACAAATGATCATATCGTGGAGCTGATTGTGATTTGTAATGATCATATGGTCAAGGATGAATACTATGGCAAAAGGTTTTGGGATTTCAGCTTGAGCTTGAACAATTCTCAGTGATCCTAATATACATTGGCAAGACTTGTTCAGTGCCTGTGCTTGATGTTAGATGTTTTTGGCATGTATTGCAAGAAGTTGCATTGAGATACTGTAAAACATGAACACAAGAGTGCTCACAGGAACTAGTTTACTATTGTGCTTTAGAAACCAGTTTCATATGCGAAATCTTTGATGTTTGTTCAGGAAGTTCATTTTTTTTAATTTTGTTGCGCTTCTTTGAAATATATGAGAATTTTCCTCCATGACTAGGAATAGCCGATTTTTGGAGTTGAAAATAATGGACATTTGTGGTATTGATGATGACTAAGCCCTAATATTTATTTTTTCTCTTCTTGTAAAAGTCAGTAATTGTTTGTTATACCTATTATGTTAACACTTGGTTGTCGTGCTAAAGTCAACCTAGAGGTAGAATGCTTGAACGAGCAGTAAAGAACTATTGTTGCCTCTAAAATATTACATTTGAGCATCTTTGGAACTTTTGCAACTCTGAAATTAGGAAAAATTAAGGGTAAATGTTCTGTTTAGGTTAATATATATGATGATACTCAAATAGCACGTTAAATTGTTTTACATCATGACCGATGTCAGCTTCCATTTATACATCATATATTTAATGTAACCAATGACGTCTTTACATCAGACTAATCTTAAAGTTCGTCTGATTTAGAATCAGGAAGATTTGTGGGGTTTCAGCTATAAAGAGCAATCTGCAGAGTGCGAATGGAATTGATGCTAGTGGCCTCACCACCTCGCAGAGGTCTTTTCTTTATATGGGTTCGCTTTTTATAATTAATACTATTTTCTTACCTCTTTATCTCTTTGCTAAGCCTTGTTAATTAATGTAAGGTAAAATAAGCGAACTTTTCATCTAGTTTCACCTAATGATTTGAATTTCGTACCGTACCGGCCGGTACGTTCCGTTCCAGCCGGAAATCAGTACTGGTACGGGTATAATTGGTACCGGTAAAAAATACCGGTCGGTATCGGCCGATATTTAAAATACCAGTCAAATACCGGCCGGTACTGAAAATTTTAAAAAATTGAGGGACTTTTTTGCAAAAATTTTAAAAATTTCCCTCCCTCCCTCCCTCCCCCTTTTTTTCAAAGTTTTTAAAATAATAATAAATATTTTATTACTAATAATAATTATAAA
>JAOSBP010000205.1:25046023-25057458 GCA_027563825.1 Erythroxylum mucronatum | reverse complement strand
AAGAATATCAAAAAATAACAAAGTATTTTTGTATCAATGAAGAAAGCAAGAGCTTGTATCTTAATTAGACAAATGCATAATTCCAAACGCTGGGCAAATTTTTTTTTCCAGAAAAGTCAGCTTATTCAATCAAGAAATTAAACATAGAGTAGCATTACAATAAAAGTAAGCTACGTAATGGTTTCAAAAGACGGATAACATTTATTTAATTATTACCTAAGGGCAAAATATGACTTTCAAATTGTTCCATCAAACATGTGGGTGTGCATTTTGCATATCAGGTTAATGTTATAATTTTATATAGATAAATAATTGGGTCCATATCTAGCCTAGTTCATATTTCCTCATCTCCTCATAACATGCCTCAAAGACGACTAAATGGCCGATCCAAGTTTAAGGAAGATTGTACCTAAACTTGGAACTTGATGATTAACACATAGACCGACCTAAAGGCCCTAACACCAAGACTGCATTTGGTACAAATTTAAGCAGCAAAAGCCAGAGCATGGATAACACTAAATCATGGTACAAATCTGAAACTACATCTTAATAATCCAATGACGCCAACGAGAAGTGTCAATCCAAAAGCCACACATGGTCATTAAAATAATGAGAAAACACAGATGTCGATTGATCTTGGCTCAAGAGCTATACATGGTCATTTAAATAATAACAAAACAGTACACAAATGGTTGATTGATCTTAAAAGAGACAGCTACACTTGGTCATTAAAATAATAAGAAACAGTACATGGTCGATTGATCTTGGAAGAGAAAGTTACACATGGCCATTAAAATAATAAGAAAACAGTACATGGTCGATTATCTTGGAGGAGAAAGCTACACATGGTCATTAAAATAATAAGAAAATAGTACATGTACAGATGGTTGATTGATTTTGGAAGAGAAAGCTACACTTGGTTATTAAAATAATAAGAAAACAGTACATAGTCGATTGATCTTGGAAGAGAAAGCTACACATAGTCATTAAAATAATAAGAAAACAAGACATGTACAGATGGTCGAAGGTCGATTGATTTTGGAAGAGAAAGCTACACAGATGATTCAAATACCGAGTGGCGATGCTTCCTGACGGTGGCAACTTGAGCTTGACGTTAACTAGAAAACAACGACGAGCGACAAGTGCTTAAGGGAGTGTGGACAGCTTCGACTGAAATCGGCGGGACAGAAGAAGAAGGGATTTGAGGAACAATCCCATTAATAGTCACAGTTGTGACTAAGGAACAACCCCAGTCATTCATGGTGGGATGGAATTTCATGGTCGTCCATCCCATTCGTCCTTACTATATATATACTTAATATACTTACAAAATATTTAAGAATACTTAATAGTTGTATGTCATAGGTATGACATATTAAGTCACAACCGTGAGCTCACGGGTGTGACTTAACATGTGACACTCGTGAGACATTTTCTTCAGGATTTTAATCTTTTTTTATAATCTCCTTATGAAATAAGATGTGTGCAAATGAATTGTTATATGAAGTAACATTTGCTAAGAGAAACATATGGAGTTTAACTTGAAATTTTTTTAGGAAGGTGCGACTGAAATTTTGAAACATAAAATTATAAATATTTGTTTAAATTATGTCGCTCTTAGTAGATGGTATAAGATGCATTTAAGAACAAAACGTAAAAAAAGAAAAAAAATAGCATTACAGAGTTACGACTATGACTTAAATATTCGCTCTTAATAGATGGTAAGATGCATTTAGGAACAAATCGTAAGAAAAGAAAAAAATAATGACATGCCATGAGTATAATGCGGAGAAATCCGAGCCGTTTATCAAACAGACGGTGGAATTAAATTTTGTGGTTATCCATTCCATTTGTCTTTAGTATATGTATACTTAAAGAAGAAAGAAACTAAAAGTTGTTGTCCAAATTGAAGTTGCACGTGCCTTACATATATATATATGAGAGCTAAGCCTAGCCTAGGCAGGCAGCTTCCTGATTATGGGCCTCATGATGAGCAACGAAGACTGTGCATTGGCATTTGCTTTCCAGTTGTATCATGTGTGTCTGATGGCATGTTGTTCTTTCTTAAAACAAAACTAATATGGCTCAGAAGTATGAATTAATGTACTCAAAACTTTGGACAATCTTCTTCTGTTCTGTAAATATAAGTCTATTAAAAGCTTGCATAAATTGTTTTTTATAATCTCTCCTATTGCTGGCTGATGTTAACAAGTGTAACCATCTTAGCCATCAATTTGGCTTGGCCCTGAGCACTCACATGTACGCATGTGCTTACAAATATGAACGAAGTCAACTTAGTCATTTCAATTCTTTTTAACTTTAATTTCGCAAGCAGTTCTCCTATTTAAGGTATGAGACAAAGCATTTAATTGAATATGATATATTGAGTCGGTCTTTTATATACGGCTAGAGATCTGCCATATCCATCAACTGGTAAATCACTACACACCTCATCCAAGAAAAAGTTAATATAATGTTGGTCTGATTAACTCTAGAATCAAATTAGTCTTTTCTTTCTGTGCTACTATATTTTCTGAAGCAGATTGTTCATATCTAAATTCCTTTGTACACTTGGTAGTAAACTCGTGGTCGTCTAGTCTGTACTTTGATGGTTGGAGAAAAGAGCAAGTAAAAATGAAATTCCACTTTTCAATGCTGACTACCAAGATACTAGTGCCACAACATCACATGTCCACTCCACTGCTCTATATTAGTTTTACTTAGTCAAAAAACCAAAGAGAAACGACAAAGAAAAAGAAACAGCAGCTAACCCTCTATCATTCGAGAACCCCAGCCACCAGTTACAATGCACGGACACAGACACATTGTGCTTTTTTGTATTAGGATAGAAGTTGAGATAACGTGAGAAGTAAAATTATACCTTCTCTACGACTGAATAGTGATTACATAATGCTGTATTATTGTTATTATCATACATACGACTGAAAAGTGATTACATAATGCTGTATTATTATTATTATTATCATACCATACTATCTTAGTACAATCAACTGTAGTCGACCTTCTTTACAAAGGTTAAACCTTTTCTGATACCTTGTAAATAACACAAGTCAAAACCAAAAAACAAAAAGCAACATTAAGTGAATTACCAGGCATGTCGCCGCTATAATAAAATGACCAAGTGAAGTGGAGCCTGCAAGATCAGACCTCGTCAGATCCGTCCCGTTGGGTCCCATTTCTCCTCTTCAACGGTTGTACTGCTCCTTGCACACCATTTTCTTCTCTGTGTCGTAAACACAGAAAACAAAGCTTTAACTTTTGGATTGAGAAAGACTCGCTTAAAGAAAGGAAACGACAGACTATTTAGTTAGACAGTGAAAGGACTTTTGGAGTTTGTTTTGGTTCCGCAGTAACACAAACACGATTTAAAGGGTGCTGTTGGTTGAGGAGTGCTAGACTTGGATATTACCTTTTCTTTCCATCTCTGAAAAGGTAAGCAAATCTTTTTCATTGGTTTTAAAGTTGTAAACACAAAATTTTCAACTTTGTCTGGCCTTTTCTGAAAGTGGGTCTCAATCAAAGCTGAAAATACATATTTCGAAAAGGGGTAGAAAATCAATTACTTTCAACTCCGCTTTGAATGGACTGGTCTGTTTGCTCTCTGTCTGTCACTCTCTCTCTCGTTGTCAACACTATCTCTATCCGCAGTGATTGAACAATCATTTGATTTCTATTAGGTTGCGGTAGTGATGTGCTAAGTCAGTGTCTGTTTTCAACGCAGGTTGGTTATGTTCATTGTACTGATGATAGACCGAGATGGTGTTCGAGTTCTTGTAAGCTAGCCAGACTATTTTCTAATCTGGGTCAATTTGTTAAAGGCAAAAGACTGAAGCTTTGAGGCATAGTTCGAGATTTGAAGTCAAGAAAAGTAAGCTCTCAGATCTGAATTCCCATTACTTTTGTTAATATGAGAAACGGAATCTTTTTTTGAAGTTTCTTTTGTCTATCGACAGCTAATTAGATCTAAACTTCCGCCAATAACTTCTATTCTTTTTGTTCAACTGAATTCTACTTATAGTCTTGTTGTATGACGTGTTTGATTTTTTTTTCCGTCACTACTGAAAGATCTCATAAACGTAAAATACAAACTTTTGATTTTCATTGTTGGTTTTACCCTTTAGGCATTGAGTTTCCATATTTCCGAATTTCTAGTAATATTTTTGCATCAGCCTTTTAGGTATTCTGTTTTCCATTATTGGAATTATCTATTTGTTTGTCTGGATTAGCCGCATAGGAATAAAATTCCCACTTTGTGTCTATTTACGGGTGCATCAGATGTTACAGGTTAGCTTCTTACTTCTGAGATATCTGTTTGATATCTGGTGTTTGATTTCTGGGACTGCTGCATTGTGTTCTTCAACATTTTTTCAAATCCTGAAGGTGCCCAATTTTGTTCCTCGTACCTCGTAGCATGTAGACATCAACTCCTAGTATCTGCAGTCCAATTATTTCCACTTTTATGGCTATTAAATCTACTAATTCCAGCCATAACATTCAATTTTGCTGGCAATTCAATAATAACTATTAATTTGTAGCGATTATTTTACTGACTAAAGTCACTGTGCCTTAACAGAATGGCTTCTCATATCTAGTGTACCTGGGATTAAGAAGTGGTCATTATGGATCCCTGGGGAGATAGCTCTAGATTTGATCCATTGCCAATATCAACTTCAAGGAATATGTCCTCATCATCTTCGGTGTTCTTTTCAGCCAACCAGTCACCCTTTTTCTCGCCGAAGTCGCCAACATGTCAAATGTCCGAATCGACTAGATCTGATGCTCAATGTGAGAGTACGCATTTAAGTGGTGAACATCCCAGCTCTAGTTCAGGATATCCAGACCCTGAATCTCTAACACATGTCAGAGGTGCCTTGTCAGACATGAGGGATCCAGTTGTCGGTACTGTTAGTGACTTCCAGAAATTTGATCGCATATCTTCCTCAACTGGCCTTTCTAATAGCACTCCTAATATTTACAGCTATCTACATGAAAATGGTTATTCAGGGCTTAGAGACAGGCATAAAAAGCATGGAAGAAGCCACGGGGCATCGTATACTCCTGTTTCAGTTTCACTTTCTTGTAACAGATTGAGGAGCTTTGATATCTTCATAGGTTTGCATGGTCGCAAACCATCTCTGCTGAGATTTGTTAGTTGGCTACGAGCTGAACTGGAGGTTCAAGGGATGAGTTGTTATGTATCAGACAGGGCTCAATGTAGGAACTCCCGTAAACATGGAATTGTAGAGAGAGCAATGGATGTTTCTTCTTTTGGTATCATAGTTTTAACAAAAAAGTCTTTTAAAAATCCATATACTATTGAAGAGTTGCGATTTTTTGCTGGTAAGAAGAATCTGGTTCCGCTGTTCTTTGATTTGAGTCCAAGTGATTGCCTTGTTAGGGATATAGTGGAGAAGAGGGGAGAGTTGTGGGAAAAACATGGAGGTGAGTTATGGGTTCTATATGGGGGCACAGAGAAGGAGTGGAAAGAAGCTGTTTCTGGCCTATCTCGTGTTGACGAATGCAGACTAGAAGCTCATGAAGGTAACTGGAGAGATTGCATATCAAGGGCAGTCACACTTCTTGCGATGAAGTTAGGTAGGAGAAGTGTTGTTGAGCGGGTGACTAAGTGGAGAGAGAAATTGGAAAAGGAAGAGTTCCCCTTTCCTCGAAATGAGAACTTCATAGGCAGGAAGAAAGAGTTGTCTGAACTAGAATTTATGCTTTTTGGTGACATTGCTGGAGATTCAGAAAAGGATTATTTTGAGTTGAAGGCTAGATCCAGGAGAAAGAATTTGACAATTGGATGGAGTAAGAGCAGCTCAACAGACGAAAAACAAAGAGGGAAACAACGACAAAATGGCAACAAGAAGGGTAAGGAACCAGTTGTTTGGAAGGAGTCAGAGAAGGAGATAGAAATGCAAAGTACAGGGTTTTCTCAAAGGCAACATAAGGTAAGGACAAAAACTAGTGGGCGCTACGCTAAAAGAAAAAGATCAACAAAGATTTTATATGGCAAGGGAATTGCTTGTGTCTCAGGGGAGTCTGGAATTGGCAAGACAGAACTTCTTCTGGAATTTGCGTACACATACCACCAGAGGTACAAGATGGTTCTATGGGTTGGAGGAGAGAGCAGGTATGTTAGACAGAATTATCTGAACCTCTGGTCATTTTTAGAAGTTGACGTAGGTGCAGACAATTGCTTAGGAAAGGGGAAGATAAGGAGTTTTGAAGAGCAAGAAGAGGAAGCCATATTTAGAGTTCGGAAAGAGCTAATGAGAAACATACCATTTTTGGTTGTAATCGATAACTTGGAGAGTGAAAAGGATTGGTGGGATCACAGACTTGTAATGGACCTGCTACCCCGTTTTGGTGGTGAGACCCACATTCTAATATCTACACATCTTCCTTGTGTAATGAATTTAGAACCTATAAAACTGTCTTACTTGTCGGGTGTGGAAGCAATGTCCTTAATGCAGGGAATCATGAAAGATTACTCGATTAGTGAAATTGACGCTCTTAGAGTTATTGAGGAGAAAGTAGGGAGGCTAACTTTGGGCCTTGCAATAGTGGGAGCAATTTTATCTGAACTCCCTATAAATCCAAGTAGGCTGTTAGATACCATAAACCGAGTGCCATTGAAGGAATTGTCATGGGATGGTAGGGAGAGCCATCCACTGAGGAAAAACATCTTCTTGTTGCAACTTTTTGAGGTATGTTTCTCTATATTTGATCACGCTGATGGTCCAAGGAGCTTGGCAACCAGGATGGTTCAGGTCAGTGGATGGTTTGCACCAGCTGCAATCCCTGTCTCCCTGTTAGCTGTGGCTGCAAGTAAGATACCCGAAAAGCACAAGGAGACACGACGGTGGAGAAATTGTTTGCATTCCTTGAGTTGTGGTCTTACCTCCTCGTATAACAAAAGATCAGAAGTAGAAGCAGCTTCCATGTTGTTGAGATTTAATATTGCAAGAAGTAGTACTAAGCAAGGATACATATATGTGAATGAGCACATAAAGCTCTATAGTCGCAAGAGAGGAATCATGGGAGCTGCACAAGCTATGGTTCAAGCCATCATCAGTCGAGGGTTCATATACCATCATGCAGAACATGTATGGGCAGCATGTTTCTTGTTACTTGGATTTGGTAATGACCCAAAAGCAGTTGAGCTCAAGGTTTCAGAGTTGTTGAACTTTGTCAAAGAAGTGGTTTTGCCTCTTGCAATACGAACATTTATTACGTTCTCTCGATGCAATGCAGCACTAGAGCTCTTGCGCGTCTGCACTAATGCTTTGGAAGAAGCAGAGCAAGCTTTTGTGACCCCAATTGAGAAGTGGTTGGATAAATCTTTATGCTGGAGGCCCATCCAGACTAATGCTCAGCTGAATCCATACCTTTGGCAGGAACTGGCGCTATCAAGAGCCACTGTACTTGAAACTAGAGCTAAGTTGATGCTAAGAGGGGGCCAATTTGATATAGCAGATGTTCTTATCAGGAAGGCTATTTTCATTAGAACTTCTATTTGCGGAGATGACCATCCAGGCACTCTTTCTGCTCGGGAAACTCTCACCAAACTCACCAGACTTCTTGCCAATGTTCAAATTCACACTTCACCATAGTTAATTATTTCTTTTTTTTAATCAAAATTCTTATTAGAGGGTATACAAAATCTCAAATAAACATCTTAAGAGTCTTTCTTTTTCTTTTTTCAGCACAGATTCACTTACTCATCGCTAATTGACTCATGTCACTGACCATTTGCTCGATTTGCTATTGCTTTATATTCTTCTCCTCCCTTGACTGTCTGTGCTTCTCAGTCCATGAAAACCTTGACCTTGCTCTCGAAAAAGAACAGAAAAGACATTATTAATTGAGAAATTAATTATAACTAAGTAATGTAAGGTTTTTTTATTTAATTTCGAAATTATTTTTTTGAAAACATTATAAAATAGTTTTTTTTTGTTAGATTAGAAAATTATTTTTAATTTGATAGAATATCTTTCTTATTTTATTTTGGAAAAGGAGATTTTCTTATTTATAATATGAAATAGACGAATATTCCAAAGCGAAGAGATATCAAAATGATTTGCCCAAAGATTTGCATACCTTCATCGGAGAGTAGTTGTTGAGCCAAAACCTTCACCTCGCAAACAATGCGAGAATCCTGCAAAACTGGGGACTTACACGCCACATGGCTTATAGTATTCATACCTTAAATGTCTATGTTTCTCATCTTGAAGGAACATGCAGAATAGTCATTAGAGTTATCCCATGAGCTGGTAGTTTAAGCCATTCTTGATAATGTCTGTATGTTAAGTCAGTAAGCTGACACGTGGAAATGTTAAAAAAGCCAACACTTGAATAACCGGTTTAATTGTAAAAATCTTGAACCTTCTAATTTTCTAGTCCGATTTTAAACTTTTTGGTTCGATTTTTTTAAACTCTTGTTATTAAAAATAGATCAATTTTAGTAAATTAATAAATTCCTATAAACTAAAATAATAAATTTTTTCTATTTTAAAATAACTTTTTTTAATTGAACTTTAAATTTATTGATAGGTAAGAACAATCTCTTTCAATCATATTTCAAATTCTTTAATTTTATTTAATCTTTAGTCGATTTTATAATCATCTAATATCGTTTAAACCTTTTAAATCTCTTGTCCTATCAATTTAATTTTCGGTCAACTTTTTAAAACATTGATCACAAGCATTATGTACCTCATTAGACACCTCTTCTTAATATATTTATTTTTTAATCTTTCATAAAAAGTAAGACTCATACTTTATTACAATTTGTTTTCAATTTAATTTATTAAAAGAGATATCAAAATATGAAATAATTTTCAATTGAATTATTTTTTTTCAAAAAAAGTTAAATTTATATTTAGAATATGAATTTAATATAACTAGGAATCAATGACTTAAATCTTATTTAAAATTTAAAATAGTTGTAAATTATAAATAATTGTTGAAATAACTGCAATCAAACAATGGTTAATGTTTCGATGCATATATTTTGATTATGTTTGCATAATAATAAGTTTCTATATAGTAAGAACATATACACCCATATATATACACATGGACGGAGCCACAGTGGGGGCAAGTGGGGGCACTTGCCCCCACTGACTCCAAAATTTTTAATTAAAAAAATTTTTAATATAAATTTTTAACTAATAAAAAAATCAAAATTTTGTCCTAACTAAAATTTTGCCCCCACTGAAATTTTTGTTTGGCCTCCAGTGAAATTTTGTCCCCACTCAAAAAAATTTCTGGATCCGTCCCTGTATATACATGTATATTACAAGCAATATATGTGATGGATGAGATTATGTTTGATAAACTTAAACCTCTCATTAACATATTAGGTATTTGTTTATAGTGATTGTTCTGTTACATTGTTAAAAGAAAATTGTTTGACTCGAAGATTAAAATGACTTAGATAGGAAAATCATGATTATATAAATTTACAGGTATGGTTAAGAGTAACGAATGCATCGTTATTTCGCAGGCCTTGGAATTTCTACATGATTGGCAGACGGCTAACGCTCGACCAGTTAACATGCTCCCTTTGAACCAAGAGGAGTCCTCGACAGATCCTGGTGCAGCTCCCTCTGTTATCGATGCTGCTATCGATTGGTGTTGTCATGTTGATGCAGCAGTCTTTGCATCTCATCGTGCGACCGGAAGTGCAGCCGTCATTCGATCACAACAAGGGACTTTCCTTCGCGCTTTATCAGCTTTTCATGAGGGCCTCTTTTCAGCATCTATTGCCGAAGCAGTAGCTTTACGATCAGCGTTGCATTGGCTTGTTCATAATCTCCCGGGTCGTGGCATTACTTTTTCCGATTCCCAATCTCTATTTCGCTCCCTTGCAAATCCGGATTTGACTGATATGTCAGAATTTGGCTTGATTGTTGAGGAGTGCTTTTCTTTGCTTCGCACTCGCCCAGATATTCATATTCGATGGGTTTGTCACTCTAGCAATCCGATAGCTCATCGTTTAGCTAGGAATTTCATTTCGTTTTCTTCTTTCTTGGTTTGGAACAATCTCCCTGATTGTATTCGCTCTTTTTTTGCTTAAATGAAATAGTAGTTTCCCTAAAAAAAGAAGAAGCTATGTTCTAACAATCTTTTATCAATTGGTGCAATGGTTAAGCAAACAACTCACAATTTTTTGCACACACTTGTTATGTAGTAAATACATGACTGATAGATGGATAACTATGATTGCATTGCAGATCAGTAGAAAAAAGAACAAACGGACATTGCCAAGCTCCCACATATGCTATATGACTGATATTTGATCGTTAAAACAAGCTTGGAATGTCAGCATATATGATGAGCATGAACATAGAGAGATGGTCCCTCTCCCTCGAAGATCTGCCAATTGAATACTGGCACTAGATTCTTTGTAATGTTTATTTACATTTCTCGGCTATTAGTTGTTTACTTAAATCCTTATTAGCTTTGGATGTAAGCTATTGTTTGGGCTTTAACGTAGGCTCTTTCTTTATACTTTTTTTTTCATCAATATACTTCTTTAACTTAAAAAAAGAGTTATCACTTAAAAAATCTATGAGTCTCAAGAAATGTGATTGATAATGATTTTATTTACCTAATTTGAATTTCTTTAGTTTACAAAGAACATTTAAGATCAAATAAATTTAATTGAGATCTTAACTTCTTAAGAGATTAAGTAATTAATGTGTATGAAATATGTTTATATCTGCTTTAATATTTTGTCATGCTTTTTATACAAATTACTATAATTTAATTGGTTTTGTCCCTTGTTTTAGGTAATTGTGGAAGAGTTGCTTAAGGGATAAAAAACCAAGAAATGTAGGATTTTACAGATCAAAATATAAAGAGAACACTATTTTTGATTAAACATGGCCTAGTACATGATTGTCTATAGCTTATATTCCTCTTGCATAACATAGAAGGGAAGTTATAATGTAATATATGGGATGAGAGAAGACATATGACAAAGAGAAAATTTTATGACAGAGACACAATCTAAGACATGGTAGTGTCTCAACTTGTGTCTTCTTAGAAATATATAAAGGCACATTGGTAAGATATGAGTGTGTCAAAACCCTTGTCTTTCTTTAGTAAAGAAATAGAAAGAAACATGATCGTGTCTCATGTTATGTTCTTCTTAAGACTATTATTTAAACAACTCACAAATTAGGGTTTAGGTGGCTTTTGTTTATTTGAGAAGTTCCTATCTTAGGTTTAAGTTAGGGATAGATAGAAAAACTGTAGCGCCCCCTTACCGTAGGATACACACCGGGACGCCCGTAGGTCATTCCGGTATATAACCTACGACAAGAAAGAACTACGAACAAACACTACTATACTCCACATGGCATCACAATAATAAAACATTAATATTAAATTGCAACTTTTTA
>JAOSBP010000205.1:24948359-24967714 GCA_027563825.1 Erythroxylum mucronatum | reverse complement strand
TTTTGATTTCTCATATACGCAAGTTATTTTAGAGAAACGTTTACAAACGAAAGTTATATTAATTCTGAACCGAACAAGTTTGTGTTCTAATCAATAAGTTTTCTTCAAGAAGGGATTAACAAAAAAGTTATCACAATTCAACCCCCCCTTCTTGTGTACTTGTCTATCATTTTATTAACGTGTGAATCACTTCACTGGCCATAATTGCCACAGTTCTTACATTTTTATACTTAATCCTTCGAGTCAAATTGTGTGGATTTTTTAACCTTTTAGGCGTATGTACTCCTCTCCTTCCAATTATTTTAGGCCTTTCTAGCATGAATCTTTTCAGTAATGGTTCTATGACTTCTGCATTAATAGTAGGCTAGAAAATTTCACCCTTAACATGTTAAACTGCGTGGTGATACAATTCTAGAATTGGTCTTCTTGTAGCACTCATCTACAAATGCCTCCACCTTTTGCTTGGAATGGTGAATAGCATGAATAACATGGTTGTAAGGATATCTATAAAGCTCCTATACCTAATAACTACATAAATGATGTTTACTAATCCTTACAATATACTTTTCATCACCCTTAGACACTTCATATGCCCATCTTCATTCTAAACTATTCTCCATTACATTGTATCTTTCTTGTTCTTCTCCAATTTCTTCATAATTGTGGATGCAACATTTGACTTCCAAGCATGCACAAATTCTCTCCTATTTGCATGACTCTTTATCATCATGATTCTAATGGTTTTCACTATACTGATAACCTACATATCCTTTGATGTTAAGATCCACCCATTGAAGGCTTCACTCATATTATTATCAACAACTGTCATTTCGATTCAAAAGACTGGTAGAAACTTGCCCACCTCTCCTTAAGATATTCAAGCAATTCTTATGCACATCCAAGTTTTATTTTGTCTAGTCTTTTTATTTATTTCTTGAAATCTTCTATGTAATTTTTACAATGTACAATTCTAGAACTAATTCTGTAAATCATTTACTTTCCAATTCACATGTCAATTATGGTATATGTCTAGCACACATATGATGAGTGGAATATGGTATTGTCTCTTCCACAACTATGATCAATCCATATAACAATATAAAAGATTATCTTACTTAAGTCAATATAAAAATTGAATATAAATATATGACGAATAAGATACATTTTACATATCTAATATAAGTGTAATTCCTTCACCACTATCCAATTCCAAGTTAAAAGCAAATAAATTTATAATTAATAAAATTAGTATTCTCTACCTTTACTGTAGCCCAATCTAATAGTTACATCCCTCTTACCATAATCCCTCATAATTACACTTAATAATTGGTATATGATTTCTCTCTTTAGGAAGCAACCATCAATGCCAAATATTGACCTCAAATGCCTCCATCCTCTTTTTATAGCATCAAAGAAAATGTATAATCTTTTGAACTACACAAAAGAGATTAAAAAAAGTATGAAAAATGTACAGAATTACTATAGTGGGTAGATGGTATGCATAAATATAATTTTGTATACCTCTAACAGAGAAGTATGTTCATTCCTTGCTAGCTGTAACTTTACTGTTGAACCTGGTTTATTAATCCTTAACTCTTGTACATATCCTTATAGCATAGTATATTCATTCACAATTTAGTTGCCCTTTTTTTAATCTCCCCTTTATTGCTTTATACATACTTGAGTTACCAAATATGTTCAATTTTTCTCTGCATTCTTTAACTATTTTAGCCATCGAGATACTAGGCTTCTCGATAATTCTTTCTCTAAAATGTCTTATAGGAAACTTGGATAAAACTAATTTAGGTTTTTTAGTAGTAAAATAACTATTCTCAGGATTGTATATTCACTTTGAAACATCATTCATTCTTGAGTTAACTAGTGTGTTAAGTTTTTCTCTGCATTCTTTAACCATTTTAGCCATCGAGATACTAGGCTTCTCGATAATTCTTTCTCTAAAATGTCTTATAGGAAATTTAGCTAAAACTAATTTAGGTTTTTTAGTAGTAAAATAACTATTCTCAGGATTGTATGTATTCACTTTAAAACATCATTCATTCTTGAGTTAACTAGTATGTTAAGTTTTTCTCTGCATTCTTTAACCATCTTAGCCATCGAGATACTAGGCTTCTCGATAATTTTTTCTCTAAAATGTCTTACTGGAAACTTAGCTAAAACCAATTTAAGTTTTTTAGTAGTAAAATAACTATTATTAGGATTGTATGTATTCACTTTGGAACAACATTCATTCTTATCATAACCAATATACAACTCCCATAGACATCTCTCAATACACCTTACTAGGATGCTATGGCTTTTATTCTTTCTAAACTTCACATTGTATCTTGTTTGTACTGCATAATCCACAACAAAATCTCTAAATTCTTTAATTAATCCAGACTCCCTTCCTAATCTCCAATATGGTGCCACTTCAAATGGATTATGCCTAATACCAGCACTTAGTCTCCAAAATGGTTCACCAGGCTCTTCTCTGCTTGAATATTCATCAATATCAATAAAACTACCATAATTTAGTTGAATCAATTCAATTGGTTCATGGTCATAAGGAATGTTAACTTGAATAAAAATCTCATCTTAGTCTTATCATGACAATCTAGGTCTTCATTAACTCCTACATTAACTCCTTCAACTCCTTTGACAATTCCGTCACTGACTCCTTCACTAACTCCTTCACCAACTCCTTCAACAAATTCTTTACTAACTTCTTCACTAGTTTCGTCCACATGTTCATCATCAACCTAATCTACCCTAATTCTAGAAATTTATGAGAGGAATTAGCAGGAGTATTAACTCCCTTATGCTTATTCCTATATATAGAAAAAGCATTAAAGTTTTAATTTTTACTAAAATTAAATACATCAATTATAATTAAAGTCAAACTCTAATTATAATTTATTTTTATTTTATTAAAATCAAATATCTCATATTTCATCTCAAAATTTTGTCAAAATTTATAATTAAGTCCAACTTAATTGAAATTGATTGCTCTCTTTTAAACTGCTCTTTATGTATGACTCATTAGGTTTCTAATATAGTGGCAATGGTTATAAATTATAATTATAATTCATACTTATAATTAAATAAATTCAAACTCATTTTAATTTATTTTCAATTCTCTAATTAAGTAATTTATAATTATATATCAAGATTGACGTCTAACATGTCATGACTACCCAAATATTAGGAATGTCAAATTATTTTGACTTAACCTATTCATGTATGGTAATAATGTGTAATTTAATCTTATCGTCATTCAATGTTCTAATTGGGTATAGTATAAATATAATATCTACTCTTTTGAATTCAATCGTGTTTGTTTTTATTACTTAATAATTGATTTAAAATTGATATTTGAAAATACCCTTTCAAATGTCAATTCACTTTGGCTAGAGAATTTCTTAAATCGCTACTAATCAAGAATTGTAGAGCATTCTCTCTAATTACTTTAAAGTGATGAATCCTTTATTGAATTATTCAATTATTTCCATATGGTTTATACTACATCCAAGTAGTACTGACTGAATTATCCTAAATAGGATAATTCTTAAGTAGCATCAAAAGACAATAATTCTCACATGAGATACCTTGGTAATCTCAAGTTTAAGGATTAATTATACAACTATTACAATGAGAAAATCCATAGACACATAAGTAATATTTTATTTAAGAATCTCATAATCAGGTCAGTTTAATAAGCTTATTCTTTAATAAGCGCCTACACATTAGTCTAAATATCCTAATACTTTAATTTATAAGATCAAAATAGCCAAACCAACCCTGTAGCAGTAATTGTTATACTAAATGTAATTACTTATGTGTATAGATAGTTGCTATTGGAGTAGTTTAACCAGTACATGTAATTAAGTGGAAAGATGTGTGACTGAATAGAATTGGCGTAGAATTGGAAATCTATAAATAACCCTTGTTTTCTTTTTTTAATCCATGAGGTGTTTTGAAAGGTCGGAATTATCGGTGGCACCTTTAAGTCATTACTACTCTCAGATTAATCCTCACTTATGTCATATGGGACTCGAAGAGCAACTCAACACTGCTACCAAATATTTAACACTATTGCATTCATAAATGAGAGTCAAAACCCCAACCTTACATTATACTTCCACGCAGCCTGTCTAATTGAAGAGTCGAATTCTTAACCTGAAAACTTAGTCTATTGAACCTTAGGTGAACATGCTTCAAGGATGATTTGTGCTCGTATTCTTTTTTGCAGATAGCTGTTTCATGCGCCCTCAACGACTCCACCCGCAATAGAGCCGCCTAGCTTAGGTTGTAAAGAATAAGTAAAAGATTCACTATCTTCTCAAGGTTTTAACGTAGAACTTGGCACAAGTCCATAACTGTTGGAAAATTCCTTAGGTTGTAGATTCTATGAAATAAATGGTTAAATTAACTAGATCTTAGGCAGATTTGATTATGATTTTTAGTGCTTGATTCGAGGAATAAGTTTAAAGATATTATTGTGATATTTAGCAAATATTTAAGATTTTCTGTTACATTTCAGCTCTATATAATGAGCTTGTTGCTATCAATAATAATAATGGTGTTACAATGTTGTTCTACGACTAAACCTTTTCTTTCTCTTCTCTTTTACCCACTTATTATGCTTAAGTCCTATAAAAACAACAATAACATGTGCCGAGGAGTACTCAACAGAACATTAAGTGAAGACATCATGGGAAGGAGAGTTTTCATATAAATAAACAATAATTTGTAGTTCATGCCAAATTTGTGGTGCCTAGTGAACCATTTTTTTCATGTGTACGTAATAATGGGCAAGGTTTTCTCAATCAACTAAGTAAACATTGCAGCAGAAATTGTGATGTTTCAACCAATGGATTTAGTAATTATCTTGGTCTACTATCTTATTTTATCAGATCCTAAAGGTTATTAACACCTTATACATTCACTCAAAGCTACCAAAATACTCCAATACTTCTCAATCTGTCTGTTTCAATCTGTTGGCCGCAAGAACAAATTCAGTGATCACCTGCTCCTCATCCAGTGGTGGCTGCAACAATATGATGGTTAGATAATTCACAGTTGGAAAAGAGCAACAGAAGAATAAAAAGATACACCTGCGTAACAAAATGCTGTTGGGCAGCATCAAGCATTTGTTGCCGGGACGAACTAGAATTTGTGCCCACCTAACCACAATTGGAAATGATTAATAATATTTATTGGAATTACTCCTAATTTATTAGTTGAAATCTTACGATGTTGAAGTGCTGGCAATATCTTGACAACGACTCTGTACTCAGTTTTGCCAAATCCACTCTCTAGGTATCACAAAAATATTTAATAATCAGTACCTCACGATCTCTTTATGAGGTCCCTGACCTCAACTTTGCACGTGTAACAAAAAAAAGCAATTAATGTATTATGCACCAAGTGTTTAATTTGCATAATCAGAATGATAAGTCAAACAAAATAACCAATTTCAATCCTGCTCTGGATGATATACGTCAGTTGGAAATAAAATGCAAACTTGGTTAATATTCTAGGACCATCAGCATGTACGTAAGAGCACTGCAACAGTATTCAGATATTTACGATTCATACCAGTTGAGGTGTAACTGACTGGCCACCATCTCTGTAACTGCAACTGCTTCGCTTACGATCTCTTACTTGTGGTTTCTCATCATGATCTGGATGTAATATTCTTCTAGCTTCGAAAGCATGGTTCTTGTCATCATCGCCAATCATATTCTTGAGGTTGATCATGGTTTTCCCGGATTTATTATTTGCTTTACCGTCGTGATGGTCCTTGGTAATATCGTTCTTCTTTTCCTCCTCAATACTAGAGTTAAAAGTTCGTGAACCTGCAGGCGCAGTACTTCCATCTCCAGGGCTATAATCACCATTGATATTGTCATCTGGGCTAGTCCCACTTAATAAATTATCTTCCTCATCAATATTCACATTGTCACCTGAGCCATAATCAACACTAGCATTCTGTTTCCTACGCTCTTCGCCAATTATTCTTACCGACCTTGGAATAGGAGAAGGCTTTCTTTGGCCAGTCATTTCAGTGCAAGGCCCTCTTCTTTTGTGTTGTTGCGTTGCCATCTGAGGTTTTTGGATATTAATAGAGCTACGGAATCCTGATTTGGTATAAAGTACACTCATACTTGGATTGGATAACTCAACTAATGAAAGGATATTATATATCATTTTCTATCTATGTTTATCCCTATCTTCAATTTAAAAGTTTGTTGTTTTATAGCTAGGCGATCTTTATCTCTTAACGCAACAACCCTATTAGACCTCTAATGTGTTTTTCAAGAATGTCCTATGCTCAGATTCTTTCTTGCAATTGGTGACATGACGTTATTATGTGCCTTTAGCAACTCGACCTGCAATTCACAACTCCGGTGCCAGCTTAGGTTGCAGAGTAAGGAGCATGCAAAAGATTGGATACCTGCATAAAATGTTGGGCTCAGTCCAGACTGAATGGTTCAAATTGAATTTCAGCCCATTAACAATTAAATCATAACATGATTAAAAACTTCGTATTCCAAGGAGTCCTTGCAACAGTAGGCTATACATTCTGTCGAAAATAAAAGCTAATCCTAAAATTGAATATGTTTTGTCGCAAATATTTATAATTATCAATTAAATATAACAATAATAATTTCGTTGAAAATCAAATTTAGAGTCAGATACTTGCAGTCAATCCAATTGCAATTCAACCTATGGTTTCTGCTGTTCTTTTAGTTATGATACAGGTGAAAGATGACTCTCAAGTTCAAGACACCATATTGTCCTATTCCTTCTGAATTATGAATGACTGCTGTATCACTAATGAAATTATTATCTGCAAAACATGTTGTGTTCACGTACATTTTTAGCATTCCAACAACTCTTTTTTTGCCGCACTGTATTACCACTTCTTATCACATTCCCAAACCTCTAACTCCCATCGTCAGTCATTTGGCAATTTTGTTTTTATTAATGTAGTTATTACCAACTTTATTGACAATTTTTTTGAAAGATGGTCGTTTACCATTCCAAATCCAATCGTTCTTTGCCCACCAAATATTCCAATACACCATAACAACCAGATTCGTAACCTTCTCATCCTTTCCCCCAAACACTAAACCTATTAACTACAATAAATATGAACATGCAAAATTAAATAAGTTGATGTTCAATGCTAACCATCACTTTTTTTGCCAAATTGTATCTTGTGCATCACCATTTCATTCTCTGAGGTACATATGTTGTATAAGGAATCAACCTACATATCTTATTCACAAGTGGTCAGTTCTTAGAAGGTGTTGAGAAATCGGGTCGAGATCTGATTCCGACCGCAGCGGAATAATTATGAAACTTTTTCGCGATCTTTGATTTCTCAAAATCTAAGATCTCCTTAATTCTATAAAATGATTAACACGAATCATAATAAAGCGGAAACTTAATTCGTACCTCATTCTGAAGCTTGATCTTTGTCTTGTCGTTTCCCTTGAACCATTTTCGAAACTGATCCATCGCAACCATCGTAGCCACACAAGTGTCCAATCTCTAACTATAGTACCTCACTCTCGCAAGACACGTACCTGACATCCTGAGTGATATATGGGTCCGTGCCCCGCAAGAGTGGCATGCTAACACACTCAGTCAGTAAAATCTCACTACAGAATTCTTCTTTTCATTTTGAAACAATGCATACTTTTGCGAAAAATCAATAATCAAATCGGGCCCGTTTTATTCATAAACTTTTTCAATCACATTTAAAAAAATAATTGCACTCAAGATCAATTTCATTTACAAACCTTTCCATTTTGGAAAGTTATTACAAAATAGAATTGATTAATACACATGATACAAAAATTTCAGAATACATTCTTTCATACAAAAATTAATGAAAATAATTATGCAGACGCGAACTGATCTCGGCCTCTATCTCTTACTTGAATGCAGTGTCTGCACTCCCATTAGCCTAACGGGATACTCTTTAGAGCCTGAAAAAAATTGCAAAATTTGGGTGAGTTTTGTGAACTCAGTAAGTGACCATCATCGATGGTTCACTCAATTACATAACACATACAATTCATAAAATCACATTCATTCCAGACATATTTCACACTCAGAAATCATTCAAACTATTTAAATCATACATATCACATGCATATGCAATGATTATAAGACTCACTTTCAATTTGTTATTGTTGTGACCGAGTGCCTATAACTGTCCCGTATCCATTGTAGATACCGAGCTCATTAATAACTGTTATGTATCTGTTGGAGATACTGGGCTCATTTTACATAGTGAGCCTTTGGCTCTTAATCACTTTCTAAGCTCTAGGCTTTTTTTCACAATCTGAACTTTAAGCTCTTTTTTGGTGGCTACTCCGGTCACAACTGCCTTTATCTTTCATGCATTCATGTAATGAAATGCATCAATCACATATGATCAATTATTCACTTTCACATATCATCAGACCTTAGTCCGAAATTCAACATTAAAGTTGAGAATCCCTTTTCTTTCATATGCGGAAGTTTAACAATCAAATCATGTATCACTTATTTCATCAAATTCACATACAAGTAGCACTTCAATATCTTCACGTTTAGCAAACTCCTCAGACATTCATTGTTCAGAATTAGAACAATCACATTCACATCTCATTCATAATCACAAAACTCATAGTATAAACAAACAAACAATAAAGTAAAACCATCTAGGTCTACTCACAGTATGCTCTAATTTGCTTCTAATTTTAGAAACGTTTGAATGCGAAAATTTATCCTGCACATCCGAAATTATGCAATACATAAGTTACACACACATTAATAATTGCATAATTATAAGTATTCGTTTATACACAAATATGGAATATGTACAATGGATGCTCAATGACAATCCTGAGTATCTTTCCATTATTCTCGTCACATTATCAATCATATTTCAAAACTCACATAACTATAAGTTGTACTTAGGTTTACACCTCAATAAAACTACTAGAATCAAAATTCATAATTCAGTTACTCGTCATTTCATTTTTTTTTACATTAGCTCTCACAATATCCAAATCTCATTCACTTTTATTTAATACCCATTACTCATTTCCTTTGAATCACAACTACAATCATATGAGCCTAACCATTTCCATTATACATATGTCTTTGGTACTTTAATACCAACCATTCATTCACTAATGTTATTTTAACATTATATGATCATATAATATCCAAACTCTCATTCTTTCTTACAACATCTCCAAAAATTCTAGACCTTCGGGTCTATTTTCCATGAACATTATGATTAGGAAAATGAAGTAACTTGGTAACAATTTCTTCTAGGAAAGTGTTCCCCATTGTCTTAAGTTTCTAATGACACCAAGATCATTCAATTTGATTCAGTACCCCAAAAATTATACTCCAAATAATTCAGATTGTTCTTAAACTAAGACAGTATTCTGTACTTGACTTCTATTCAGAAAATTGAAATTTGTAGGGATAGAATTAAGATTCGATCTCTCATAAATTTTGTACCCCTATATTTCTAGTTTACTTCAATTTAAGAATCATCTCATTTAGAAATCTACAGCTTAAGATATAACCGAAATACCCAAGCATGTTCAGTGAAATCTTACTAGTTCATACTATTCCAACAGGTTCCCTCATCTTCATTTAATCAATCTTTTCCAAATCAATTCAAAATGCTACCAATTTTTTATGGAGAGGTAGAATAATGTGTTAGGAACCTATTGGTTCAAGAATCAAGTTATTTAGAGGTCTAGAGAAGAAGTTATGGTTGAAAGAAGCAAGACTGCTTAGTTTGACGAAGGCTTTCGGGTGTGACAGATAAGGACAAAAATGCTAGACTATTTGTAAACACACTCAGTCAGACCATCCAACATTTTACACTCGATCTCTCTCAATTGATTTCAGATTGCTATGATTTTTGGTGTAAAGGTAGACCAATGTATTACGAGTCCACTGGCTCAAGTCTCATGTCATTTGTAGGTCAGATGAAGGAGATATAGTCAAAATACTGAAGGATGCTCGTCAGCCTCCAACCTTCCAAGTCGCGATCATCTAAACTCGCGATCGTTTGTTCTTGCAATCGTCTACACTCGCAATCATCTGCAATCGTCTGGTCTCACGATCGTTTGCACTCGTGATCGTCTGCGATCATCTGGACGATAGCGGCTTTCCCAGTCGCATCCTCTCTCTTCAAATCTCCATAACTTTCAATTCGGAACTCCAAAAATGTCAAACTTTATATCAATAAAAAGCTAAAAGAAAGATCTACAACTATTTTCCAACTCTAAATTCATTCTTTTGGTCATCTCTAAAAACCCTCACATATTTAGATATATGCATACATTCTCAGTGAAGAGAAATAGAGCCTTCATTTATGTTTTCTTCAAAATCTTTCTGCACCTATTTATACATATTGTCCACTACACTCATTCAGTTCTGTCAACTCTTCCATTTCATCTTAACTCATCTCTATATAACAAATTTATCTTTTAACATATTAATCATCGAATATGCAAACACAACACGTACAACATACCTAAAATTTCCTTACTCACTTTTCAGCAAATATGCATATCACTATTTCCTAACCATTTAACAGTGAGCTAACGTGATGTATGCTTCATCTTATACAGAAATAAAGTACCATATCAAGCTTACTTGTCTAACATCTTCAAAATCTCTAGAAACCCTAACTCTCATGCACCCATATACACCTTTGTAGAGGTTAACAAGTTTCAATTTTTCTTGAAGCAATAGAAAGAAAACCGTAGTTGGGAGTAGGAAAAAGCAGAAGATAACACAATTTAATTATGATGGAGATTTGATGAAAAAGTCTGTGTAAATGAAAAAATGCGAAGAAAACAAAGCTATAAAGAAGATAAAGACAATAGTACTATACTTGATCTTCCAATGCTAAGAAAAACGTGACTTTAGATTTGGACACTTGTCCAATTTCTATCGTCCTTAGCTAGTTTCCAAACTAACTAGTTCTTATTGAACTAGTCTCATGAGCCTTATCTTTTTATTCCAAATGTCTGTAAATTCTCAATATCATTTTTCAAAAATCCCAAAGTCACCCATACAATTTTCCACTATCATTTGACTCTCATTTCTATTTCATTCATCAATTTACGTGCCAATTGGCATTTTCCCTAATCCAGCAATATTCAACAAATTCTAAAACTCTTCTAAAATTCTCCAAAATTTCTAAATCAATATACATATTCTCCACATCGATTTTTAATTCAATTAATTCATAATTCTCACATAATCACATTTGTAATCAATTATACCCAGAATATGTCAATGGATGCATGTATAATTATTTTCATGTGCAAAAATTAAAAACTCACGTGTGTGTATGCTAACCTTATGCATGAGCATGAAATGCATTTTCTAATCTTTCATTGCTATTTCTCAATTACACAAATCTAGGGTTCAGCCCCTTTAGTATGAGAACGGTATGTTATATTTATGGCACCTATGGCTTTTGGAATGAGAGTAATATTAGGATCTTTCAAGATGCTACTTAACCTTTCCAAGTACTTACTCAAGCCACCTTACAATGGATTAGAC
The DNA here is from genome assembly GCA_027563825.1 of Erythroxylum mucronatum. Taxonomy (NCBI): domain Eukaryota; kingdom Viridiplantae; phylum Streptophyta; class Magnoliopsida; order Malpighiales; family Erythroxylaceae; genus Erythroxylum; species Erythroxylum mucronatum. The sequence goes on along the minus strand of JAOSBP010000205.1, from coordinate 24,956,110 downwards.
AAGTTATTTTTGCCTAAAAAGTTCATCTAAGCATGAGTCATGAGATAATAGCCAATTGGATGCTCACCAAAAAAGCATTTGATCCTAAAGAATATTCTCTTGTCTTAGTTTCTATATCTTATTTTCCAATAACATAGTTGATTAGCTTGTAGTTATTTGGTTCATTAATTGCAATAGCTTATAGTTTTTTCTTGTTGTCCCTAGATACTGGTTTTACACTTTCACAAACTAGTTGCTCTAATTTATCTTTAGTGCATTATTCTTTCTTAAAATAAAAACATCTTCTATAATAATCAAAACTATATGGTGTGCAACCTAATTTACTATTTAATATACATTTAACTATACTTCAAATTTCCTAATGTGCTTATATAAAAAGATTAAATTGTGTTTTAATTTTCTATATATATTTATTAAAAATTTTGAAAAGATATTATTAAACTTATATTTGTGATTATTTTGTAATTTATATATCTTGAATCTTTTATATAATGCATTGATTTTTTAAAAAATACTTTAGGATGGATGAAAATTAGAAATTATTTGCGATGTGTGAAAATAATTATATATAGGTGTTTATATTACACAGTAATATATAGGTTAAATCACATCTCTATTTAATTATACATATTTCTCTTTATTCTTTGAAAATTAAAAGAATATTTTCCAAAATGAATGGATAAACTATATTCAAGTTTGATACAAGTGGTAATCTGAAAATTTGACACTATAAGTCATATTTTGAAATATTTAACTTGTTCCCATGAGGGAACGTTTGGTATAAAATAATATTATCCTTCTTCTCTGTTTTGAAATTAAAAATTAAGAGTTCATTCTATCATGAATCACCTGTCTCCTATGTTAACATTGCATTGCTAACCATTATTAATTCTTTCTTCATTAGAATCTATTCCCTGCATATTGATAGATAATTGGCAAGTTTCTACCTTCCACAAGTTCTAGAAATTAACCAACTCTGGAGAGACAACAATGAGATGGTTAATTGACAATTGTTCCTTAACTCCAATAATGGGTCCTTCAACACTTGCTCTTTAGAATTATCATGTCTTTTGAAAATTCCTTATAAATGGAAGGTCCAAAAGTTATAGGTATGAGAGTTTTTTCAGCTTCTAAAATCCCTCTCCCATCTTCAATTGCTTTGTAGGTGTCCTAATAAATAATAATTTCCTCTCTATTTTAAATTTATGTTGAATAATATTCCATATAAAAGGAAAGAACTTACATATGAACAATAGGTGAGTTAAGGTCTTTTGGCTCCCGCAGAAAAGATTATCTAAAGAAGGACTATTTAGGAAATTTAATTTATCCTTAGCAGCTAACTTTTCCTTCTAAATAAGGAACATGAGAAAGGATAATCTTGGTAGAGCTTTTTTGCACCATATGATATTGTACCAAGGCATAATGGTAAGTTATGGTTGGAGAGTTGTTTTGGAAGAATCATTAATAAACTACCCTAAGGGATGCCTAATTTAGATATAAGAATCTTTCTCATTTGATTGTGTCTTATAGTTAAGTAAGTAGCCCATCAGCTAAAAGCAATTCACTATCTAGTTATTATCACCAACTATAGAGCTTACTTTTTCATTTTAAGGGAAAGTATGGCTTAAAAATAAAGATTTATAGTTTTTTGATCAAATCTCTTTGATTGAATAACTTAAAAATATGAATCATAAATAAAAGGGTTGAAAATTGCCGGATTCAGATTATTGCATAAAATTTTCTTCTTGAATTATCAACCATAAGTTGTCAATGTGTCCAATCTCTAATGGTATCTACAAAGCATAAAAAAAAGAACTCAACACTTAAGAGGAAAATGGCAGGAGTACCAGCTCCCTTTTGCCTTTTTCCTAGTTATAGAAAAGTTTTCTTCTTATTAAAATTAAGTCAAAATCCACAATTGAGTATAAATTAATTCAAATTGATTTTCTCTTTTTAACTATTATTTTATGTGTGACTCATTAGATTTCTAATATTGATTTATATTTTAAAAAACTTTTCAAATCTCAATGCACTTTGATCAGAGAATTTCTTAAATCACTACTAGTAAAAAACAACAAAACATTCTTTCTAATTACTTTAGCTAGTGATTAGTTCGCATGGAGGAATGGCAATAAATATATTGATGAATGATAATAGATATTATCATTATAATTATGATGTTTGGTTAAGAGGAAGGAATGATTGCCATTACCGTTGATAGTGGTTGGTTTGTAAAAAATATTAAGAAATAAAAATTTATTAAATTTTAATTAAGTTATTGTAATTAATTAATTACAATATGTTAATTAATGAATAAATTATATTTTAATTAATTATATTGTAACTAATTATTTATTTTTAATTAATTATAATGTAATAATTAATTAATAAAATTTTTAATTAATTATATTGTAATTAATTAATTACAATACATTAATCAATTAAAGAATTATATTTTAATTAATTATAATATAATATAATTAATTAATTAATTAATTATAAAATTTTAATTAATTAATTAATCATAAAATTTTAATTAATTATAATGTAATTAATATTAATTACAATATAATTCATCAAAATATTATTATTAGTTAATTAATTACAAAGTTTTAACTAATGAATGAATTATATTTTAATTAATTAAAATATTGTAATTACTTAATTAATTATAATATAATTACTTATTTTATTTTATTTTAATTAATTACAATATTTTAATTAATGAATGAATTATATTTTAATTAATTTTTTTGTAATTAATTATATTTTATTTAATTAATTAAAAATTCTTTAAAAAAAGAGCCACTACTAAGGAATGAGTTTCATTCCTCTACTAAATGAAGGGTATGGAGGATTCCTCAAAAGTAGGATATAAAACTATTGTCCCTATAATGATAATCAACAACTAACCACTCAATTTTATTCCTTACCCATTAACCCCTTTCCAAACCCCTCAACCAAGAACCCCTTTAAAGTAGCAACTCCTCTATTGGCTTACTCAACTATTTGCATGTGATTCATACTATATCTACGTATTACTAAGTTATCCTAAGTATAATTTATAAGTAGCATCAAAGCATAGTAATTCTCGTACTAGATATTTTAGTAATCTCAAGTCTAAATATCAATTATACAACCATAATAATGAAAAATCCACAAACACATAAGTAATATTGTAACATCCCGTTTTCATACTAAGAGTTAGAACCCAAAAATTCGGTACATGTGAACTTAAAGAGAGATTAAGGAAATGCATTTTCTTGCTCATGCATAATGTTAGCATATATGCACATAAATATTGAATCTTTGCACATACAAATAATTTTACATGCATTCATTGACAACTTATGGGTATAATTGATTTTAAATGTGATTCTATTGAAAATGAGAAGTAGAGGGAGTAGAAAGAGTGATCTTGATATGAGTTATGATAAGGAAAGATTTGGAAACAAAATTGGTAGTTGATCTGGCAAATGTTCACTGAGTGTGCTTCAGTCTGTTAGCCATAACTTTTTCTCTAGTTATCCAAATGAGATTATTCTTAATTTGGATTAAACTAGAGACATATGGATACATTTCTTATACGGACGTTGAATTTAAATTCTATCTCTAAGAGTCTCAAAATTTACATGAAGTTGAGAATTGAAATGTAAACTTTGTGTTCAGACTTTAGGGGAAATTCAACCTAGATAGATTTTGACAAAGTTACCTTCTTGAGAGTTTTAGATATTTCTTTTATCTTTGCAGCGGTATATAGTATGAAAATTTTGGACATCAGAGTTATGATCTTTATAAGTGGAGATGCTCAAGAGTGTAGACTGAATTATCTTCTTAAGTTGACTTTGTATCTTTTATGGTCGACCTTTTATATCTTCTGTGGTTGACCTTTTGTATCTTCTATAGTTTACCTTTTGTATCTTCTATGGTTGACCTTCTATATCTTCTACGGTTGACCTTCTGAATCTTTTATGGTTGACCTTTTATATCTTCTGCGTACTGTTCATCTTACATCTTCTGGTCAAATTTTGATCTTCTAGATGACAGAATCTATCTTCAAGGTCTTCACAAAAGTTGTAAATAGTGAATTACTCTTTCAAACACCTCAATAATGACCTTGATTTGATATCTCTAGAGAAAGTTATGCCAATTGTAAAACATCTTCTGTGCACAATTCTTAAACTTCTTCTGGGTACTATTCATCTTATATCTTTTGGTCCAATTTTGACCCTCTAGATGTGAGAATTTGTCTTTAAGGTCTTCATAAAAGTTGTAAATCTTGAAGTCCTTTTTCAAGCAATTCAGGAATGACCTTGTTCCGATATTTCTAGGTAAAGTTATCCAATTGTAAAACACCTTTTGTGCACTGTTCATAAACTTCTTCTAGGTACTATTCATATTGTATTGTCTGGTCCAATTTTGACCCTCTATATGATAGAATTGTTCTTTAAGGTCTTCATAAAAGTTTTATATCTATAAGTCCTCTTTCAAACCGTCTAAGAATACCTTGATTTGATACCTATAGAGAAAATTATGCCAATAAACCCGAAGTAGGTTCAATATGATTGAGGACAGAACCTTGTTTGATTCTTTTTGCCATAACTTTGTTATCCGACCTCCAAATGAAGTGATTATTGAACCATTGGATTTGTAAGACATTTTTATACCTCTACACAAAGATTGGTAGCATTACTAATTGATTTGAAAAATATTGATTGAACGAAAACGAGGGAATTGGTTGGAATAATGAATTGGTGTTGTTTTACTAAACATACTTTGGTATTTTGAATATATCTAGATCTGTAGGGTTAGAAATGAGATGATTTTTAATGTGGAGTAAACTATGGACATAGGCTTACAAATCATATAAAGAAGTAGAATTGTAATTCAGTCTCAAAGATGTTAAATTTTGGGATGGAAGTTGTGTATAGTATATTGTTTCAGAATAAGAACAGCCCGAAAATGTTTGGGGTCTAACTTTCATATTTCTGAACCAAATTGAATGATTTTGGTGTCATTAGAAACTTAAGACAACAGGGGAAATTTTTTCTAGAAGAAAGTGTTATGCCAGAATGTTCAAGGGTATTTTTGGCAAGACACTTAAGCATAAAAGACTTAAGGCATAAATGGAAGGGCAAATTAGACAATTCTCAATCATTAAGGGCATAATTGGAAGAAGAAGTATTGTCTTGCTTATAAATGAAGAATAAAAACGTGAATTGAGGGATAAAAGAAGGGAATAACAAAAATGAGAAAGAAAGAGAGAGAGTTTGGTGGTTTGAGAGAAAAGAAGAGAGTTGAGCTAGGGTTTAATTTTTCTTAGTCTTCGAAAGAGATTTTTGTTGGCTCCTGAATTTTTTTTATTTGATTAAGCATGATTAGATTAATTTTGGGGTCTTGCTAGATTAATGTATGTTGGAGTGAATTAGCATGTTAATGTGAATGAGTTTAGGTGACATAGGTGAATTGAATTAAAGGTTAAGGTGGTAGGTTTGCATAAGGGGTATGATGGGAAGATCACTTAAGTTGTAAAGTCTTAAGGCTTTGAAGTAGGGGAAAAAGGGACTTTGTGCAATCATTAAGGGTTTTAAAGGGAAGAAAATTGGGTGTCTTTCAACGGGAAGAAGCAAGAAAACAAAAATAGAGAGAGAAGAGGGAGAGGGTTTCGTAAGTTTAGAGAAAAAGAAGAGTGATGTTAGGTTTTGATTTTTCTTAACCTTCAAGAGGGATTTTGAGAGTGATCAAGAAGGGGAAAAGGAAGAGGAAGGTTAAAGCTTCCATTAGAGCCAAGAAAATCATTGTTGGGTGAAGATTCAAGGTAAGTTGATTTTTAATCTTTTAGATTTTTGGAGTATTTTTGGTTCAAAGAGCTTAGGAAATGTATGGGTTTAACCCAAGGGGTGTGGTTGAGTGGAAGGGACTCATCCATCCTTAACCAAACGTCAGAGGTTCGATTCTTGGCTTTAGGTATGGAGCAGCCTTAAATCCTTGGGCCAGCTGTCCCACCCTGTGAGGTGCCTACAAACTAGCGAGGGGATTAGTCACTGGGACCGCCGGTGGATACCCTGGTCTAGGACCAAAAAATGTATGGGTTTAGGTATTTTAGGATCAATTTCATGCATTTAATTCTTTGAGCTTTCCAATTTGAATTCTATTGAATTGGAAATTTTTGTCATTGTTAAAGGGAGGCAAGAGAGGCAAGAGGAGCAAGAAGAGAGGCATCCTTGAATAAGTTTTCAAGCAAGGAAATCAAGGTGAGTGACATTTTTATAATTGAGTAAATAAGCTATTAAAGTTTCTTTCAAATAAATGGAATTAAATGAATTCCAACTACCTTGAAAATGTGCATTTATTGATCTTTAAGATGGTTTGAGAATGTGCCATATGTTTTTGTATATGAATTTTGTGAATGAATTTTTGAGTGATATAGGAATGATTTCAAATTGTTCCATAATTGTTGTATTTGTGGCTTTTAGATGATTTAATAAATGGTTATATGATTGTAAAGATATTCAAGAAATCTCAAAAGATTTTCGAAAAGATTATATAATTCAACCCCCCTTCTTGTGTATTTTATATACCTTACGTGATTCCTATTAACAAGTGATTTACTTTAGTTGGTATTAGAGCTCGGTTTCCAAGAACCACCTTTACAAAGTGAGGACAAAGATCTTTGGCTGAATCACATGTTTTTATAGCTGAAAGTGCCTTGGTCACAAGACCTCCTACGCTCAGTGGTGAGGATTATCATTATTAGAAGGACAAGATGCAGCTCTTTATAGAATCCACACATATTGATCTTTAGGATATCATCGAGAATGGACCATACACACCAATAGATGATAAAGGCAATATCATTTGTTGTAACGGATGGTCAGCTGATCAGAAAGCTCGATTTCAGTTAAACTCAAAGGCTAAGTTCTTTCTGAGTTGTGCTCTAAGTAGAAGTGAATATGATAAGGTTCATGGATGAAAAACTGCAAAGGAAATGTGGGAAACATTATCTATTGCACATGAAGGAATAAATCAAGTGAAAGAGTCCAAGATCAGTATTCTTATATATCAGTATGTGCTGTTTAAAATGAAAGAGGATGAGTCTATTGATCAGATGTTTGGAAGATTTCCAACTATCATTAATGGAATTAAAGCTCTTGGGAAAATTTACGAAAATCAAGATCATGTCAGAAATCAGGAGTCTTCCTAAAAGATGGAGGCCCAAAATTACAGCAATACAAGAAGCTAAGGACTTAAGCAAGTTGAAGCTAGATGAATTGTTTGGTTCTTTGAATATACATGAAGTAGAGCTTGATGTAGAAGATAAACTTAGAAGACACAAATCTATAGCATTAAAGGTTGGTTAGAAGAATCAAAAGAACCAAAGAAACAGAATTACATCTTCAAAAGCATTAAAGATTGAAGAAATAAAAAATGATGATGCCAGTGAATCTGATCAAGATTCAAATGAAGATGATGAAGAACTATCCTTCATTTCAAGAAAGAATAGGGGGATGTGGACAAATAGAACGCAAATGGAAATAAATATTTTTCTTTTAAGAAAAATAGCAAAGACGAAGTCAAGAATGGGAAAACTTCTATCATTTGCTATGAGTGCAACAAATCAGGACACTACAAGTCCGAATGTTCGTTGCTCAAAAGAAAACAAAAGAAATGAAAAGAAAATAAAAAGAGCATGATGGCAACTTGGGAAGATTTGGATTTGTCCGAATCTGATACTGATTTAGAGGCATCAG
>JAOSBP010000205.1:24917358-24931669 GCA_027563825.1 Erythroxylum mucronatum | reverse complement strand
ATGAGGAGCTCGATCTCCTTCTTCAAGTTCCAACAACTTTCTGTATCATGTCCGACATCTCTATGGAAGCGACAATACAAAGAGGTGTCTCGATGTTTCAGGGGAGTTATCATGGCCCTAGGCTCCGGGAGGGGTTCCCCCTCAGCTCTCATGACTTCTAACACCTCCGCATATCGCCTGTTTAGCGGGGTGAAATCTTCGCGCCGTGGATCGTGCCGATCGACCGGCTTCCACCAACTTGACTAACCTCTCTACCTTTTATATCCATCCTCGGGCTTTCCACTCGACCCACGGTCATCTGTTCTGCGCTTTGTGTTTTTTAACTCTTCTTCGAGCTGAATGTACTTATCCGCCCGGCTTCTTATCTCCTGAATCGTGCGAGGCTGCTCCAGGGCCAATGACTTTTTGAATTCTTCGTCCCTTGTGTTGCTCATGAGAGCTGCCAACATGGATGAACAGGTAAGGTCGGGAACTTCCACAGCTTCATTATTAAATCGGGTAATGAAATCTCGCAGACTTTCATCCCTTCCCTGAGTCAGCTGCATCACCTCCAAAGTAGTCTTCTGCGGACGTTTACTTGATGAGAACTGGTTGAGGAATAGGCGCTTAAAATCCTCGAAGCGAGTGATGCAGCCCGGTGGTAAACTATTAAACCATCGCCGAGCTCCTTCTTGAAAAGCCGTACAGAATGCCTTACATTGAATGGCATCTGGGACGCAGTGTAGGTTCATCATCGATTGGAAGTGTTGTAGGTAATCCAGGGGGTCAATCTTTCCAGTATACTTTTCAGGCGTCAGTATTTTGGTACCGACCGGTGGGAGACTATCCAGGATCTCCGGAATGAGGGGAGAACTGTATTGCACAGGCGCCCAGCCCTCGTAAGGATTCCGAACTAGATTGATCCGATCGTCCGCGACTTTTCCTAGGGTTTCGAAGGGATGACGATTAGCCATCACGCCCTGCTGCTGAGCAGAGATTTGCTATTGTCCCAGGCGGGACTGAAGGATCTGATGGATCACTAGTTCGGCCGCTTCCTCTATCTGCCGTTGGGTGAGAGGGGTTTGCTGCGATGCAGGAGGGTTAGCATCCGGGGGATGCTGAGGGTGGAGATGAGAATTGGCCGCAGCGTTATCCTCCAGGGCTACGCTCTGCTCTTCTTGGTCTGAATTTTGAGGCTACGGGCGATCGTTCGGGTGTGAAGACTGTGTGCGAGAGTCGGGATGTGCCGATGGGAGAGTATCAGGTAACGGCAAAGCCATCCATTGCAATGCAAGCGCCACGACGGCAGCAATATCAGGGTTGGCTGCTGTCGCCTGACTGATCTGTGCGGTTCTGGATGTGGTGCCTTGACGCTGGGCCCCACGGTGGGCATCAAATGGTTCAGCCGGATTCTGTTGGGGTTGAACATCGTTGTTCTGATCCATGTTTTATGCGATTCTGGCTGTGAAATACCTGCAAAACAGACGAAGGCACGTCATGGGTTGGTTCCCCGAAGGCCCCTCCGACGCTCAAGTCAGTCTTTTGTAGGGTTTTTGGTTGCTGTAAACAGAGAGAAGCGGAGTTGTATTCTCATACCTGAATCTGGTAGGAATAATGCCTTATATACCTGGAGTTGTCGCTAGGTTTAGGTTTTTACGTGAGTCGTTGTGTTTGCATGAGAATCTAACTCCTGATGGGCCAGACGGGCTGTGGTGGACGTGTGAAGATGGCTTGGGCCTAGCACAGCCGACCTGACCAGTATATATGTAGTTGCTAGTGAATTAGATTATAAAACAATAGATAAAATTATTTTGTATAGTTTTTGTAAGTGTTGTTAAGAAAACTCAAAACCAAAAACAGAAATTAAAAAATTGAACAAACAAGTTTTTAAACTAAATTTGAAAACAAAGCAAAGAATCAAAAACATAAATGAAAATAAACAAATCTTAAAATTTCATTGTTTTTTTTCTTTTCTTTTTTTGTTCTTACAACTAATCCTTTGACCCTATTTATTTTACCATTGACACAATTATTTGCAATTTTTTAAAACAATAATCAAAAACATTAAATTGAAGCGATATTTGCCAAACATTACAACTTCTTTTCCAAATCAAAAAATGAGAGCAATCATCTTCTTGTTTTTCAAATTGACAATTCAAAGTAACACTTCAATTATTTGTTAAATCAAGGAGAAGAAAACTTAGCTATAATGCAAATTAAATAAAAACTATTAATAATAAGAATTAGAACATAATTATGATTTGCATATAGAATTAAGTGTATTTATGGATTTTATAGATCAGGTTACAAGGTTTGAATAATATTGATTAAATTGTAATATAAATAGCTACGTTAATACTCTAAATTGGTTGTGTGTGTATGTAATTTGGCCGAAAATATGAAACTTTGACAAACTAGAATATCAATAAAGGAACCAACATAATAAGGTCCTTTTTCCAAAGATCTTTTGCATATTCTTTTAATTAGCCTAGACACTTATGTTTGTAGCACTTGTTCGCTTAATTAGTAATTTCATTTATTTATTTTACATTTTTATCGCTTGGTTATTTCATGTACTTGTTTGTTTATTTATTACTTGCTTTTATCTGTCTTTATTTTTATTTTATTTTATCTGTATTTATCTATTTTTGTATTCGGTTATTTATTTATATATTTGTCTGTTATTTTTTTCTTACTGTTATGTTTGATTTTTTGTCCTTAAGGTTCATCATAACAATATTCCAAACATTATGATATGTTAAATTTAAAAATATTCGGCGGCTTTTGGAAAGAGTAGAATCACATAGGAGATATAAAACTTTAACATTATTTTAACTACAGATTATACATAAATTATATTTTACTTATTCCATTTTAACTTAATTACAATAATTGCTTAATTATTTTTAGTGATTAATGAGTTTCTATTTATATTTGAGATTCAATATTTCCTTTACAATCGGTTATGAATTGAATAGTATAATCTTAAATTTTGTATTTATCGTTATAGTTATGTACTAACGAATGCAAACTGTTAATGAAGAGGTTATAGAATTTTTGAAGTTGTAGGTTTATGTACTGATAAGTATACGTTAAAATATAAGTGAGACATTGTCCCACATCGAAAAATATATGACCTTGAGCATGCATATAAGCCTAATAAGTTACTCTACCTAATACCAATTGGTTTTAGGATGAAACCTCATTTAGGCTTATATGTGCTCGGTTTATTTAGGTTCAATCATATAAAAATTTAACATGGTATCAGAGCAAGTTGCTCTTGAGTTACTCGTCACCACCTCGTCACGATAAACTGTGACACGTGTTGAGCCGTAAATTAGCCTACACGTGAGAGGGGCGTGTTGAAATATAAGTGAGACATTATCCCACATCGAAAGAATATATGACCTTGAGCATGCATATAAGCCTAATAAGTTACTCCTCCTAATACCAATTGGCTTTAGGATGGAACCTCATTTAGGCTTATATGTACTCGGTTTATTTAGGTCCAATCATATAAAAATTTAACAGTATATTAATATATAGTGTTGTTTTTGTTTAATGTGAACTTAATTGTATAAATTTTTTATTGCAATACAATTTATCAGTGTCTCCAATGTGCATTGTATAGTGCTTTACACCTAATTTTAACGTTAAATATAAGCACAAAAAATCAAATACTAAAAAAGACAAACTGGTTTAATAATTGGGACGGTTTCAAATGTTAAGTTGGTTTGAGATTAATTAATTTTAATAGATGGAAGATTTTGCATGTTGGCTTGATGGAGCATGCAAAACCCGACCAAACTGAACCAAGCTCACCCCCCTCGTACTATCTTCGAAATTTCTCCCTGGTGCAACTCTTCTCCTTGGCGTTGTCACTTTGTTACTTACTCCTTGTGCCAGTTCATACTAAGAGTCATGTAATCGCAGAGGGAAACTCCAAATTAACCAGCAAGAATTTGATATTCATGGAGCACTTGGGACAATGAATTTAGGTAAATTTACTTCCCTTGAGGGTCAAATCTAGCAAACCTGAGTTCAAGCTTCTCTTAATCAACCAGATAAACATTACAGCATAAATGCTCTCTAGTCTATTTAATACTGCATAAATTTAGATGTCCTCTCATTATATCTATTGCTGGCATTTTAAGCCAGAAGACTTTGCAATTATGTAAGCTATCATCATGCTACTATTCTGATTTTTTTTTTTTTGATAAATCAATAATGAGATTAATAAAATAAAATAATATGTACATGATTAGAGAGAGTACTGAAACTCGTCTCAACCGATCAAAGAAGAAATTCCTGAACTAAGAAGAAGAGTCCCTAGAAATGCTTCTCAGAAGGCAATACATCAAAAGCCTGGCTGTAAAATAAGCTTCCTTGAGAACTAATAGCTTAAGAAACAAACATCCATTGAAACAATCGAAAGTGGCAAGTGGCAGTAAGAATCAATCATGCATTATAACTTCAGAAAAAAGCACACATGTCATCAACTCTCCTTTAATGGATGATGCACTTCCAAGATGGAGCCTACCCTTGGTTTTGAAATCTGACCATGTCTGACTGAATTATGTTGGTCCATATTCGGCTAGAGCTAGTGTTGATGCCTTTCAAATTGGACAAGTGAGGATGTTGACCACCTGAAGTTTATGGAATATGGGAGCTATTACTTTCCCTCTCTGAATGTGGTTGGGTAGCTGCGGGGTGAGCATATTCTGCCACCATTCTCCAAAGTTTTCGGTAGTGTACCTGAAACAGAAACTTCATAAAGGATATTAGGGGTTAGAAAGAAAAACACTCTCCTGCCTTACCTGCCCTCGGTGTTTGCTCTGAGTTGCTCCTAAACTAGGCTGATCACTCTAGCTTTCAAGCCATCCACTTCCATAGCTTCATCTTTAAAAGTCCTGGCATATTGAATCCTTATGATGACCAGAACCAACAAATAAATGGTCATATTGAAGTAACAAGTCCAAGCACTTACAGTTACAGTGACGATAATCAGTCAATTAAACCTCCACCGATATGATATATATCTGAATACTTATTACGATTTTCTTGTTAGTGGACTTACGTATTACGTATCGTCTTACTGTATTCTGATCTTGACCAATATTATCCTAGACCAGTTTTGTATTTTGTTCACAAATGGTGTATTATTATACAAAAACAGGATCCAATTTCTTTCCCTTTTCTTTGTTTAAATTTTCATTCAAATAATGCAAAACTTTTCTCATGCTTGTTACATTAATTTTTTTTCTTTTTCTATTTACATATATAATTTTTTCATATATATGTTAAGTTGTGGATAGGGTTTTACAAACTCGTGATTTCTTTTTGCGATGCCTAGAGAGTGGATTTAAAGAAATTGAGCACGAAGTCATTGTCAAGATATTGCCAGAAATTCAACATTGTAAGATTTCAGCTCACACACGCATACATAATTGTGAACCAATTCCAAGAGAGCAGTTTCAGTCACCTGTTCTTTTCCTGCAATTATAACCAAGTGGGCATTCAATCTAATTCATCTAGAGAGCAAATGCTTGATGCCGTCAAACGATATTTTGCTACACAGGTTAGTCTTTCTACCTATCCATTACTCTATTCCAAGTATAAATGATCTAACTGACATATTGTTGCAGCCATCATTGGATGAGTTGGAAGAGAGGAAGGTAATTACTGAATTTGTTCTTGCGGCAAAGAGACGAGAACAGTCTGAAGGACCAAAAGATTGAAAAGTATTGATGTATACTAGTGTCTACGTTTGAATGTATATGGTTTTAATAATCTTTGGGCCAGATCAAATTACATATATACTAACATGGGAGAAATTGGTTCGGTTGATAAGTAATCAATGTACATACTGATCTCCCTGATTCTAACCATTTGAAATAGGGCTGGCACATGCTTAATTTCCAGCCCTATTTGAAGATACAAATAGTTAGAATCAAGGAGATCTGTATGTACATTGATTACTTATCAACCGAACCAATTTCTTCCATGTTAGTATATATGTAATTTGATCTGGCCTAAAGATTATTAAAACCATATACATTCACACGTAGGCACTAATATACATCAATACTTTTCAATCTTTTGGTCCTTCAGACTGTTCTCGTCTCTTTGCCGCATAAACAAATTCAGTAATTACCTTCCTCTCTTCCAACTCATCCAATGATGGCTGCAACAATATGCCAGTTAGATCATTTATACTTGAAATAGAGTAATAGATAGGTAGAAAGACTAACCTGTGTAGCAAAATATCGTCTGACAGCATCAAGCATTTGTTCTCTAGATGAATGAGATTGAATGCCCACTTGATCATAATTGCAAGAAAAGAACAGGTGACTGAAAATGCTCTCTTAGAATTGATTCACAATTATGTATGCGTGTGTGAGCTGAAATCTTACAATGTTGAATTTCCGGCAATATCTTAACAATGACTCCGTGCTCAATTTCTCTAAATCCACTCTCTAGGCATCGCAAAAAGAAATCACAAGTTTGTAAAACCCTATCCACAACTTGACATATATATGAAAAAAATTATATATGTAAATAGAAAAAGAACAAAAATCAATATAACAAGCATGAGAAAAGTTTTGCATTATCTGAATGAAAATTTAAGAAAAGAAAAGGGATAGAAATCGGATCCTGTTTTTGTATAATAATATACCATTTGTCAACAAAATGCAAAACTGGTCTAGGATAATCTTGGTCAAGATCATAATACAATGAGACGATACGCAGTACGTAAGTCCACTAACAAGAAAATCGTAATAAGTATTCAGATATATATCATACCAGTTGAGGTTTAATTGACTGATCATCTTCACTGTAACTGTAAGTGCTTGGACTTGTTATTTCAATATGACCATTTATTTGTTGGTTCTGATCATCATAAGGATTTAATATATTTCTTGCTCTAAAATCTTGTTTCTTGTCATCATCAAGAGTCACCTTCTTGGTTAATCGGGCCAAATTTGCACTGTTCGGATAAAAGCCCGAATTACTCAAAAAAATTTCCATCTTACCCGACCCGAATCCGAATTTTCAATTACCCGAACTAACCCGACCCGAACACAAAATTTCAATTACCCGAGCTTACCCGAACTTACCCGAAATTGCAGACGGAACTTCGCTGGTTTCGATCAAAGTATGGTACAAATTGCAGATCCTGGCCTTTTACTTCTGTTAGTCCTATCACTTCCATTCCATTCAAAATACTAGCAAAAATAGACTGCGCAAATGCGCAGTCGTAGTGCCCAGTTAATTTAAAAATAAAGAGTATTCTATAAATGAATATATTAATATTTAAGGAAAAATGGAATTGTAGGATTGAAGTTAAAATGTTGCCAAAAGAAAAAGAAGAAAAATATACTAGTTAAATTATTTGAATGAATTATAAAATAACTAAGTTTAAATAAGAAATTGTAAATTATTAAAGTCCTTGAAATGTATGGTAAAGAATGAATAAAAAATAAATGGTTGAATGAATTAAAAAGATAAATTGATGAAATATGAAAGCGAAAATTGTGAAATTTATATAGTAGAAAAGATAAAATAATTTGATAAATGTTATAGGAAAAGTTCTAAATGAAAGTCTTATAATATTTCAGTACATAGTTTAAAAAATAAACATAATTTGAAAAAATGTATATGAATAATATGATATTTTATGATTGGCCACATATTTGTCAATAAGTATTGTTAATTTTAAAATTTGCGAGAAAAAATTGTTAATATAGATAAAAAAATTGTTAATGTAGATAAATTGTTTGGGAGAAAATAAGCAAAAATCAGAATATTTGAAATGACTTAACAAAATAAAATTTGTAAATATATGTCACAGGTGTTATAGTATTTTAGTACATAACTTAAAAAATAAAGTTATAATTTTAAAAAATGTATACAAACATAAGGCTTAATATGTTATTTTACAATTGGCTAAATATATATAAATAAATCTTGTTAATTTTGAATATTTAAAATGAGTTAGTAAAATCAGGTAGTAAAAATTACGAATGAAAAAAAAATGTAAATGTATAATGTGATGTAAATTAGTTAGCTCGGGAGGTTAACTTAGGAAGAAAGTACTCTTATACATTATAAAATTAGAATTCTATAATCTATTGAAATAAATTACATAATAATAATAATAATAAATTTAGATCAGAAAATAATGCAGAAATAAAATATTAATTTTAAAGTTTTTGATTAATGTAGCCTATTATTAATTATAATATATTAACAATGTCTACATTACTATTGAAAATATATACTAATTTTTGCTTGCACAAAATTAAATTAATTTTATAAAATAACTTTTATAATTTCTCCAATTTTAACAGTACTTAAAAAATAACCAATTTATTGATTGTTTCCTATTAGAGATAATCTAATAACGAGAATTCGTTTAATACTTTAATACTTATAACCAATACGTCAAATCTGAAGCTAATTATTTTTCTTATGGAATCACTATCATAAATATGCATTTAAAGCATGTAATTCAGCTTATTATAATATTATAAGATTGCTAAACAAAGTGATACAAAATAATACATTTGCATACAAAAAACAGAATTGTATCATGGTAAAGTTCACCGAAGGCTTAAAATTGAGATATACATATATATATATACACACACACACACGGTTTTAAAAAATAATTAAATATATAAATATATATAATAAAGTTTAAGTCAATCTATTAATTACATTAATTTTCAAGTAAATTATAATTTATTATATTATAATTAAGAACAGTTAAATCAAAATTACCTAATTAGTTAATTATATTTTAAAGAACAAAAATTTTTTTGATTGGTGTTACCTATATTATAATTAATACTACTTAGTAATATATGTATTTGTAATTATATATATATAATAACAAAAATAGTATTTACATAAATATATAAATTAATACTAATTAGTAATATATATATTTGTTATTATCCCTATATATAATAATAATAATAATAATAATAATTAAAAAGTAATAATAATAATAATTAAATTATTTAGTATATAAAATATATATACATATATATAACATTATTAAAGTCACCACAAAAATAATATTTTACATAGTAACTGTTGAAATATAAGGATCTCCAAAAAAAAAACTTGAATTCTCCCTCTCCATAAAAGAAACTGATCATTAAACCTCTAGGTTGTAGAGACGGGCAATGAAAAGACAAAGGCTATATAGAAGTTAGGACCAAGCAGACACAAGATAGATTGCTCTTTGAATAATAACAAAAGAAAGCATTCTGGCAGTAAAGGTTTGTACTATTATTCAAAAGATAACTCAAAATAAATAATCACCAATGAAATCATTATTTTAAAAGGGGAAGCATCAACTCAATTAACTTGAAGTCACCATAAAGTAATTTCATTAGCAACTCCAAGCAATTAAAGACATCCAGATTCCAAATTTTCAATATACAAAACAAAGATGCAACCAAAAGAAGGTAAATGACCTGTAAGAACTCTTCGATTTCGAATCCCAGTACGAACAGATATCCATTCATCGGAAGTATCAACAAATTTTGCCAGATCATCATTTGAAATCTGAAGAGTTGGCACAGCTGAGCCACAACCAACTAATTTGCATCCTTTACTGATAAGACTGTTGAAATAAGAATGTAAGATTTACAAGAAATAACATTAAAGAACTATACAATTTCTAACATTTTTTCACCAAATATACCCATAAACACCCCTAAAACAACCATAGCAGTCATGAGGCCACCTCTGTTGGAAGGAGAAAAGAATCCCAGCAAAGCAAATATCATTGTAACAAGTGTCATTCCAAATATCTGTACACCTGTACCAACATACACACAAAGCAAATCCAAAATTGATGGGTGCCCTGAATGCATCTCCATGAGCAAGTTTCCACCCTGTCTCCTCTTGAGATTCATCTTGAGTTTCCAGCTGATTATAGCAAAACTAAAACGAAGATGATGTTAGCAAGAACAAAACTAAGACGAAAATGACGTCAGTAAAACTAAGATGATAGAGTGAACAGTAACTTCGTCTTACTTTTGCTCGAGAACGTCTCCACTTGTAAAGATCATAATTTTTGACTCCGATGTCTAAATTTTTCATACTATATATCGTTGGAATGATAAAAGAAAGATCTACAACTTTCCAGAAGGCAACTTTGCCAAAATCTATTTATGTCAATTCCAAATTTGCCCCTAAATTCTGAAGATGAATTTTCCATTCATACACCAACGTACTGCACTAAATTCTTAACTTCATGACAACTTTTGAGATTCTTAGAGACAGAATTGAAATTTGATTTCTTCATACGAAATGTAGCGATATGTTTCTAGTTTAATCCAAATTAGGAATCATCTTGAGAAAATGTTGTGGCTAAAAGACTGAAGCATATTCAGTGAATATTTTCCATATCAACTACCAATCTTGTTTCTAAATCTTTCCTTACGCAGTCATACCAAGATCACTCTTTATACTTCTCATTCTTAACTTCGTTTCAAATCAATGTCATTCATAAAAAGATTATACTCCATGACTAATCATGAACACTAATAACAGAACATACACATAAATACACATTACAATTCACTTCCTTCAGATAATTTGTAGCTCTATATCTCTAGTTTACCACAAATCAGAAATCATCTCATTTAGATCAGTAGAACTCCAAAAATCATCAAAATATCGAAGTATGTTCAGTGGAATAACACCAGTTCATATTACTTAAGAACACACTCACTATACCCGTCTCATGCTTTTCACTTAATCTTTCTCATTTCAGTTCAGATGGCTACAATTCTTGTCAGAGATGTAGATCAATGTCTTACGAAACCAATGGTTCAAGAATCAAGTCATTTGGAGGTCTAGGGAAGAAATTATGGCCAAAAGAAGCAACCATGTTTATGACCTCAATCAAAACGAACCTGGTTTGGTGCGATTTCCATAACTTTCACAAGAAATATCGGATTGATTTTATTTTTGGACCATTAGAAAGAAGCTTTCGAGATCTACAACTTTCATGAAGAAGTTAAAGGCAAATTCTTTCATTTGAGGGGTAGAAAATGGATTAGACGATATGGTGTCATTTTTGAGACAAAGTGACATCATCAGACGATACAAGGCTGGGAAAATTATCGTAACTTTCCCTACAGATATTGGATCGATATGTTCTTTATCTAGTTGGAAAGAATATTTCAAGAGCTACAAATCTTATAAAGAAGTCGAAGGCAAATTCTTTCATCTGAGGGGTCGAAAATGGATCAGACGATATGACATTATTTTTGAGACGAAGTGACATCATCAGACAATACAAGGTTGGGAAAATTATCATAACTTTCCGTATAGATATCGGATCAAGGTGTTCTTTAGCTTTTTGGAAAGAAGAATTCAACAGATACAATTATTATGAAGACTTTAAAGACCAATTATGTTGGATCTCGTTTCCGAAATCCAACTACTTATACAGATTCCCTCATACGTACACATAATTCCTTATAACGGCTCCACCCAACCAAAGAGGACAATACCTGGTGTGATGGGGGTGGGTCCCGGGGTCCTACAAATTATGTCATATAGAGGATCAAATTTTGACTAGAAAGTGTTCTGTCCAAAGTGAGACGACGCTGACGTCATGAGACGAATCGCTAACGTCATACTGAGACAAATAAAAAATGGATATAACTTTCGGTACAGAACTCGGATTCAGGTGTTCTTTAGATGAATAGGAAGAGGACTTCAAGATCTACAACTCTCATGAAGACCTTAAAGATCAATTCTGTCATCTAGAGGATCAAATTTGGACTAGAATATGTTCTGGCCAAAGTGAGATGATGCTGACGTCATGAGACGAATTGTTGACGTCATGCTGAGACAAAGCAAAATGAGACGGTCAAACTAAGACGCAAAAAGTTAAACTAAGACGATAATGGCGTCATGAGGCGAATTGCTGGCGTCATGATGAGACGGAAGCAAAATAAGACGGTCAAACTGAGATGCAAAAAGTCAAACTAAGATGAACAGTAACTTCGTCTTACTTTTGCTCCTAAACGTCTCCACTTGTAAAGATCATAACTTTTGACTACAAAGTTCTATTTTTCATATAATATACCGTAAAAGAAAGATCTATAACTTTCCAAAAGGAAACTTTGCTCAAATATATTTATATCAATCCCAAATTTGCCCCTAAGTCCGAAGACAAAATTTTCATTCATACACCAACACTGCACCTAATTCTTCACTTTATGACAAATTTTGAGACTCTTAGAGATAGAATTGAAATTTGATGTCTTCATACAAAATGTAGCCATATATCTCTAGTTTAATCCAAATGAAGAATCATCTCGTTTGGATGACTGGAGAAAATGTTGTGGCTAAAAGACTGAAGCATACTCAGTCAACATTTTCCAGATCACCACCAATCTTGTTTCTAAATCTTTCCTTATCATAACTCATACCAAGATCACACTTTCTATTCCTTCTACTCCTCATTTTTAATAAAATCACATTTAATACCATTTATATACAGAAGTTATCAATGAAGGTTATGTTCAGTGGAATAACACCAGTTCATATTACTTAAGAACACACTCACTATCTCCATTTCATGCTTTTCACTCTATCTTTCTCGTTTCAGTTCAGATGGCTACGATTCTGGTCAGAGATGTAGATCAATGTCTTAAGAAACCAATGGTTCAAGAATCAAGTCATTTGGAGGTCTAAGGAAGAAATTATGGCCAAAAGAAGCAACCATGTTTATGACCTCAATCAAAACGTACTTGGTTTGGTGCGATTTCCATAACTTTCACAAGAAATATCGGATTGATTTTGCTTTTAGACCATTGGAAAGAAGATTTCGAGATCTACAACTTTTATGAAGAAGTCGAAGGCAAATTCTTTCATCTTAGAGGTAGAAAATGGATCAGACGATATGGTATCATTTTTGAGATGAAGTGACATCATCAGACGATACAAGGTTGGGAAAATTATCGTAACTTTCCTTACAGATATTGGATCGATATGTTCTTTAGCTGGTTGGAATGAAGATTTCAAGAGCTACAAATATTATGAAGAAGTCGAAGGCAAATTCTTTCATCTGCGGGGTCGAAAATGGATCTGACGATATGACATCATTTTTGAGACAAAGTGACGTCATCAGAACTTGTTGGAAAGAAGAATTCAAGAGCTTGTTGGAAAATTATCATAACTTTCCCTAAAGATATCAGAACGAGGTGTTCTTTAGCTTGTTGGAAAGAAGAATTCAAGAGCTACAACTCTTATGAAGACCTTAAAGACCAATTCTGTCATCTAAAGGATCAAATTTGGACTAGAAAGTTTTTTGGCCAAAATGAGATAATGCTGACGTCATGAGACGAATCACTGACGTCATACTGAGACAAATCGAAAAATGGGTATAACTTTTGGTATAGAACTCGGATTCAGGTGTTCTTTAGATGAATAGAAAGAGGACTTCAGGATCTACAACTCTCATGAAGACCTTAAAGACCAATTCTGTCATCTAGAGGATCAAATTTGGGCTAGAATATGTTCTTGCCAAAGTGAGACAATGTTGACGTCATGAGACGAATTGCTGACGTCACACTAAGACAAAGCAAAATGAGACGGTCAAACTAAGACGCAAAAAGTCAAACTAAGACGATGATGACGTCATGAGATGAATTGCTGACATCATGCTGAGACGGAAGCAAAATGAGACGGTCAAACTGAGACACAAAAAGTTAAACTAAGACAATGAACAGTAACTTCATCTTACTTTTACTCCTGAACGTCTCCACTTGTAAAGATCATAACTTTTGAATTCGATGTCCAAATTTTTCATATAATATACCGTTAGAAAGATAAAAGAAAGATCTATAACTTTCCAGAAGGCAACTTTGTTAAGTCAAAATGACTTTACGATTAATAGTTTTGATGACAAATAAAAAGCAGACGAATGAAAAGCAGATGCAAGACGGAAAAGAAAAGCAAACGAAAGCCACGTAGAAAAGCAGACGGAAGCTAAAGTAAAAATAGACCCAAGCCAAAGCAGACGGAAGCTGAAGCAAAAGCAGACGCAAGCTAAGCAAAAGCAGACGGAAGCTAAGCAAAAACAGACGGAAGCTGAAAAGCAGATGCTAGAAAGCAGATGCAAGAAAGCAGACGCAAGAAAGCAAACGCTAGAAAGCAGACGCAAGAAAGCAGACGCTAAAAAGTAGACGGAAGCATCAGTCTGAGTTAGTTACAGGACTCAACTGAATAACCGTTTCTTTAAAGAATCAAGAAGCAGTTATCAAGAAGCAGTTGGAGACGAAGGCTATAAATA
>JAOSBP010000205.1:24893184-24917258 GCA_027563825.1 Erythroxylum mucronatum | reverse complement strand
GGCGTCGGTATTTTGGTACCGACCGCAGGGAGGCTATCCAGGATCTCCAGAATGAAAGGAGAACTATACTGTGTGGACGTTCGGCCCGGGCGGGAATTCATGGCCAGATTGATTCGATCGTCCACGATTTTTTCTAAAGCTTCAGCAAAATGACGATCGGCCATCACACCAATCTGCCGAGCGGGAGGCTGCTGTTGTTTCGGCTGTGACTGTAGGATTTGGCGAATCAATAGATCAGCTGCTTCCTCTATCTGTCTTCGGGTGAGGGAGGTTTGTTGTGGTGCAGGAGGATTTGTGTCTATGGGGGGCTGGAAGTTAGGATGCGAGTTGGTCTCGACGTTGTCCTCCAGGGCTACGCTCTGCTCTTCTTGATCTTGGTTTTGAGGTTGTGGTTGATCATTCTGGTGCGAAGATTGTGTATGGGAATCGTGATGTGTTGACGGGAGAGTGGCAGGTAATTGCAAACCTATCCGTTGCAGTGCAAGTGCCGCGACGACGGCTATATCAGGATTGGCTGCTGCCGCCTGACTGATTTGAGTGTTTCTGGACGTGGTGCCCTGACGTCGAGCCCCACGGTAGGTGCCAACTGGTGCTGTCTGATTCTGATGGGGCTGGGCGCTGCTGCTTGGATCCATGATTCTGTGTGACCTTGCTGTAGAATACCTGCAAAACAATGGAAGGCACGTCAGGGGTTGATTGCCGGCAAGCCCCTCTGACGCTCAAGTTAGTCTTTTTGTGAGGGTTTTGGTGGCTAAAACAGAGAAGATCAGGGTTCTAATCTCGTACCTGTATCATGCCAAAATAGTATCTTATATATAGAATAGCCGCTAGGTTTAGGTCTTCACGTAGGTCTTTACGTATGCATGAGAGGTTATCACCTACGAATGGGCCGTCGTCGCCTGGGCCTAGCATGGCCGACCTAACCAAATAGATAATGTAGATCAAAGAGAACTATCAACTAAATGCATTTTTAGTCATTCCAACATGTAAATGGATATCAAACAAAAACTTAAACAAGGTAATGTAACTGAAGGTTCTAAAACTATAAGACTGAACAACAACTTAATAACAGTGTAACAGATGAGGAATTTAATAGGATAGAACAGCGTTTTTAATTTTGTACCGTCCAAAAAATAGTATGAAATAGTCTTATTGGGTACTAGTTGTTGCTATCGACGATTTAGCTTCGAATTGGTCAGTATTGTAAGTTTTGAAAAATATAGAAACCTCTTTTGCAAATAATCAATTTTTAGTAAAATTACAAAAATACCCCTACGTGCTTCTACCTCTTTCCCTTTGTATAATCAAATTTATTTATTTATTTATATTAAATATGGTACTTTTTAATTATAATTGTTAATCATATATTTATTATATTAATTTAATAACACAAAATTATGCTTATAAAATTATTTTTAATTAAATATATTTAAAAATAAAGACCATATATTTAGTTAACTAAATATATTATATATATTTATTATTAACAAGAACTATAAACAATTTTACTTCTTTCAGTTTGAATGAACTTTTGACCAAAATGCTATCATAGATCATAGCATGTCAGCAAGTTACAGTGCAATACTCGAATTTAACTTCTTTCAGTTTAGGGAACTGTGACAAATACTTAACAAATTTTCAGATGAAAATCATCGATTCGCAGTCTCTCTTCAGGGAATCGACAAACAGTATCTTTCTCGGGCAACAATGCACAAGGCTTAGGAGTCCACACTGTTAGTGTAATATATTTAGGCATATATTTAGCTTATTACTGTAATATATTTAGGCATATAATTAGCTTGTTTCCATAGATGATACCTTGCCTTCTTGTATATATTTTGTATCCTTGCAATACATACAGACACGGAATACAATTGTTTACATGGTATCAGAGCAGTACCAAAATTAAACTCTTATCTCTTCTAAATTAAATCCTTCTTCTTCTCTTTGCTTCTTCTTTCTTGCTTTTGTCAATGGCAGAAAAGATTCACCCTGCAACCACCATTACCAACATCAAAACACATGTCCCTCTTACCTTAGATTATGAATCGGCTCAATATAACAATTGGGCTACTCTCTTCACCATTCACACAAAAGCAACCCTAACCCATAACCATATCTCTCCAAAATCGAATTCTACAGAACCAAAAACTCCTGAGGAAAAGGCTCAATGGGATCGCATCGACAATATAGTTCGTCAGTGGATCTATGGAACTATATCGTCGGATCTCTTGAACACCATTATTAATCCAGAAGACTCGGCTCTGGATGCTTAGACTCAGTTGGAAGATTTGTTTCAAGACAACAAGATTGCTCGAGCCCTCCATCTTGAAACTGAGTTCACCAATACACACTTACGTGATTTTCCGGATGTCAAGTCCTATACTCGTCGTTTGAAAGTGCTTGCCGATCAACTGTCTAATGTTGGCTCCAAAGTTTCTGATCAGCGTATGGTTTTACGGCTTCTTAATGGACTGACTGATGCTTATGAAAGCTTTGTCACGGTGATCCAAAATAAGAAAGACCTTCCTTCCTTTTCTCAGGTACGATCTATGCTTCTTCTTGAAGAGACTACCAAAACTGAACGTGCAAAATAAGAGTCTCTAAAATCTTCTGCTCTCGTTGTCAAAACTGCCTCTGCAACATCTTCCTATTCTAATACTGAGACTGATTCCTCACTCCCATCTAATTCTGGCTGGCGCAAACATAATCCCAGAGGCCGTGGTGGCCGCAATTCTGGTGGTGGTCGTGGTAGATCTGGTTCAGGGGGTGGTCGATATTCGCAAGGGAATTCTGGCCGGAGTTCCGTTCCACAGAACTGGGGACACTCATCCGTTTATCCATCCTGGTATAACTGGTATCCACATCCTTCTCAACCCCAATGGACTCCTCCACCGTGTCCTTATCCCACTTGGTATCCTCGGCCATCTCCTTCTTCTTCTTCTTCTTCTTCTTCCAGACAACCAGGAATTTTGGGTGCCAGATCAGCTCAATCTTACCATACTGCTGGACCTTCTACAGATGATTATACTCCCACTGAGATCGATCAAGCCATGCATACTCTCTCTTTACAGCAGCCTGTCGAGCAGTGGGTTATGGATAGTGCAGCGACATCACATATGACGGCAAACTCAGGTAATCTCACTTCTTATTCTCAATTAAGCCGCAATGATGGTATTCTTGTTGGTAATGGTAGCAAAATTTCAATTCAGGGTTATGGTCATGCATCTCTACCACACACAAATCCACCTTTACATCTTAAACGGGTGTTACATGCCCCCAAATTGATTAAAAATCTTATTTCTGTTCGTAAGTTTACAGTTGATAACATGAAAACTGTTGAATTTGATCCTTTTGGTTTTACTATAAAGGATTATCCGACCGGGACCAGTCTAATGAGATGTAATAGCACGGGTGATCTTTACCCAGTCACAAGTCCTACATGTCCTTCTATGTCTTCCGTACCGTCTGCTTTTTCTGCAATTTCTTTCAGTCAATGACACAATCGTCTGGGCCATCCAGGGAGAGATGTTCTTGTCAAGCTTCGGCAAAATAACTATATTTCATGTAACAAAGAACCTGTTTTCTTTTGTAACTCGTGTCAGCTTGGAAAATCAATGAAACTTCCTTTTTATGAGTCTAATTCTGTTACTCGTATGCCTTTCGATTTGGTTCATAGTGATTTATGAAGTTCTCCAATTTTGAGTTCTGCTGGCCATCGCTACTATGTCTTATTTTTAGATGATTATTCCAATTTTTTATGGACTTTTCCCATCTCTCATAAATCACAAGTCTTCACAGTTTTTCAAATTTTCTGTTCCTTTGTTAAAACACAGTTCAATACCCACATAAAATCTCTTCAATGTGACAATGGTGGGGAATACAACAATAAACAATTTCTTGATTTTTGTCAACTCAATGGGATTGTGCTTCGGTTTTCTTGTCCTTATTCCTCTCCTCAAAATGGCAAAGCAGAGAGAAAAATAAAAACAATCAATAATATGCTTCGCACTCTTTTGTTGCACTCTTCTGTTCCATCCTCTTTTTGGCATCACGCCTTAGCTGCAACCACATACATTTTTAATATTCTCCCTTGCAAACTTTTAGATTCCAAGTCTTCCACTCAAGTACTTTACCAAACAACACTGTCGTTTACTCATCTTCGTGTCTTCGGGTGTCTATGTTTTCCTCTTTATCCCTCTTCTAAAATTCATAAATTACAATCTCGGTCCACTCCGTGTGTCTTTTTAGGTTATCCTCCCAATCATAGAGGTTACCTGTGTTATGATTTAAACACTAAGAAAATCATAATTTGTCGACATGTGAAGTTTGATGAATCTATGTTTCCATTTTCTAAAGTCTCTTCACAACCTAGTAGTAATTATGATTTCTTAGATGATTCTTTATCCCCCATAACCATGCATCGTTTACATGACACTGCTGCCCAAAATGATATTCCCCATATATCCACTATACCAACAACACCACCTCTCTCCTCTCCACCTGTCGAACCTGCAGCTATTACAACCTCCACTGTTCCCATTCCTCCATCTCGCATGGCCACCAGAAGTCAGTCCGGCATTTTTAAACCAAACCCCAAATATAACCAGTCCTACTTAACCACTCAATCTCAAGTGTCTCCCTTACCTGCCACTCCAGTTTTAGCATTAACAGACCCGAATTGGAAAACTGCTATGCTTGATGAATATAAGGCTTTAATTCAGAATAAGACGTGGGATTTAGTTCCCCGTCCAAATAATGTGAATGTCATTCGATGTATGTGGATTTTTAAACATAAAAGACACTCTGATGGTTCTTTTGAGCGGCATAAAGCCCGTCTTGTAGGTGATGGCAGGTCTCAGCGAGCAGGAGTTGACTGTGATGAGACATTCAGTCCAGTTGTAAAACCAGCAACAATTAGAACTGTGCTCAGTCTTGCAGTTTCTAATTCTTGGTCTATTCATCAGCTTGACGTTAAAAATGCCTTCTTGCATGGCAATTTACATGAGACAGTCTACATGCATCAGCCCTTGGGATTCAAAGACCCCTCTCGGCCTACTCATGTCTGTTTACTCCGAAAATCTCTTTATGGGTTAAAGCAGGCTCCGAGGGCATGGTATCAGCGGTTCACTGATTTTGTTACTACCATTGGTTTTTCACAGAGCAAAATGGATCATTCTTTGTTCATCTATCATACTGGTCATGCCACTGCCTATATTTTGCTATATGTAGATGATATTATTCTGACCGCTTCATCTGAAACACTTCGCAAGACTATTATTTCTAAATTGAGTGCTGAATTTGCTATGAAAGACTTGGGTCCTTTGCATTATTTTCTTGGTATTGCGGTTCAGCAACATACTTCTGGTTTATTTCTGACACAACAAAAATACGCTGCAGAGATTTTAGATCGTGCAGGAATGACCAATTGTAAACCAAGTCTTACTCCAGTTGACAGTGCAGGAAAAATGAGTGCTCAATCTGATGTGTTATGTTCCGATCCCCAAAAATACAGGCAGTTAGCTGGTGCTCTTCAGTATCTCACCTTTACTAGACCAGATATCTGCTATGCTGTCCAACAGATTTGTTTATTCATGCATTCTCCTACAGAACATCACATGAATGCTTTGAAAAGGATCTTGCGCTATATAAACGGTACCCTTTCTTATGGTTTATGTATTTCCAAGTCCCCTGATCGATCACTTGTTTCCTATACGGATGCGGACTGGGGTGGCTGTCCTGATACACGTCGATCGACGTCTGGCTATTGTGTTTTTCTGGGTTCTAACTTAATTTCATGGAGTTCCAAACGGCAACCCACTATTTCCAAGTCTAGTGCTGAAGCTGAATACAGGGGTGTTGCTAATGTTGTTTCAGAGTCTTGTTGGCTTCGAAATTTACTTCTGGAACTACATTGTCCTTTACAGAAAGCTACATTAGTTTATTGTGACAATGTTAGTGCTATTTATCTTTCTGGCAACTCAGTTCAACACCAACGCACCAAACACATTGAAATGGATATACATTTTGTGCGTGAAAAGGTTAAAAAAGGTGAAGTGTGGGTTCAACATATTTCATCTCGTTATCAGATAGCTGACATCTTTACAAAGGGTCTACCTCGTATATTGTTTGAAGACTTCCGAGACAGTCTTAGAGTTTGTTCCACTCCCGCTACGACTGAGGGGGTGTGTTAGTGTAATATATTTAGGCATATATTTAGCTTATTACTGTAATATATTTAGGCATATATTTAGGCATATAATTAGCTTGTTTCCATAGATGATACCTTGCCTTCTTGTATATATTCTGTATCCTTGCAATACATACAGACACGGAATACAATTGTTTACACACACGGCTTGAAACTCCTGCTATGTCGATGTAGTTTTCCGCTTATATAAATAGGCTGTAGCACGCAATATCTTTGCTCTGTGACAGTTTTCGGAAAGAAGTGATTTGTTTCTTATTTCCTAGCATTTCCTTATCCTCTTTAAACATACATTCCACAGTCAAAATATAGTGGTAGCATTCAATTCCATCCCAATGTCATCAATGCCCTATCTGATATTGGTATCGAATTAGGTTGTAATAAGGTACTGTATTGATACCGGTTAATACTGAATACAGGGCTGTTCCTATCGTTTTATATGACTTGGATGAAATTAAAAAAATGAGCCCTAATAAATCAACAATATATTTAATTTTACATGTTTGTATGAAACATAAATGACTCAATTTATAGGTTTACATAATCAACTAAATATTAAATGATCATAACACTAACAAATACACTGACAAATATACAGAGGATCATAATTTATGAAAAACAACTTCTCCATGTATTTCTAGATACAAAATTATTAATAATATTGTCAAGATCAATATTATCCAACACATCCTTTTCAATACATAACATAGCTAAACCATTCAACATTTCTTGTGACATTGATGACCTCAAGTAGGTTTTCAATAATTTTAACTTTGAAAAATTTCTCTCAGCTGATGCTACAGTCACAGGTATAGTCAATAAAATTCGATAAGCAATTAAAAAATTTGGATAACAATCTGCAGCTTGAACAAATTCTAATAAATAGCAATCTATGATAGAGGAAAAAAATAAATAGCAAAATTTAATATCTAATATTAAAATAAAAAACAGAGAGCAAAAATACATTAAAAAATTAAAAACTTTACCTTTAAATTATATTCAAAATTCAGAAGACAGAATCGTAAAATTTTTTGCCGCTAATTTTTGAGTTAGTGTACTTTAAATACATATATTAATGAAAATAAAGACTTAAATATCCTGAACTTCGAGCGCACGATTTCGACTTTAATTTAATTGCAACCGTTCATCACACTCTTTAAGTACTGAAGATGTGAAGTGAGGGAGACAGATTTTACATAATTAATTGTTAATTATTATTATTCAATATAATGTTGACAAATGGCTTAAATAAGAAATAACAGTCAGAAAAGATATGTACCATTTACCTACCCGTACCCTCATTGATCGTTTTCCTTTTGAAATTACATCCTTAAATGACACATGCCTTTGAAAGACCATTAAATAAAACGATTAAATTCACCAAATGCTTGCTTTTTAGTCAGTTATGATTTACAACAATAAAGATCATTTAAGTGTTGCGAAATGCCTGGTGTCTTTCGTGGAACGGGCTCCCGAAAAAAGAACCATAAGACTGTTTCTTGTCATACACACGCTGATAACGCAATGGGGTTAATTACATCAAGAAGAATGATGACAATTTGAAAAGGGGCCCCTCATAATCATGGGCCCTAGCACTGCTTGTATAAAATGTCTAATTAATTAAAATTAACTTGATTTTAATTTTTTTACAGATATTTTATCATGACAGGCTACATGTGAATCAAAATTTTAAGTAGGAGAAGATGGAAAAGATTATAACCTAGAACAATATCAATATCAACAAGGCATTGGATGTTGATAGAGTCTCAGAGCTGAAGTATGGGAAGCTAAAAGGTAATGTTGTTGAAAATTTATATTAACATTTGAATAAACTATTTGGGAATAATTTAATTGATTAATATCTTTATTTTTTTTAAATATAGAGGGTTGATTACAAATGACAATAACTTTGTGAAGCATCACGATGAGTTGTAAGTTATGAGAAAAGTTTGGAAGGCTTTGTGCAAAGGTAATTAGTGAGTAACTTATTAGGTTGGTATGTGTCAATAAGTTTTGGTTTGTAAGTGAATAATTAATAAAATTTTAGTGTAATTATAGGGAATATAAGAAGTCTTAAGACATGGGGAGTTGATGATGATGGGCTGCGTGAACAACGTAAAACACGCTACTGGGCAGGCGTGGGCTGCGTGAACAACGTAAAACACGCTAGTCAATGAAACTGCAGAAGTTGTTCTAACACTAGCCATGAAATTTCACGTGACAACACCGGAACTACATTATTAACCCTCAAAGGAACCTTTAAAACAAAATTGTTCTTTCCTTGTAGCATTATCCAAGACCAAGACAGACTAGTTTTCTATTAAACTTGATTTCCAGTGCCAGCGCCACCACATCGTGAAACCTAGAGAGCTGTGAATTTAGTTAAAGTTTGGCCAAAATTTTGCAAGAAATAGTAAAGAACCAATAGAAAAACTCCCAAAATTTGACTGCATCATTAACAAATACAATACCTATAAATTGTATAGTTCTCTTTTAACTAATGAGAATATGATATCTCTTTGTGCTTCTTCTTAAATCCCATTCACTTACAAGAAATGGTGAAAATTATGCATGTTAAAAACCTCAAGTGACCAATCTTCATTTTGTCTATGGACTTCTTAGTTATATGATGGAAATGATCCTCGTCCATCTTAAACTGACCTTGGAAAAATCCTATGGACATGTTAAGTTTGATACTATCAACAATATAATTAGTCCAATAATAAATAATTATATCACTTTAGTTGATGCTTAGAAAAAACTAGAAACAAGCTTTGCGATTCGCTTTACTACACAGATACTCCCACTCTTATCTTCTCTAATTTCGAACAGAAAAGAAAATAAGGCTATAACTATATATATGTATAAGGTGAAAAGTCTAGCTGATCTAGCTCTTACTGTAAACTCTCGAAATTATTACAAATTTTGTCCCATACATTGAATTGTTTGAATGATTCTTTCAAAGGACTAATTGCTTTAATCCGTTTTCCTGATATACCTATGTCATTTGAGCACCTTCATGATAAGCTATTTGATGAAGAACTAATTCATAGTCGAAGGGAATCAAAAGAAGAAGAAGAAATACAAACTACAAATCAATTTACTTAGAAAGGCCACCGCGGTCAAGGAAGACACCGTGACGGTCAAGGAGGCTGTCATTGTAATCATAATTATACGGTCCAAAATTGCATAACCTTTTTCATGGATCGCTCTTTTTTTTTAATTCAATTTACCTTTTAGTGTTTCTTCTTTTATAAGAAAAACAATGTTGAACTTAAAATTTTCTTATTTTATAAAAACAACCTAAAAAAGAAAATCAATCAATTATATGAAAACAAAAATCAGAAATTATAGATGTTTGGTTTAACCGGAATAACAACCGCTATTAAATTATTTTTATTTATATGAAAAACATAAATTATTCTTTAACATCAAAAGTATAATGTTTTGGTTTAACTGAAATAAACAAGCATTAAAGAATAGTTATCTACAAGAATGCATAATATTCTACTATTGTCTTTTAAGTTTAGTAGATAAGGTTAAGGTAATTAACAGTTATAATATCTAATTTATTATTAATATACAATGAACTTGATCTATTGTGTTTTTATTCACTTTTAACTTTGAAAGTTTATTTCTCAAAAGCATATGTAGCTCAACATACATCTCTTCTAGATAAAGCTATTATCGAAAATTCACTTTGAGAAATTCAAAACATTTCATTTGTGTGTAAATTCTGACCCTTAAAACAAATGGAAATATTTGAAGTTTTCGAGAAAATCTTGGAATAGCCTTTTTTCAGTCACGTATTCATATTGTCCAAGTTGGGTTCTGAAAAGGAGGAAAATTAATGATCACGGAATAAAATACGAAGGGAAGGAAAAAATATCTGAACATTCTCAGCGAATCATCCACTACTCATGAACTTCATTCTTATAAGTTTTACTTCTTATTTATTATATACTAGTTTTATAGTGGTCCACTACTGGTTAAACCTCTAAACCTTAAACCTTTCCTTCGACTGGTTCAATGTCCGGTTCGGTTTTTAAAACATTAATTGATTATACCATTAACGAATCATATAGTATCAATGGAAGACATGAATGACATAACTGAAATAGTATCGATGAAAGACAAACATACTCCTATGGATGATATAACTCTCTAAATTTTCCACAATATAATTAGAATTTCTATCAAAGAAATTAAAGCTAGCCTCTTATTGTCTTTGCACTCACTTGACTCTAGTACCACACAGCACATCACTTCTAATCTGTAAAATGTATCTATGCACTCAATTATGTTGGTAATAAGGATATTATATTCGGTAATAATAATAGCATATCTATATCTCATATTGGTTCCTCTTCCGAGAACTCACCTTTTACTACATTTACATTAAATAATGTTTTGTGGTCCTCCTTGATAGAAAATAACTTAATATATGCATATCAATTTTACAAATAAAATAATATTTCAATTGAATTCTTTCCTAACTACTTTCTTGTGATCAATTTGAATATGGGGCCTTACTTGGCCAAGGGACATAGTAGATATAACTTATATGAGGTCATCACTAAACTCTCCCATTAAGTCATCTAACCTCAATCTTTCTACCTCTCATCTAGTCTCAATCCTTCTACCTTAATGACTTAATTGTCTTAATTATAGCATCAATGTCTTATTCATCCCTCTCCTCTAATTCAAAACGAAATTATCGCTAGCATTCATTTTCCATCTTCAATTACTTCTAGAAATTAAAGTTAGCCCATCTTTCGCCAAGTCTTCTATCAATGATAAATTATTTCAAGTTATATATTCAAATGTTTAGGGTCCTACACAAGTTTGAACAAGGTTCCACACTTTTTTTTTCTTCTCCCAATTGCTTCCGATGCAATCTAACCTTGATATCACATAAAAATGGTGCAATTTACACCATCAAAATTAAATCTAACCTATATCACAAGAAATCCAACTTTTTAACAAAATTAGTAAGCTTACTAAACCATTTTATTCTTCATCTTCACTTGGATGGCCATGGAATTTAGGTAAAAGCATGAAAAACTCATTGGATCAGTTATTTATGGCTTAGTTGTAGCTCCCTCTTCTTTTTCTTTTCTTTTCTTTTCTCTCTCTACCTTCCTTTCTACCATCAATGGCCAACCACCCAAGTTTAAAGAAGATCAGAGTTTTGCTTAATTATCAGTTTTCCCCCATTTCCATTAAGAATTTCTTATAATTACGCCCTTATACAAAACTTTTCATATTTACACTTTAATCCCTACCACTTTTTACCATTTAATTAGTTACTTATGATGAATTATCACCTTACACATGTAATTCTCTTATTGGTCATTAATTGCGACTCATTGATCCACTCACCTCATTTTATGCAAAATGACCAAATTGTCCTTTAATGCATTTAATTCACCAACTATTCGAATTAAATCTCAAAAATTTTCCACAACTGTTATCATCGAATTGACCACGAAATACTCTAATTAGGGTCAATACTTATTGATTAGATGCTTTAAAAAAATTCAAATGAGTTTAAAATCATTAATACCCATTATTTTCTAAAAGGGCATTTTAGTCCTAAACTTTCGAAACTCCCAAAATTCATCCGATCAAACTTATTTTCGTTCCATTTCAGTATCATTAGACTCTATACCTATTCTAAGTATTTTTCAAATTTTCAGAGTTGGGTCCCCTAAATCACTATTTAAGCAAAAATACTATTCACCTGGATTTACTATTCATCTAAAAATATTATTCATCGAAATCTTTTAGATTTCATTAAAAAGTATTTGCCTGAATCCTCAAAGCACATTTCAAGGCTTTTAAAGCTCATTCGGACTCCTTCTATAGCTTTTCAGAGTTTTCGAAAATTTTCTGATAAATTTTCGGTCGACTTCAAAACTACCTCTGGTCTATGTATGATCTCCATTATAACCTCAATAATACATTTAAATGCTTAAAATAATCTAGTATACCATAAATAGAGCATACTCTATAAAATACATGTACAACATATTACACAGTACAATAATCGAACTAGGATGTTACAACAACTCTAAGGCTTTATTGATCCTCAATATTTGACTCATGGGTACAAGTTTAAAAAAAACAATTTATGATCTTTGCCATGATTCTAGGGCAAGGTGTAATGAAATTTAATCCTTTGTTATTGTGTATGGCTTCACCAATTCCAAAAGTGACATTTCTCTTTTTATATGCAATATGGGCACTTGTACTATATACCTACTTAAAGAGATATCACACTCACTAGAAATCATTTACCAAATATTCAAAATTTCATTACTTGCGTCTTTAATCAAATTTCTCTTAAGGATCTTAGCTAACTTAAGTACTTCCTAGGTATTAAATAAAAATAAAATTCAAGTCAGGCTCAGACTCAGGCTTGCCATCCCTAGTTGAAAACACCAAATTGTCTAAAGGTATATTCATATCTCAACGACAATATATCATCAATCTTCTCAGGTGTAGTAAAATTCATGAATCTAAAGAAGTTACCATTCCTTTTTCTCCATGTATACAAACTTATTGATGGCTCTCCTAGACATGATCCAAATAAGTATCGACAATTAGTTAGCTCTCTTCAGTTTCTTTCTCTCACAAGACCTCGTGTTACATATACTGTCAAAAAATCTAATCACTACTTGCTATGAAATGATTCCTTCAATATCTTAAAGAAACATCTCATTATGATATCTTTCTCATAGCTCATTCCCCGTATGCTCTTCTATCTATAAGTTATTCCTTAGCTTTAATCCCATATATGGAGGTCAAAAAAAAATATTATAGCTCGCTCTTCTGCTAAAGCTAAATACCATGTCATTGCAACTGTTACCACTAAAGTAAATTGGCTAACCAACTTAAAAACCGAACTCACTATAGGTATAATGCTAGATTAGAGGTTTCTAGAATTATATTTGAAAATAATGAATTTTAGTTCTAATGTCAATTTGTCATCCGAATTTATGAGTCTTTAGTGAGGGTACTTTGTCTAATTGATAGTAATGAGAAGGCAACAATGGGTTACTTTTATGTTGTCATATAGAGACATAAGAAAGCAATCAAGGTCAATATGAAAAATAAGTCATCTATGTACACACCTTATCTTGCAGTAATTAATGAGAGATGGAAAGGGCAACATTACTCTCTGTTGTTTATAGTTAGGACATTTTTTAATATAGTGTCTATTTCAGATTATAATATTTTAAATACTTTGTACTGTTCTTAATTTTATATTTGTATAATGATTAAATGTTTTTTCATATTAATTGTGGTTATTATTTTTATGTGAAATATATGAAAACTAATATCAATAAAAATAAATAAGTTGTTATTTTAAATTCTTATTATTATAATTTTTAGAGATTAGATTCATGTAAAATTATAAATTATACAGTACAATTCATTGAAAGATTATTTTGCAATTTTAATAAAATTTAGACTATTTTATAAATTTTAAAAATAAACTGAAACGATACTCAAAATTAATCTATACCAGTATAATATTATGCAAAAACCAAATCCAATATCGATACCAATATAGTATTCATATACCATGACCATGACCTTGGTATTTTGCTAGGTTTAAACGATCAATTTTTATTTTTTATTTTTTATTTTTGGGAGGGACTGTTCCGCATCTCTCTCCTTTGCATGAGTTTTGCTCCACTACTAAAATATTTTTTTTTTCTTGTATTTAGTCTTTGCGGTCCTGAGCAGGTTTTTATGTTTCAACTAATGTAGCCCTTTAAGGGGTGTAGCTAGATGATTAAGAGCGGGGTTTGGATTCGATTAGGTCCCAAGTTCGATTACTTGCTAGCCCCTCTTGTAAGAGCCTGAGGCAGCCGAGGTTTTACCTATGGATGGAGAACTAGTGAGATCCTCTGTGATAGGGTGTAGCCGCTTGACCTTCTGCTGAAGTGTAGCCACTTGACCCTCTGAGAGGTGAGCCCGCTTGATCCGCCTGTGAGGTTTCCTCGAATCAAAAAAAAAAAAAAAAGTTTCAATTAATGTACCACATCTACGTAGCCCATTTAGTCAAAGATGTTCCCTTCCTCGTTTCCTAAGCAACATCAAGAGTGACTTGTCCTTTGAAGATCATGATCTTACCAGACTTGTCCTTTGAAGATCATGATCTTACCAGACTTGTAATCATCTCTTGCTGAAGAAATAAGAAACAATCCTTAAAAATGTAAAGGTTCCGCATCAAGCTAAAGATTCGACACCCATAGTCCACAACCCAACGAACAATTCACACCAATGTTCTCCCTAAATTCTGTGCTTAAGCACAGATAGCGGTTATTGTAGCTCAATAACAGGGACGCCAACAAAAGCTCCATTCCCGACATTTCAATTCTGAAAGTTTCAATTAGTGGTTCATGTTGGACCTATAATTGGTTCGATCAATGTTGGCACCAAGTAAAATTTCATTTCATAGGTACCACATCTACGTAGCCCATTTAGTCAAAGATGTTCCCTTCCTCGTTTCCTAAGCAACATCAAGAGTGACTTGGTGACTTGTCCTTTGAAGATCATGATCTTACTATCTTGTAATCATCTCTTGCTGAAGAAATAAGAAACAATCCTTAAAAATGTAAAGGCTCCGCATCAAGCTAAAGATTCGACACCCATAGTCCACAACCCAACGAACAATTCACACCAATATTTATATTCTCCCTAAATTCTGTGCTTAAGCACAGATAGCGGTTATTGTAGCTCAATAACAGGGACGCCAACAAAAGCTCTATTTTCAATTCTGAAAGTTACAATTAGTGGTTCATGTTGGATCTATAATTGGTTCGATCAATGTTGGCACGAAGTAAAATTTCATTTCATAGGTATGATTATTCCAATATAACTCTTCACTACACTGCTGCACAACTGTCACCATGGAAGCCTGACTACAGGCAACGCATACGCTATTCTAACATTTAACCTTCACATTGCAAATGTTTTACACAATTCAACAGCATATCAAGACGCATAAGATTAAGGTGGTGGATTGTCGGCCATTTTTATGAAGATTACAGGCTTCCACCTAAAGTCCTCGTCAAAGGACA
Source organism: Erythroxylum mucronatum (assembly GCA_027563825.1). NCBI lineage: Eukaryota > Viridiplantae > Streptophyta > Magnoliopsida > Malpighiales > Erythroxylaceae > Erythroxylum > Erythroxylum mucronatum. The sequence continues at coordinate 24,901,955 of JAOSBP010000205.1, read as the reverse complement.
CAAATACCAAGAACTAAATACCAGCCATACCATGATTTCATGCTCTACCTACGATAGCTACGGTCAGCTGACCAAGAGCGGTCCCTGCGCCTCTTGTAAGAATCTTCTTCTCCCTTCCTACCATATGGAGAGCGTGATCTCCCTTGTCGATCTCTTGAATAAGGATCTCTGTACCTATCATCCCATCTGTGAGGTGAATAGCTGCGGGAACGTCTATGTCCATGTCCTACATAGATTGGGCCCATCATAATATTCATACTACTGATAACACAGGATTTGACTCAACTTTAAAATTATTCATGCGTCAAATATTTTCCAAACAGAAAATCAGGAAGGGCGTGTAATGACACGGGAATTAATTTGGGCCGCTCAGTAATTTCAGTCAGTGAACCCAACACATAAAAGAAGGTGATGAGAGATGAGAAAAGAATGCCAAGATATCATGGCCAATTGAATGAATCCCAACATCATTTAGCTATCGGAATTTCTGGCTATGATAAAAAGGAAAAGTTGGAAACAATTTGGGTTATCGGACAATCAGCCAATTCAGACACCAACTACCAATCTTTGTAGTAGTTCGATAGCACAAACTTCCCCTATGGAATATAGGAAGTAACGAACAACCCAAAAGAAACTAATAGTTTCAGCTACCTTGTGCCTAATTCAAATTTAAAGAATCGCTGAGAGTTATGCAGTACACAAAATTTACAAAGGCCAATCCTCCCACAGGTTAAAGGCCTTTTAACAAGATTCTGATTCAAATAGCAAACTCAATCGATAATAAAATCTAAAGGAATTTAATGCTCAATAATCATAAAGGAATTTTCACTCTCAACAACACATAAAATAAATCTACATATATGTTTGTAGTTCCCTCTGCAACAAGAAACAATTTCTTACCAACTGAAATTCAACGCTCAACAAGTGTAAAGGACTTTTCATACAATTGAAACAAAACTTTGGTGTGTACCTCGTCTTTCTCTCAGGCCATGATACCTGCCAGGGGTGGGTGTTCTACCACGACTCCTTTTTGCCTAAATGTATAAATTGACATAAAACCAATTTGTTGGTGTAAGATTAAGAGGAAGAAAATTATTTGAGATGAGATATACTCCCTAGTACAGTATGTTGTTATTGTTCAGACAAAAAGTATAGTCATAATTTAGAGGCAGAATATAATCATAATTTAAAAGCCAGTCCTACATTCCCACCATGACTTGAATGGACTAGTACATAGACAGGCAGAGACATCGTCCTGATTTTTGTCTTCATAAATATGGCATCAAACTTAATGAAATTAACATAAAGTAAAAAGGAACTGATTGACCAACATACTTTACCATGTTGACACGAAATCATCATTTATAAGAGATAAATAATCATCCAGGGCACATATTATTAATAGCAAGGGATGGGAAGCAGGGCATACAACCCTCAGCAAAACAGTCGAGTTTGAAACGATGTGTTATCAACGCAGAACTCATGGCGTGATTTGTGAGGGGATACATTGAACTTTAAGGGCTTAGATTGTGAATTCGATGCAGTTACACATACCAGACCTGCTGCCAAAACTTATCAGGCAAAATTTCTATATAAAGAGGTTCAAACAGTAATCATATGGTATAATTCAGACTTCCTTGGTTTCCTTTTCAAACCTTTAATGGACTAGTACCTTTTCCACAGTGATAAGCCGTCCTTCAAGCACTGAACGATTCAAGTACTTGATACAACGGTCAGCACCCTCAGTATTTTCCATGGTAACAAAAGCAAACCCACGGGATTCTCTGGTCCGTGGATCTGTTACCAAATGACATTCTATAACCTGAAATCAAAACCATAATGCATCATACTGAATATATATCTGCTACAGGTGGAGAAACAAAAGTACTATTTCGTACTCAAGTGGGATATATGTGCTATTGAGTAATTTTATCTAACTCTATGACCCCATACAAGAAGTTAACTTCAGGATCGATACGGCTTAACAATTTGGAAAGCAGGTCTATTTTTCAATATTTATTTAACAATGTTTTGATGGTTTTGGTGACCGATTGGTAAAACGTCATCAAAATTACTCGTACATGAAAAGGAAAGCTGAAAAGTTAAAAAAAAAAACTCTATTCTCTATGCAGTTTCACCGAAAGCAAAATCTTTATGCTGTCTAAAATCTATAGGGAAGAATTACTGCTCAATACAGTAAGTCTAGAGAGTAACTGCAATTTCACCCAATAGCAGACAATGATAATGAAGTGCTCAGGTATTGTGATAACCCTGTCACCAATATAAAAGTTTCATAATTTCCTATTCCCTCCAGTTAATCTTCCAAAATAATTCATTTGCTTGCCACAAAACTTAAATATTTTGACGGTTTTGGTGATTGATTGGTAAAACGTCAGCAAAGTTACTCATATATAAAAAGGAAAGCTGAAAAGTTAAAAACCCTCTTCTCTATGTAGTATCACCAGAAAAAACTCTATGCTGTCTGCAATCTCTAGTAAGAATAACCGCTCAATATTTCACCCAATGGCGGACAATGATGATGAACTGCTCAGTATTGTAACAACCCTGTCACCAATATACAGGTTTCATAATTTCCTATTCCCTACAGTTAATCTTTTAAAATAATTCGTTTGCTAAACTTGGTGAGCCTAACATTTTCAATACATAGAAGGATATGTATTGAAAATGTTATTATTCATTAACCCCAATAAAAAGATCTTTTGTTTAGGTCACCAAGCAATAAAGATAACAACTTCAGAAAGACTGTACCTTTCCTTCAGCGCCAAAATACTTCTCAAGATCAGCAGTAGTAACTCTAGTCGATAACCCCGTTACATACAAGTTATTCCCAGGGTTCGCTGCATCAACAGAATCCCTACTCCTGAATCAAGAACCACATAATTTTAGACACGCACAACATAAACTTAACTTATAATGAGAACATAACCATAAACCCAAACCCCCCAAAAAAAAAAAAAAACAGACAATCCAACCTTGAGCGACTTCTGCGAGACCTGGATAAAGACCTAGACCTAGACCTGGATCTTCGACGACTACCAGGTGAAATTGAGGCGCGCGGAGACACAGACCTTCCATCTCTGGAGTAGGACATCTATGAACGAAGAACAAGAATGGATTCTTAAATTGGAAGAATATGTCAATATACAGATTGGATTGTTCTGATAGTAATTGGAAAACTTTAACCCTAAATTCAGATTACCTTCGACAGCTCTGCAAGTGCCAACAAGTCGATGTCCGAAGGGGATTGAAATGACCGTTTTTAAGTTTGGTTATTTAGTTACAGCACGTGATATGCTCGTGCCCCCGAATTCGATTTCAGAAGTGTAAATTACAAGAGATTTAATTAAGGAAATGTTATGCTCTTCATGCAGAAGTTTAGGACGACATGAAGAAGAAGAAGAAGAAGGTAAGCAATCATATTCTTTTTAGTTGCATTAATAAGATATACAAGAAGATATTTTTCACCTTAACGTCAATTTGCTCCTAAAATTGCACATAAGTTGTAAATTAGTTAAACCTATTCCAGTTGAAATCAATTCTTTAAGACTCATCGTCAATTTCATTAATTATTTATCCTTAAATGATTTCAAAACAAACCTTAAATTTATGTATACTAAATAATTTTTAAACCTCAATAAATAAACTTAATGCCTTCCACTTTTTAAGATTAATTATAATAAAAGATTAGCAATAAAGGAAATTTGCCAAGATATAATTTCAATTGAATATAATATAATTGAAGAATAGTTTGCAATTACTAATATTAATACTCCCTCTTATTCAAAATAAAAATCTTTTTATAATGATGCATACTTATTAAGAAAGTTAATGAAATGTTTGATATGTCATTATTGCACGTTGAAGTGCCTTGAAAATATAATGTGTGTAATTAGGATGTGAGAGAAATTAAAGGATAATTTTGGAAGTAAAATTATAATTATGCATGAAAAGTCACGAACAATACTTATTTTGAATAATTAAAATCCCTCTAAAATGACTTTTATTTTAAACAAGAGGAAGTAGTTGATATTGAACGGAGAAGTTGGTATACCTATCACTTTACATAAATTATATCTTAAATTCAATATTTTAGTTAATTTTACAATATTTTTAAGGAATAAGTTATATTATATTAATTAAATAGACAAAATTTTATTTTATTACTCTTCGTTTATTCTACTATCAATATTATTACCCTAAAGTGATATATAATTAACTCTTATTTCATGTCAATAGACACATTAAATATAGTAGAATAATAATATTAGAATTTTTTTAATTCAGTTAAAGTGACGAAAAATGATTTATGTATTATCTACACATCTCCTTTACGAAACCATCCAACAAAAAGATCAATTTGATGCTACTGATTTTCAAGCTGACTCATTTTTGATTACTCAAGATATTTCGAAAATGTTATATTTGTTAGGAGATAAGAGAAGAATACAATCAAAACACAACTCTTTTTATGGATCAATTTAACCACAGCAAAAAGCATTCTAATCAAGTTTAATTAGATGATATGAGACTGAAATAAGAACTTAATAAAGAAACGAACATAGAGATTTCTATAAAAAGTCCTCAATCACATACTAAACAGATAAGCAAATTCACTATCCACAAATAAGAATTTACGAAATTTGATCTATCACTCTACAACAACAAGTTATCTTACAAAGATTCAAGATTGAAATCAAAGTTGATGTGTAAATCAACAAACTCACAACTCAATCTCAAAATTAAGTAAAAAGGATGAGAATTAGAAACAAACATAATTCTTCTCCTCTTTTATATTATGAATTAGGTTTTTTGTAACATACACAGCTGTGTAAGTAACCGTGTATCTTCCAGTGTTACTTGAATTGTGGACTTATATAGTTACAGAGAGTTACACGATTGTCACACATGACCATGTATGTCATCCACATGGGCCTGTACAAGATACCGTCTGTCTTCAGTCTTCACATGTTCCTTCATGTGCCTCTAGAGACTTACACCGTTGATCTACACAATCATATAAGTTAAGGATATGAGTGTGTAGCACCCTACACGACCGTATATCTCTCCATAATGGCTTTATCTATTTTGTCTTCAGTTGTTCGTCATTCTCATAAACTATAAAGACGTCTATGATCATTGAAAGTCTCAAAATAGGGTTAGACATTTAACAATCTCCCCTTTTAGCCCAATTATGGAGAAGACATTTTATGCTTCAACATCTACTTAAGGGACTTCTCAGCAAGCTTACTACAAAATTCATGCTTACTTGTGGAAACTGCTTTAATCAACATATCAGCATCATTCAAGTCCATATGAATCTCCTTCAACATCAATTGTTGCTAATCAGTCACAGATCTCAACCAATAATATTTGACATGTTGGGACTCGATCTCGAAACCGGACCCCAACTGAAAAACAGAAAATGAAAAGCGAAGCAAAGTGCGGAAGCGAAAAGAAAGGAATCAGATTTCGAAGCGAAGTGGAATCGGAACACACAAGTTGCAACAAAGCGAATCCGTTCAAACGTAAACAAAGCAGATTTCGACATCCGAAAACGTATATCTTAGCAAACGAAACTAATGAGTCGCGTTGGAAATCCTAGACTTAGCCAATCCGAATACGGTACGAATTTTTTTTTCTTTCTTATTCAAAGCCATATAATTTCCTTATTCGGAATTCATTTTAATATTTCTAACATTTTAGAAATATTAAAATGAATTCCGAATAAGGAAATTATATGGCTTTGAATAAGAAAGAAAAAAAATTGTACCGATTTCAAGTTTCAGATAGTTTAGTCTAAGGTTTCCAGCGCTGAACGTTTTAGTTTGTTTAAAAGAATAGTCTCGGATGTCAAATTTGTGTTCGGTTCATTTAAGCGATTGGGTTGCTTTGATGCACTTTGTATTCGATTCGTTTCCGTTATGTTTTCGCTGGTGATTCCGATTTGTTTAATTCGAGCTTGTTTCTTTCGCTACCGTTCCTTGTACTTCTGCTTTGCGTTTCCAGAAGTTTCCGTTCGTTTTCGCTTTTGTTTCCCGTTTTTTGTTTCATTTTTTGGTTGGGATCCGGTCGCCGAGATCGGGTTCCAACAGTTATGGTATCAGGGCGAGTTGGGTTCCAGTAACGGGATCCAACATGACATCTATATGCTTTGTGCGGGAATGATATATAGTATTTTTACTCAAGTCAATGACTATCACAAAGCACTACGTGGTCTTTTACTTCACATCTAACTCTTGAAGAAATATTTTCAACCAAAACATCTCCTTACTGGCTTCCACTACAACTACATACTCTATTTCAATCGTAAATAAAGCTACACACTTTTGTAGCTTTCATTGCCATAAACTAGCTCCCTCTGCAAACTTGAACAGAAAATCTAAAGTCTATTTTCTTTCATCAAGATCTCCAACCCTATCTGCATTCATATAGCTTTCTATAATTGACTCCCAATCACTAAAACATAAACTCCATTTTCAAGTCCCTCTCAAATATCTCAAAATCCATTTCATTGCTTCCTAATGAACTTTTCCTGGCTTAGACAAGAATTTAGTTACTAACCTAATAGTCTATGCAATATTTGGCCTTGTGCATATTATATCATACATTAGAGATCCTGCTGCAGATGAGTATGGAACAAAAGATATATCATATTTCTCCTTTTTTGTTGAGGGACATACACGCTCGCTCAGCTTGAAATGAGGTGCTAGCGGCTTGCTAACTAGCTTGGCATGCTTTATACTGAACCTTTCTAGCACCCGTTTAATATATCTTTCATATGACAACCACAATTTCGTACTCTTCCTGTCTCGGGTTATTTCTATGCTTAAAATTTGCTTTTCAGATCCCAAATCTTTCATACCAAAAGACTTAGACAAATCCACTTTCAACTTTTAGATTCTACCAATACCTTGACCCATAATAAGCATATCATTAATATATAGAAGAAGAATGATGAAATTCTCACCTGTTAACTTCTTAAAATACACATGTATTGGCATAAGTTCGTTTATAACCATAATCTATTATAAAAGAGTTGAACTTCTGATATCACTGCCTTAGAGCTTGTTTCAACTTATATAAACTTTTCTTTAACTTGCAAACCATATTCTTCTTGCTTTTAGCTTTAAAACCTTCTGGCTACTCTATGTATATCTCCTCTTCTAAGTATCTATGCAAGAAGGCTATTTTAATATTCAATTGTTCAAGTTCAAGATCTAAATAAGCAATTAAACCTAAAATTGTTCGAATTTAAGTCTTCTTAACCATTGGTGAGAAGATTTCATCAAAATCTATACCTTTTTGTTGACTGAACCCTTTTACCACTAGCCTTGCCTTGTGTTTCACCAGCTTATCACCATCTTTCTTCATCATAAACAACCACTTATTTTTTAGTGCCTTTTTGCCTTTTGGAAGCTTCACAAGCTCATATGTATAATTCTTCTTTAAAGAGTTAGTCGCTTCCTTCATAGCTACAAGCCAAAGATTTTTGTTTGCAAGTTTTTGCACATTCTCAGGCTCCCCTCAGTAGTAACCAATGGATATTATGTACTCATATATCTATTAGAAAGACTTGTCTCCCTTGCCGGGCTTTGAAGTTGCGTTTTATCAGCTATTGGATCCAATTGTTCCCTCTACTCATTATCCTTAATAAGTCCATCTTCAACATTGGTTGGATGTGGTTCGTGTAGCTCATTATTATTAAATTGTATATGTTCAACACTAATGTGTGTTTGATCACACACTTCATCTTCTTCGCCAGTAGACTCCTCAACATTAGAAAAAGAATTATCAATATTATACGAAGAGCTACTGTGCGTTAACTTTTCTTCTTTCAAAATATCAAAACCTCTCTAATGCTCCTGTAATACCATATTCGTAATTTGATGAGTCTTACGAATATGAACTATGAGGAACTATATAGGGAATTGATTCAATTAGTTCTTTAGATTAGTAATTGAAATTCTTATCCGTTATTAGCTTTATAATGTCCTTTGATGACTTTTATACATTTCTCTTCTCCCGTGCTCTTTCAAATAAAAACAAAAACTTGTTTAGTTGTTATTGTTAATATAGTTTTATTTTTATCACCGATAATAATTACATTTTAGACAAAATTTAAAGATAAATTATTTTTAATTAAGTAAATTTATTTAATCTTTTATATAATATTTACTAACAAATTATTAATAAATTTATGATATTTTAATAAAATAAATAATTTATAAATAAATAATTTATTTAAAATATATTTTAATTATTAAATCAAATTTTATTTGAATATTTATATTTTAAATTTATTTATATATAATTTAATTATAAAAATTAAATAAAATTTAATTATCCATAATTTTATTGATAAATAATTTTAATTTATTAAATATATAAATATAATATTAAATTAAATTATTCATAAGTTTTATTAAGAATTAAATAATTAAATAATATATATTTAAATGATAATAAATAATAGAAACAAAAATTACCTTTGATAATTTTCATAACTTTTTAAAATCAAAAGAAACCAAAATTAAAAATAAAAACTAAAAAACTCAAACAAATAATATTTTCTCTTGTACTCGTTTAAGAAAATTTTCCACAGCTCCGCCACTGTCAAGTGTCACCAGTTCACAAACGCGAGGCGGTTATGCGATATATATATACCTTGTAATAGAAAACTGAAACTGTACAAGTAGTTCACATGGGACATGGTAGCTTCCTCCTTCCTTTCTTGTTTATCATATCCCGTC
>JAOSBP010000205.1:24827188-24843734 GCA_027563825.1 Erythroxylum mucronatum | reverse complement strand
AACTGGACTTGAAGAGGCAACAACACAGAACCAAAAGTTACAAAAACTGGGTATTGTAAATGAAATGAAGAGGGCTAACCTGATTCTCTTTGAAGCCCCAAACCTCCAACGGGAATGGCACTGCAGGTTAGGACAACGAACAAATTGAAATATATACACCCACAATTGGGAAAACCGGGTACAAAGGTGGGAAAAAGAAACAAATTGCTAAAATTGACAGAAAGAGACCACCTCCACTTTAGAAGTTGGGGGTATACGATTTTGACCAAACAACAGAAAACGACAACACTAAGTGGGCAGAAGACGAGATAGAGAGATAGGGAAGGAAGCTAAAGAAGAAGAAGAAGAAGAGCGAGTAGGGACGAACCACTAAGGATTGCACATCTAATGAAGTTGTAGGCCACCATGGAAGAGACAAACTAAAGAAAGAAGAAAAGGATGGCTGACGGCGATGGGAGAAGAGGATGGCTGACGGTGCGTCTGCTCTGCTAGTGCGTCGGAGAAGAGGAGAAGAGGGTGGTCGTTGTTGGGAGAAGAGGATGGCTGACGGTGCGTCGGCGATGGTGGCGATGGCGGCGATGGCGATGGCGGCAATGGGAGAAGAGGATGGCTGACGGCGACACTGCTGGGGAATGGGTTGAGGAAGAATTGAATTAGGGATTAGGTTTGTATGTATATATATATAATGGCAAAATTGTAAATACTGTATAACGGGTAAACGGTTATGGGGGTGGTATCCCCATACCCGCCCCGATACTCGACGGGTATTTTTAGTAACCCCTCATACCCGCCCCACGGGTAAAAATTTGCTCCCCATACCCGCCCTCGTTCGGGTAATTTTATCGGGTACCCATCAGGTTCGGGTATAATTGTCATCCCTATTGGCAACATCTTATCTTGCATGTCCATGTAAAAAATTCATAAAAACAAATTTTATAAAATTAATATAGAATTTACAAGCATGTATGTTCATCAGATTTCCATAATTTCCCATAACTTCATATGTGCATCAAGCTGAAACTAAATTCATATTCAAATAGCAAATGAAATTAAATTGCAATTTCGTTTGACAAAAACATTATATAACACCTTATAAACATTTATATGAAAGAAAATCAGAAAAAAAAATTCTAGAATTATTACGCAAATTTCAAAATCAGCACATGCATTCAGTTTTTCAGAAATTCCCAGAAACCAACATATAAACAGATTGGATATTAATTCGAAATAAAATAGAAAATGACATTCAATTGCAATTGCCTTTGACAGAAACATAATGTAACATCTTATAAACATTTTTGCAAAAGAAAATCAGAAAAGCAATTTTTCTACAATTTATACAAAATTTTCCAAATCAGCATGCATGTCAGTCACAACCCAGCAAATAGTTTGCACATGTTCAATTGACTACCTTATACATGCATAACTTGCTCTGATACCACTGTTAGGGAGCCATGGATTCATGCATCACATGCACAACAAGGCAACAAAGGTGTCAGAATCTAAATTCCAACCCCACAGCATCCCCAAAATCTAGAATCTTAGATGCATGCATACACAGATTATTAGAACACAAAATTTTAGCACATGTGCCTTTGACAATGCTCCTCCTTTCTTTAATCTTCTCCTTGTTTGGGTTGTAGCAAACACCAAACACCTTCCTTGATTACTCAAGGATACGTAAAGATGAAGAAAAAGTAGTGTGTAAGGGTGGTTAGAGCACCGAACAAGATGAGTTTAAGTAGATGCTCAAATGGAGAGATAGATCAAGGTTATGTTGCATGCAATTAGATTCATGCAACAATTGCATAAATTACATGAACAAGACTCAAGACCACTTCTCACTAACTCTAAAACACTTCTGGACCCCTTATCCGCTCACTTAAGTGTATTTTTAACTTGTTAGTTCATATGTACATAAGTGAAGAACTCACTTATGCATCATCTGTCGTGCCTTCAGTCTCAATCGTGGCCTACTTCAATGACAGTCATGCATACTTTGTTTTTCATATGATATTTTATGCGTGTGACCCTTAGATTTCCAATTATTTTAGGCACTAGAATTAACTCTTAATTCAAGCAAATCATGAAGGGTTTTATGATGCCAATTTACTATAATATAAGTGGATTAACACACGAACTCTTAGATAGTTAATTATCCAACTTACGAACCTTTCTATAGATTATTACCATGCAATTCATCCCTTCACCATTCTATACCCCACTTGGTTTGAAGTATGAGCTATGTGTCAACTCCCACTAGACTGACTACGTCACATCTAGTCCAAGTGTTGTTAGTTCTTGTCCTGAGATCTCATTACTCTATGTGTCATTGAAGACTCTCTTCATGACACATAATTACTTTAGCCAGAAACTCCTAAGTAATGACCCTAACAAGAGGTCGTGGGTATCATCTCCTTCTATTAGAAGTGGTGAATCCCTTATTGACAACCCAATTACCTTTGAATACCAATAGTTGTACCCAATCACTATCCTATGAGCGACCTCGTCTTGAGGCAACAAGGAATAATGTCAAAGAACAGGATCAATATCCAAGATATCCTTGAATACCTCATGTCTAAAAATATTTGCACCATTGCTATTATGAGAATAATCATTAACATTTGATAGATCATCGATATGATAATATCATAGCGGGTCTTCCAGTGTACTTACTACTCTTAGTAAGCATCCACATGTTAACTATAAATATCTCATGCTTATAGTTTGTGAGATCCACTGTTTGATCAAATCAAGGAGTATAACATGTGTTAGTCTATCCGGATTAATAATGTCTTGTCTTATTAATCCTATGACTAGGGTTAATTTAGATACTAACATAGTTGCACATGATAGGAATCTCATTATCATGATCTCATCATGATTTCGTTCATGCTATGTTTTGTATCATGGACTTCATTAATTTAATTCAAGATCGACATCAATTTATAAAAAAATGAACATCAAATTAATAAAAATTTGCCTTTCACTTTATTAATCAAAATAAAGTTTGTATAAAAGTGTTAAAGGTGATTGCCTTTAGAGCACTACTCTAACACCAATTTCTTTTGGAAGTCGCCAAATACTATTCCATTAATTTTATATAAAAAACATATATTATTATATTAGAAAACTTGACGAACATTGAAAGTTTTGTAAATTTTGAGAGCCTCCAAAATTTCAATTGGACCTCTCTAGACCTTGCGTGTTAACAGAATTTCTACTAATGTTATTGTTGTTGTTGTGAGCCTCTAATTTCTCTTTTAAGTTTTAATCTTTTGAGTATAAAGATAAAATCTTTGTATTGTTTTTTTATTGTCTATTTATGCTTTTGAAGATAATTTCTCTTGTATTTAGATAATTGCTTTTCTATTTATACTTCTTTTTTTGATAAAATGTTTGACTATAAGTGACATTATTAAAGTGTTGCATCTTCTTAAAGATATGTGTTTGATGTTAATTGCCATCAATCTCTTTCGTGCATCTCCATTGAGTCTATTGAGTCTCAAGTATGCAAATTACAAAAATTGGAGTTAAATGTTATCTATAATATGGTAATTTGATGCTTAAGTTAGTCAACAATAATATCACACTTGAAAATAGAAGATCTCTTACATGTAATTTGAATTTTGTTGCTTACCTTTTGCATATGCTTGACATGATATTTATATAAAGATTGCCATGTTCAAAGCAAACATGTTGTTTTGTTAAAAAAATTTATGGTCATGTATGTTAATGCTATTGGGTGATGGTGTATATTAAATAATGACATGTCAACTATATACTACAATATTAGTAATAGTGTGTATAATAAAATAAATAATAAATAATTCATTTAATGTAATTTGAATTTTGTTGCTTACCTTTTTCATATGCTTGACATGATATTTATATAAAGACTCCCATGTTCAAAGTAAACATGTTGTTTTGTTAACAATTTTTATGGTCATGTGTGTTAATGTTATTGGGTAATGGTGTATATTAAATAATGACATGTCAACTATATACTACAATATTAGTAATAGTATGTATAATAAAATAAATAGTAAATAATACATTTAAGGTTTAATTTAATGTAATTAAACCTTGAAGCTATTACCATTATATATATATATATATGACTTAGGCTTTAAAACTTTTATAGTTTTATAATAATTAATTAAATGCAATTAAAAACTGCACAAATAATGCTAGACCTACTATTTGAAACAAAATTTAAACAATTCAGTTAGATCATGTTTAAAAATATCTATTGTGTTTTATATTCATTGTTTAGAAAAATAACAGTTAGAGATTATTAAAATTATAAAATGCACAGTTAAAGATGAAGAACTTCCAACACATATGTATTTTTAATTGTTTATTCATATGATAAACTAAATTAGTTTATATTAAAATGATAATAAATGATATAGCTCTTTCATTATAACTTAAAATTAAATTATCATTAGTTCAAGGAAAAGCAACATTAATTGAAGGGGAAAAAATGGAGTCTTAAGATTCTGAAGTGGTAAATATGATTGTTAGAAACCAATAATGCAAAGTGTATGTTTTACAACCAACTTCCGACCATAGAGAAATTTTTTTGTGTTTTTCATGTGAAATGCAATTAGACTCTTTGGTATTTCAAGCTTGAAGCCTTTTTTTTTAAAAATCTATCCTATGATATCTTCTAGTATCTACAATTTTCTCAATCCATGAAAGCCAAATAAAACAAGAGGAAACCACAATAACTCTCCATTAAAGAATGATTTAAACCAGTAGGAGTATGTATATAAAGAAGAGACGATTAAGTACATTAACGCAATAAATAACTACACCATAGGAAAGTTATTAATGGATGGAACTCTTCAATCTGTACTTTAATGTCATTGTAAAATTGATGCTCTTATGATATAATGGTGACTGCAACTTTAGTTATTCCATCACGAGCTAATAGTGAGCAGAACACGCCAATTTTGTAATAGTGAGCAGAACACACCAAGTCTTTGTGTGTTATTCCTTCATGTTTGAACTTTGTCTTTAATTTTGTCTTGGTCTAATTGTTGCATTACTACATGCAGAACCAAACCTTAACAGTTCTCTTGATAGTTATGCAACAAAATTATGAAATAACAAGGAAGGTCAGATTTGTATCCATATGTGACCTATGTCTCCAGTCTATGTGAGCTCTTAGAAACAATGCTTATGTACAAATTCTTTTGGTGATTGGTTAATTCTGGGTTAGTAACGTTTACAATACCAAAATCAAAGGGTTATATCATTTAACTAATAATTGTGCAATATGATCTCAATAGACTGTGTACTTATTTATGATTTATCTCACTATAACAAATGAATAATGTAAGATTATTATTTATTTTTTTTTGCAAAAACCAGCATGAAAGCGATGCCTATAACATTGAAAAGAAACGAAAAGAGAAGCCAGGAAAATCAAAGAACAAAATGAAAAAAACAATCTAAAAGAGAAAAAAAGAAGAAGAAGAAGCAATTGAGAAAGAAGAAGCAACTTAGAGAGCATGAAAGAGAGGCATACGATAAAAAAAGATAAAGACGTTGGGGCAAAAGGACAAAAAGAAGAATGAACTCATATGAGAGGAGAATGGTGAGGAAGTGGAACAATATGGAAAGAATGTATAAAAACAATATCACAAACAAACTCAAAACAAAGTAATATGTGTAGAAGCAACAATTAACATAATTTATAACGAATCCATATATGAAAAATACCTATCTGTTTTAGAGAGAGAAGAGGCACGTACAAGGAAGAATCTTTCTCCTTCATCCAAATTAACATGAAAGAATAACACCTAAAAGAAACATGATTCATCGAAAGCAAAACAAGAAAACGTGTTTTTTTCTTTAATAGATTTCAATTTTTTGTGGTTCTAATAAAAATGGTCTTTCTATCAGTTAGATATAAAGTTGCGTATAATTGGACTTTACAAATCTTACGCTAATATTTTACATAATTGTTGTTGTTATTATTTAATTTCTTGTAGTTTTTATGGTTCAATAACAAGGATTTCATAACCAAAGCTCCACCTATTTTTTCACAACTCAAAAACAAGATTGATGACAGAAGTTAAGAGGCAGAAGTGTTTAGGTTTGGAAGAGAATAAAAACAAGAATTTTTTGTGTTTTTTTTAATTTTGGAATATAGTTTTTAAAACTTGTTACTGCAGTGGAAGAAAACACAATATTTGTGTTTTTTAATTTTATTTGAGTTTTCTAATTTTAAAACTTTAAATTGAAACACAAACCAACCAAACACTTTTTTGTTGTTTTGATTTTTTAAAAATTATAACAAAAAATAGTAAAATTAAATAGAATAAGATAGGCCCTAACTTATTCATTTTATCTTTAATTGATCACATAGGAGGAGAAAAAAAATCTTATTAATGTTAATAAGATAGGATTTTGTAATTGAACGATCCTGCCTATGTATGCCTTTTGGACTTACTAGTTTACCGTTTTGATTGGCTGTACAATACTCAGTGGTTCTGGTTAAGCATTGGAGACAATACTATGTGTGGACCATCCAATGTTTGGATAACTAAAAAAAAGGATACATAATTAGTATATTTGTCGTGTACTAAAAGCAAATGAGGGACTTGCTATTTTGCCTTGCACATGCTGTCTGCCTTTTCTTGTTCCGATTAATACAAGGGATGATGATTAGTACAGTCAATTAGGACAAAAAGTCCGTGTTCCAAGACACAACTGCCATCCACCAATGAACATACAACAAAAAGTACTTGTTATCTAGACAGTAGACTGAACGAAGCAGGTGCCAGGTGGAGGTGGGTGTGGGACTCTCTGTTTTGATTCGTACGTAACTATTTTACACCAACCGTCAAAAGAGAACGGACATGCGCCTTCAATTACACATCAAATTTTATGTTTCAATTATTATTATTTAATTATATTATATTCATATATTAAATATTATTTATATAAATATGTGAATAAAATATAATAAAAAAATTATAACTACAAGTACAACAGGGGATTTGATTTGATATCAATCTACGAAAGCCTATTCTTCTGCCACCGTTGCTTTGCACTGTTTATTAATTAATTGCAATGTCACTCGCCTTCGCTGGTTGTGTCTTATAATTAATTCACATCCTAACCAAGAGTATACTCACTCACTTACTCTATTTCATTTGCCAATGCCAATGCCAATGAGCTAAAGGACAAGGCACACAATTTATTCCATGGCAACCAGAACAACAACAACAGTACAAACTTCTACTACTGCAACTAGACCTCACCTTAAACTCCTCTCTCACCCCTCCAAACCCAAACCCAAGCGCCGCAGACCACCCCGAGAAACCACCATTTCCTCCTCCGCCCCTAACTCTGACGTTCAGTTTCCTTTGCGGAAACTGAACCCTCCCTCTATCGTCTCGCCTGATAGTTCCTGGTGTTGCCCAGCTTCTCGCCCTGTTCCTCTTCCGCCTTCGCCGCCATCACACCCTTATCCGAAGCTCGATCCACTTCTCGATTCGTCGGGTCCCTTCTCATTGGGAAGTGCTTCTCCGGTCATGGACTTCATCCCCGTCTCCAACGGCGGGACCGCCCTCTCCAACGGTCACCACTCTCCTCTCGAGCAGTCTTTTCCGTCGAGTTTCACCAAGTTCAACTCCGCCCTCACCGCCGGTCTCCTAAACCCCATGTCGCCACCACCGGAGAAGACTCGATCCAGCCCCACCCTGTTCGAGATGATGGCTAGCGAACCGGAGATCCAGCCCAGAACCCAAATCCCATTTAACCACCACGCGTACGTTACTCATAAGACCTCACACAACTCGCAAATGTCCGTACAAGACAAGCAAGCTTTGATAATGCAGCGAATAAACGATATGTTGGGGAACAGGAGTCCGGGGAACCAATTTAATGATTCCTCGACTAGTGATTTGAAGTTGACCTTGAGCTCTAAGGATGGGATTAGTGTGTCCATGGATGTGCACAGACAGATCTTGATGGGTCATAGTAGGTTCTTTGCTGTGAAGTTGTCGGATCGTTGGGCAAACAAACCTAGGTCTTCGACGGCGACCCCATATGTTGTTGAGATTGCGGATTGTGATGATGTCGAGATTTATATCGAGACACTTAGGTTGATGTACTGTAGAGATCTGAGGAGGAAGCTTATGCGTGAGGATGTTAGCAGGATTCTTGGTATTTTGAAGGTAAAAGCTTTTTGGGTTACTTAGCTGTTAATTTTGTGTTTTAAGTTCCTTACAACTACTAAAGAAACTTTCTTCCTCTGTTTTGTTGTTCTTCTGGAAAATGTGGCATTGAAATTTATTGCTCATAGGTTAAATATAAGCCATCAATGATGCTAGAGTCGTTAGTCACTGGACTTCTTATGACATATCTGGGCAACTTTATTTCGTGTTGTACTTGTAGGCTTTATACTTAGCTAGTGGTGGACTTAGAGCTTTAAAGAACTAAATTCGATGGCCCCATTTCCTGTGGTGATCCATGTTTTAGGTTTCTGCGGCAATTGGATTTGATGCTGGGGTCTTGTCTTGTCTGGAGTACTTAGAAGCTGCTCCATGGGCTGAGGATGAGGAGGAGAAAGTGGCTTCTCTGTTATCGGAGCTTCATCTTGAAGGCGTGGGAGCTGGGGAGGTGCTGAAAAGGGTTTCTGTTGAAGTGAATAATGGAACTGAAGAGGGAAGTGACAATGAGCAGGTGCTTGTTAAACTTATAAATGTAGTGCTTGAAGGCAAAGATGAGAAAGCTAGGCGACAGATGAAGGGATTGGTCTCAAAGATGCTTCGTGAGAATTCCTCTCACAATGATCTCAACAAAGGGTCCTTATATTCGGCTTGTGATAGGTGTATGGAGCTCCTTAGAAACCATTTTCTCCAGGCAGCTGCAGGGGATTTTGAAAATGCTGGACAGATCGCACGACAAGCAGATAATTTACACTGGTTGTTGGATATTCTTATTGATAGACAGATTGCTGAAGAATTTTTGGCAATATGGGCATCCTTGTCCGAATTGTCTGATGTACATTCCAAAGTTCCTGCAGTTCATAGGTATGAGGTTAGCAGAGTCACAGCCAGACTGTTTGTTGGGATTGGGAAGGGACAGTTGCTGGCCTCAAAGGAAGTTAGGTGCTTACTTCTACAAACATGGCTGGTTCCATTTTATGATGACTTTGGCTGGATGAGGAGAGCATCTAAAGGCTTTGATTATCATTTGATCGAGGATGGTCTTAGTAACACGATTCTAACTTTACCTATGACTTGGCAGCAGGATATTTTACTTGCTTGGTTTAGTCGATTCCTAAATTCTGGTGAAGAATGTCCAAATATTCAAAGAGGATTTGAAGTGTGGTGGAGAAGGGCTTTCTGGAGATGCAGTGGTGAACAGGAAAGGACACGACCACTAAAAGTTACAGCTGCAACCATTGATAATTCCTAAACAATCACAATTATATTATTGAGGATAAGATATGTACAAGTTTGAATTGCATAGAGATGGGTCATGTGCTTGGTATACTCACAGAAGCCAGGTTTAGTTTGGAAGAAGATGAACAAATTTGGTTTTGCTACTTATCTTTTTGGTAAATAATTTATAGAGATTGCTTGTTTGAGTCGATTTGATACTTGGTATTTTTCTTTCAATACTGGTGGTTATGAATTTGCTAATTTTCAGGATTCATATACACTGTCAAACACAAGATTATAATCTCTTTCTGAAATGTGATTAAGTCTTGTGCGAGAAAGGGCGATTCTTTCTAAATGCTGATGTCTGCTCTCTATGACCTTTGTTGGTGTAATTTAAAATTGTTGTTGTTTCACATATGTAAGTAAATGAGGCAATCAATTAAGCTTAACTTGTCTATGCTTATGTCCAAGCCTCACAGATGGTCCTTCTTACATATATATATATTTGCTAATGGACTGTACTAATTACAGTTCTCTAATTCTGAAGTCAAGAAAGCTGGTAGGAGGAACTTTCTTCTAATTAATGACCATCTCCGTCATTGTGTATATACCCGTTAGTAGTTGTATGATTTAACATCAGACATTTTTAAACTATGCTCTCTATAAATGGTCGACAAAGATTTTAGTTTCGCTTTGTGCTAGGATCTTTTTGTTTTCCCTAATTAATAGCTGAGACTTCAGTTGTTGTAAAGGAGGCCTCAGCTACCCGTGGTTTTATTGCCACAGCTTGCAAGGTTTGCATTTGATCAGAGCAGATAATGGGTGTACAGAGTCATCTGAAATTTCTCTTATATAGCATTTTGCCCCGGTTAGATATAACGAGCATTCTTTTTCATCAAACAGTAATTTTCCATTTTCCGTTCTGCATTGCTGGTTAAAGAGTCGTTGCACAATATTTTATGATTTCGGTCAACGCTTATTAGCTCTCGCTTTGCTGCATTGAGGTTGACATTTGCAAATCCAGTTTGGTTTACACATCTTTCGACCTCAATAGAAAGGGGGGGAAAGAAGCTTTTTCAATGGTTTCTAGGAAGATTTTACAGATGACCAGCATTAGCGCATGGTTTCTAGGAAGATTTTACAGATGACCAGCGTAGCGCTGAATCTGATTCCACTGAGACTGATGTTGATGTTGGCATGGTGCTTTGTGAATGGTGGTTAGTTTCATATATTACTCCTTTTAACTTGTATATGACTTAACGCCTTATTGCAACTCGGATTGACTTGGCATATGCTTCTAATGATGTAGGTTTTCAATGATGAGGAATAACTTGTCTTGGGTGGTATGTTGGTCCAATTCACTTTATTCTTTTCGTAATTCGACAGTGGAAGCTATTCGCAACCCCTCCTGAGAATAACTTCTATGGTCGGTTTTGTTAATGAGAAAATGCTATTTGCTTGCATCCATTCTATTGAGAATATTTCTTTTGTATTATGCGGGTGTACATCCAATTACAAGACTCTCTTTCTTATTAACTCGTGTGATGGGAAATGCTTTTGGTGTACCTACTCACTTTGCATGCTTTTAGCATAAGAAGGTCCTCTGACTGCCCCCTACGTTTGAGGGGCAAGTCAATTTGCTGGATCCTTAACTTTTGTGTTGGGGTTGAAAACCTCATTGTCATTATATTCTGCCCAATCAATCGTTGAAATGCAAAGTGGCTGAGAATAAGAGGCGTCTATACTATATTAGTTTATGTCTAATCGATTAGCTGTAGTTAAGTAACAAAATAATTTAAAGAATTTTTTTTTTATAGTCTCTGTGATAAATATATATTGCAAATAAAATTATGATAAGATCATAATTATATATTATATATTATATATTATCCATCAAATGTTCTATTATGAATAGACATTAATTGAATATAAAAAGTCTAACGCCCGTCATATTTTTGATTATGAAGAAAATAGTTGATTTTATAAATTAAATTATAGATATTTAAACAAATGTATGAGTATTTGTTAGAAAACACGTTTACTCAATTTATTCCGTATGAGAAATCTATTTAGAATATTACTTATATGTTTATAGAAATTTCTATTATAATGATTGTATAAATAATCATTTAACTTAGGTCTCTAAAATTATTTTATATAGGGATCGTTATGTTTGATTCTATTTATAACTTATTCTAATCAGAGGTAATACGGTCTGTGGTCATTGGATATAGTATGAATTATATGAAGGTAACTGAGTGATTAATATAGAATTCATTACTCTAAAGTAATTAGAAAGAATGGTCCATTAGTTTCGATTAGTATTGATTTTCGAAATCCTTGGCCAAAGTATAATGACACTTTTTAAATAATTTATAAATATCATTAATCATATGAATACCTAATAGTGGAGAACTAATATGATTGGACTTAAAATAGAGTAGACATTAATTTCATGCCTTATGTTTAATTGAAATATTGTATGATGAATATATTGAATTATATAAAAATATCATGTACGGAAATGTTAGTTAAAACTACTTTGATATTCCTAAATATTTGGATAGTTATGATGTATTGCTAGACCGAATTTTGATCTACGAATATAAATTGTTTAATTAAAGATAAATTAAAGGAGTTTAAATTATCAAATCCTAAATATGATTTAGAGTTATAATTTATATTATCAACATATTTGAGAATATAATAGGTCACACATAAAGAACAAAATAAAGAGAAAAGATATTTTAATCAATTCGGACTTGATTGCATAGTTTGAAAATCTTTATGATTAAATATGAGATATTGAATAAATAATGATCAATATGAGATATTAGATCTTATTTAGGCATAACTAGTATTTACATAGAATTATATATAATTTTATTAAATTTAGAATTTAATTTCAATTAAATTACTATAATATCCAACACTTCTTACCAAACTCTCTTTGCAACAATTTCAAAGTTTTTTCAACTCGTTCTGTGGATACCGTTAGAGGTTAGACACTTGTGCGGCTATGATGGTTGAAATGGACTGATTTCAGAAATAATTCGAGAGATACAACAAGAAAAGGTCAAGCTTTAGAATAAGGTACAAATTAAAATTCACACTTTTGTAAAATCAAAAAGAAAAGTTTTGTAATTATTTTGTTACCCACAGGATCAAATCTTGACCTAATTTCTTAATAGTAGTTTTAGAACCAAGTTTAATTATATGACTTGATTAAATTGTTTGATTGTCATTGATCAGAATTGAAATCGTAAACCTTAAAAATTAGATTAAGATCTGACTAACATTAATATGAAAAGTTCATATTTATGGAAAGGCTATAATATGAAAAGTTCATATTTGGAATTATCATTGGTGTCAAGGTTTTCGATTGAAAGTTTATGGAAAGGCTATAACACTGGTGGCTCCTAGTTGTGGATTACTTGCAATGGTCTGGTTGTATTGCTGTATCTATTAGTTGTTGGGTTTAATAAGTAAGTCTATAGTTTCTGTATTATTTTGTTCTGGATGGAGAAAATTTTAGGTGGAAGTTGATATGTCAAATAAGGTTGTGTAAGGCGTGTAAAATTTTAAACAAATACTGCTATCGGTGATTAGAATGACTTCGTTAGTGATGAGGTGCTAGTGAGTCAAAGGCAGCCTACTGGAGAATAAGTTGTCGCTGATCACATGAAGCAACTGGTGACAAGTCGAACAACGCCTAAAAATGCATCAAGGGGTAGTGTCTAGTGACTAGGAACAATTCATGAAGCTACTTGGTGGCTTTGTAACTTCAAGAATCACATAGGCGTGACAAAAGGCAAGTGTTTATGGGCAGGAATGTTATCAAGTAATCGGAGAAGTCGGAATGAAATTAAGAAGTGACGAGCATTAGGCTGGAGAAGACGGAGATCAAAGCGCAAAGTTTAACTAAATAACGAGACCAGAGTAATAGAATAGGGAGACTTGTAGAGGAATGTATTAGCTGGATTTAAGCCGATCACGTGTGGCTTGAATGGCATGAATTGTGTGTGTGCAATTGTTGTAATCCTTCCTCTCTCTATCAATGGATTCTCTCTTTTCTCTCTCTTCCCTTGATGTGTGTCAATTTCTCTGACAAATTTCATCCTTGTACTCTCATTCAGTTAGAATCGATATTTTTTCCCTAACAAATTGGTATCAGAGAATACGATCCTGTGAACACCAATCATGGCAAAGAACACCAGGAGCGCGAACCTTAGAAGGATGGAAGAAAGTTTGAAAGCTTCCATGGAACGAATGTTCATGGAAATTCAGAATAGAACGGAGAAGGTGGAGAAGGAGATGTCCGAATTGAGAGCTCTTCTCTTACAAAGTATTCAGAAATCGAGTGAGGTAGGTATTGCAGAAACTATACCGCAGGGGAGCTTGGTGGCGCATGAGCGTGAAGGGAACACCCTCACTAGAATGAGCAGAATCAAGTTTTCCCCATTCGATAGTGAAAACGTTAAAATGTGGTTATATAGGTGTGAGCAATTCTTCACCCTAGACCAAACACCGGAGAACACGAAGGTGAGTGTGGCTGTTCACCACATGGATGAAAGAGCCCAGGAATGGTATCGCTTATACGTGAGGAATCGCCATATCACAGAAGCAATGGTGTGGGAAGAATTTACCAAGGCGTTGAAATAGAGGTTTGACGCAGATATATTCGATGATTCGGTTGGGGACTTCAAGGAGTTTAAGTAATAAGGATCAGTGCTAGACTACTGCGCGCAATTCGACCATCATTATAATCGATTGATGCTATCCGAAGAGTATCTGGTGGGATTTTTTGTGAAGGGGT
Source organism: Erythroxylum mucronatum (assembly GCA_027563825.1). Classification (NCBI taxonomy): domain Eukaryota; kingdom Viridiplantae; phylum Streptophyta; class Magnoliopsida; order Malpighiales; family Erythroxylaceae; genus Erythroxylum; species Erythroxylum mucronatum. The sequence goes on along the minus strand of JAOSBP010000205.1, from coordinate 24,829,511 downwards.
TGAAACTGGAGATAAGGGTGACGGTAAAACTGCATGAGCCTCACTCCTTACATCAAGCCTATACCTTAGCCAGGAAACAGGAGGCTATTCTAAACTCTACGAGAAGTATAACCCTGAAGCAAGGATCGTTGATGAAGGGGACGAGTGATTATAGTAAATGCCCACCAGGGTCACAAATATCGCAACCAACTAGTAGCATGCGCAGATCATTGTCGGATGGAATATTGCCCACTCCCGCATCATCGCTACGTTCTCCCTCGTCGATGGGAACATCAAAAAGTCAGAGACGTCTTAGTAGTAGGGATTTCAACGAGAAAAGAGCAAAGGGTCTTTGCTTTTGGTGTGACGAAAAATATAGTATAGGGCATCAATGCAAAAAGTGTCAACTTCAGTTATACATAGTGATTGGGGAAGACGACAATGGTGGAACATCATCGGAGACGGAGGAGGAGGATTTAGAGCTAAATCCAACCAAAGAAAATCAACCGATAGTATCCATGCAAGTTATGCTTGGACTATCAGAGGATACAGAGTTTAACCAAATAAGGGTGGTAGGGGAACATCAACGGAGGAAGATATATATAATGATTGATAACGGAAGCACACATAATTTCATTGATCCATCGGTCTTCCGTAAAGGAGATTGTTAACTGCAAGAAATGGACCCTATCTCCATTACGGTAGGAGGAGGATTGCAATTGAAGTGCCATCAATACTGCGAAGGATTCAAGTGGACCATGTAGGGAGTACAGTTCACCATGGATGCACTAGTATTGGCACTAGGTGGATGTGATGTAGTTCTGGGGGTACAGTGGCTGAGTGGTCTTGATGAGGTTCTCTGTAATTTCAAGCTTCGAACGATGGTGTTTAAATGGGAAGGACAGATGGTTAAGCTGTGTGGAAACCCAAAAGGGCGATAAAAAATCATCTCTAGTAAGGAATTCCAAAAGCAATGGCGGAGATCGTCGGAGAGTCAATTGTGCATGATGCAGTTGTCGTTACCGGTGGAATTTCAATTGCAACAGATGCGTATTACCGCCGACCAGTGGAGTGCCTTCGATGAAATCAATGATGTCTTTAATATGGATATGTCAACTCGGTTATGTTGCTGGCCCATCAGCCCAAGTCCAACCTAAATGAAGATTAGAGCATAAGTTTTAAAATACAAACAGATCTTCATCAGATATACAAGGAGATTAGATAAGATAGGAGATTAGATAAGATGTTGTTATTTGTATTCAAATATACTAGTATACATGTATATAAACAGATGTAATTCATGAATAAAATACACTCAATTCTCCAAAATCATTCTATACTTTATATGGTATCAGAGCTTTTCGACTAGTGTCAATTTCTTTCGATCCTCATGGCCTCCATCATCAATCCAGTTTCTGATGAAACACACCAGATTATCACCATTAATCCAGCTGCACAAGCTTCTTTGAAGCTCACTTCAACCAACTACCTTGCCTGGAGATTGCAATTCAACAGTCTCTTTATAGGCTATGATCTGCAAGGCTTTATTGATGGTACCAAGTGCTGCCCTCCAGCAACCATCACCACCAATGACACCTCTGCCCCCAACCCAAATTATCATTTTTGGATCCATCAAGATCAGCCGATTCTGAATGTCATCATTGGTGCTCTCTCACCAACCATCATTCCATTCATTGCAACTGCCAACACTTCTAAAAAGGCTTGGGACATTTTAGCCAAGACCTATGCACATGCATCCAGAGGTAAACAAAAACAAGTTAAAACTCAGCTCAAGAAACTTACCAAAGGACAAATGTCCATCACTGAATATATGCAGGCCATCAAAACCAAAATTGATGAACACAGTTTTCTGAATGCTCCAATGGATCTCGAAGATATCACAGATAAAGTACTTGATGGACTAGGTGAAGAGTACAGTGAAGTGGTTCACACCATCAATGCTTGAGATATTCCCATTTTATTTGATGAGTTACATGAGAAACTCATCACTGCTGAAGCCGATCTCCCTTCCCCTGGCACTCATCATTTTGCTGTCACAAAAAATTATACCACTAAATCAGGAGGTAAAAAGAATTACTCAACTCAACAAAATCAGGACGGGAATAGATGGTGCCATCAGCAGTATCACAATAATTCTCATCACTTTCAGCCCAATCACCAGACCAATTTTCGACCTTCCTATGGACAGCAACTGTTGGACCCCAAATTTTTCTTGGAAGTTAGAACTAATATATATGAAGTGTTAAAGGTTAAAAATTGGAAAATGTTACATTGAACATGCTTTGGTGTTTTGGCCATAACTCTTTCTCTAGTTATCGAAATG
>JAOSBP010000205.1:24797721-24827088 GCA_027563825.1 Erythroxylum mucronatum | reverse complement strand
ACACTTCCAAAGAGGCTTGGGACATTTTAGCCAAAACCTATGCACATGCATCCAGAGGTAAACAAAAACAAGTTAAATCTCAGCTCAGGAAACTTACCAAGGGACAAATGTCCATCACTGAATATATGCAGGTCATCAAAACCAAAACTGATGAACTCAGTTTTCTGAATGCTCCAATGGATCCTGAAGATATCACAGATAAAGTTCTTGATGGACTAGGTGAAGAGTACAGTGAAGTGGTTCGCACCATCAATGCTAGGGATATTCCCATTTCATTTGATGAGTTACATGAGAAACTCATCACTGCTGAAGCAGATCTCCCTTCCCTTGGCACTCATCATTTTCCTGTCACAGCAAATTATACCGCTAAATCAGGAGGAAAAAAAGTATTACTCCACTCAACAAAATCAGGAAGGGAATAGATGGCGCCATCAACAGTATAACAATAATTCTCATCACTTTCAGACCACTCATCACTTTCAGCCCAATCCTCAGACCAATTTTCGACCTTCCTATGGACAACAACAATCTTACAACTCCTATTTTAGCACCAACAATGGATCTCAGTCCAATTCTCAACATAAACCATGGCCATACCTGGGCAAATGTCAAATCTGTGGAGTCCAGGGTCACAGTGCCAAGCGCTGTCCGTCATTTCGCATTGTTTCTGCAGGTTCTTCTTTTCCTTTGCCAAAAGCCAACTTTGTTGTTGCCTCCAATCCAGATCAGTGGATTCTCGACTCTGGAGCTTCTCATCACGTGAAAACTGACTTGCAGAACCTTGATCTGCATACCGCCCACACAGAAAATGAAGATATTATGATTGGAGATGGTTCAGGGCTTCCAGTAAGTCATAAAGGCAGTGGTACACTACAAGCAGCTAACAGAACATTCAAATTGGATAGAGTTTTATGTGTGCCTAACATGAAACAAAATTTAATTTCGGTTTACCAATTTTGTGTTTCCAACAATGTTTCTGTTCAGTTCTCACCTTTTGCTTTTCTTGTGAAGGATCTGACAACAGGAACTCCTCTTCTCACGGGTGCACCTAGGAATGGACTCTATGCATGGCCAGCCCTTTCATCACCAAAGTTTGCCTTCTCCGCCACTTCTGTCACCTTCCCCGATTGGCACTCTAGGCTAGGACATCCTGCGAAACCCATTGTTACTCACATTTTATCTAAGCTTAGTTCCCATTTCAATTTCTCTTCTACTTCATCTAGTACTCATTGTAATGCATGTTTAACAAATAAAAGTCATAAGTTACCTTTTTCCAAATCTACTCTTGTGTCTCACAAGCCCTTGGATGTCATCTTCTCGGATGTATGGACTACTCCAATCTATTCTCATGACAATTGCAAATACTATGTCATTTTTATTGACCATTTTACTAAATACATATGGATCTATCACTTACAAAGAAAATCTGATGTCCATGCTGTCTTTGTCAGATTCAAAGCACTTGTTGAAATTTTTTTTGATACCTCTATTAAAACATTATACACTGATAATGGGGGAGAGTACCTTGCTCTGTCTGATTTTCTGTCCCACCATGGCATCTCCTTCAGAACCAAACCTCCTCACACACCTGAACATAATGGAATTGCAGAAAGGAAACATTTACATATTGTTGAAACTGGCCTTACTCTCCTAAAACATGCCTCAATGCCTTTATCCTACTGGCCCCAAGCTTTTTCCACCGCTGTTTATCTAATTAACCATATGCCTACAACTACATTACAAAAATCTACTCCCTATTACTGTTTATTTCACACACACCCTAACTATTCTAAACTTAGAATTTTTGGGTGTTTGTGCTATCTGTGGTTAAAACCCTACACCTCTACCAAATTAGATCTCAAATCCAAACCTTGTGTATTTTTAGGGTACTCACCTTCACAAAGTGCCTATCTTTGCCTTGATCCTGCCACAACTAGACTCTACACCTCTAGGCATGTCAAATTTGTTGAAACAGTCTTTCCATTTGCCACATCTTCACGGTCTGCAGAATCACCCTCTCCTGATCATTCTGCTACTTGGATCCCACCCACTTTACATGTTTCCCAACCTACCACCTCTCCATATACAGACTCCTCTCCTTTGCTTGGTGCTGTTCCTGAGGATATGGAAACTCCTGCTGTTAGTTCCTCTTCAAGGGAAGCTACTGGGACAGAACATGTGCATCCTCCTCCAACTCATCCCATGATCACTAGAGGAAAGAACAACATTCGCAAACCTATTCAGAAGCTAAGTCTCACAGCTCAATTACATGACAATAAGGACTTTGAACCTACCTGTATTTCGCAGGCTCTAAAGCATTGCCATTGGCGCCAAGCTTGCTAAGAGGAATTCAATGCCTTGGTCAAGAATGGCACCTGAGAGCTGGTCCCAGCTGAGGCCTCGCAAAACCTTGTAGGTTGCAAATAGATTTTCAGAATCAAACGCCATTTGGATGGGTCCATTGAGAAGTACAAAGCCCGCCTCGTTGCCAAAGGATTTCATCAACGTCCGGGTGTTGACTATGCTGAAACCTTTAGCCCTGTTGTCAAACCAACTACCATCAGACTCATTCTCAGCATAGCTATCACAAATGGATGGGATTTACGACAATTAGATGTGAACAATGCATTCCTACAAGGTCCTTTAACAGACACTATTTTCATGGCACAGCCCAAAGGCTTCATTGATCTGGACAAACCAAATTATGTCTGTCAACTGAAGAAGGCCATCTATGGCCTTAAACAGGCTCCTAGGGTATGGTATCAAGCCCTCAAACAATTTCTGATTCAGTCCGGCTTCACCAATTCACACTCGGACACTTCCCTATTTCTTCATCACACATCTCACAGTATCACTATATTTATGGTCTATATTGATGATATCATTGTGACAGGTAACAATGCAACCCTAATTAATCACTACATTAGCTTGTTAGCTCAGAAGTTTTCTATTAAGGACTTGGGGGATCTATCCTATTTCCTTGGCATTGAGGTTCTTCGAAACAAACAAGGTCTACTACTGTCTCAGAGAAAATACATTACGGACCTTCTTTATGAAACTAAGATGCATGAAGCAAAATCTGTGCTTACACCTATAGCGAGTCATCCGACTCTGACACCATCCTCGGGCACCAAATTGACAGATGCAAGTGAATATCACAAGATTATAGGAAGTCTACAGTACCTGTTACTCACCAGACCAGACATCGCATTTTTCGTGAATAAACTGTCTCAGTTTACTCATTGTCCCACCACCGAGCACTGGCTAGCAGTAAAAAGACTGCTTCGGTATCTTGCTGGCACCATTGATGAGGGCATCCAATTTTTTCGTACCTCCAATTTGAATCTTCATGCCTTTTCTGACGCTGATTGGGGAGGGGACAAGGACACCTATCGCTCCATTGGTGCCTTTATTGTCTTCCTCGGCCAAAACCCGGTGTCTTGGAGCTCCGAGAAGCAACGATCGGTGGCTAGGTCGTCCACTGAGGCTGAGTACAAAGCCGTTGCCAACACCACTGCTGAGATCACCTGGATCCGTCATCTCCTCACTGAACTTCGGATCGGACTACCTCACACACCAGTGATCTATTGTGATAATGTCGGTGCCACCCAACTGAGCTCAAACCCGATCTTTCGCTCCAGAATGAAACATGTTGCCATCGACTTCCACTTCATTAGGGATCTGGTTTAAACAGGCGCCCTCCGTGTCTCCCATGTCTCCGCTGCCGATCAGACGACTGATTGTCTCACCAAGCCTCTCTCCCGACAGCCGTTCTTCAGGTAAAAACATAAGCTAGGTATTTGTCACCGCATACCAACTTGAGGGGCGGTAATATGGATATGTCAACCCGGTTATGTTGCTGGCCCATCAGCCCAAGTCCAACCTAAATGAAGATTAGAGCATAAGTTTTAAAATACAAACAAATCTTCATCAGATATATAAGGAGATTAGATAAGATAGGAGATTAGATAAGATGTTGTTATTTGTATTCAAATATACTAGTATACATGTATATAAACAGATGTAATTCATGAATAAAATACACTCAATTCTCCAAAATCATTCTATACTTTATAGTCTTGTCCGAATACGCGGATGTTTTTCAGGAACCAACCGAATTGCCTCCAAATCGACCGTACAACCATCAAATAGTTCTCAAAGAAGGGGTGGAAGCCATTAACGTTCAGCCATATAGGTACTCAGGAGCTCAGAAGTACATTATCGAACAAGCGGTGAAGAACCTTTTGAAACAGGGGTTCATCAGGCAGAGCTATGGGCCGTTTGCCTCACCGATTGTGCTGGTCAAGAAGAAGGATGATTCCTAGCAAATGTGTGTCGACTATAGAGAATTGAATAAACAAACGGTGAAGGACAAGTTTCCTATACCACTGATTGAAGAACTGCTAGACGAATTACATGGTGCGGTCTGGTTCATTAAATTGGACCTCCGATCCGGTTACCACCAAATCATAATGTAGCCGGAGGATGTAGCAAAGACGGCGTTTAGAACTCACGAAGGACATTACGAATTCCTCATAATGTCCTTTGGCCTGACAAATGCACCTTCGACATTCCAGCGATTAATGAACAAGCTGTTCAAGCCATTTCTGCGTCGTTTTATACTGGAGTTTTTCGACGACATTCTTATTTACAGCTCCTCCTGCAGTCACACATTCAGCACATTTCCACAGCCATGGAGACGTTGAGAAGAAATTGCCTATTTTTGAGAGGGGATAAATGCGTATTCGGGGCGCGCTAGGTGGAATATTTGGGGTATGCGATATCAAAGATGGGGGTCGCCACTGACCTCTGGAAGGTTAAGACGATCATTGAATGGGTGCCGCCTAAAAACCTCAAGGAACTTTGGGGATTTTTAGGAATCATCAGTTATTATAGACGATTTATTAAAGGCTATGGGGTGTTAGCAAAGCCATTGACGGAATTACTCAAGAAGGATTGAATGAATCAATGGGAATGGGGGACGGAGGAGTAGAATGCATTTGAGCACTTGAAGGCGGCGATTACGTCTGCCCTAATATTAGCATTACCAAACTTTTTGAAGACGTTTGTCGTCGAGGCGAACACCAGTGGGCAGGGTATTGGAGCAGTATTGCAACAAGAGGGTCACCCGATAGCGTTTCTGAGTAAGGCGCTGGCGAGAAGGCATTATGGCTTGTCAACATACAAGAAAGAATTTTTGGCCGTCATTAAAGCAATCAAGCATTGACATCACTATTTGAGTTGTAAGCATTTTGTAGTCAAAACCGATCATCGGAGCCTGAAATACTTGTTGGAGTAGAGGTTGACAACACCGTTCCAACAAATATGGCTTCCCAAGCTGCTGGGTTACGATTTTGAAGTCCAATATCGTAGTGGGAAAGAGAATGACGCGGCAGACGCTCTATCCAGGATCACAAGTGTGGAATTAATGACATTATCGGTGTCATAGTTGCATGGGCAATTGATGGAAGAGATACAAAAAAGTTGGGAGCAGGATCCCTCGATACAACCCCTAATTACAGAATTAAGCAACGGGGGGAGGAAACCAAGTGTTTACGAGTGGAAGGATGAGTTACTCAGGTGGAAGGGCCGATTGGTCATTGGTAACAATTGGGCGTTCAGGAAACAAATAATCGGAATTAGCCATGATGACACTATTGGAGGACATGCCGGAGCCGCAACCAAGAGAGATGTGTGACAATATGTTCAAGATTGTATGAATTGTCAACGGAACAAATATGACAATGTGGCATATCCCAGACTATTACAGCCAATCGCTATTTCGAAAGGAAGTTGGAGGGAGGTCATTTTGGATTTTATCGAAGGCCTACCGGCGTCTAAAGGTAGGTCAGTTATTTTGGTGGTGGTCGACCGATTTATGAAGTATGCCCATTTTGTCGTGGTGAAGTACCCGTACACTGCTGGTGATATAGCGGAATTGTTTCTTACACGTGTTCAAACTGCATGGTATGCCGGAGTCTATAATTAGCGACAGAGATCCTATTTTTATGAGCAAGTTCTGGCAAGAGTTACTTAAGTTGCAGAAGGTCCAGCTCAAGTGTTCAACTGCATATCACCCACAGACCGACGATCTCACGGAGGCAATTAATAAAATTTTGAAAACATATTTGCGGTGCTGTTGCGGGGAAACTCCATAGAAATGGAGTGAATGGTTAGCCGTAGCAGAGTGGTGGTATAACACCACTTACCGTCCGTCAATTGGGTGTACACCCTTCGAAGTTTTGTATGGCTATACACCGCCTGTTTACACGCCTTATATTGCAGGGGATGCCAAGGTGATGGAGGTGGACAGGGTGCTTAAGAATAGGGAAGTCATTATCGACGTGACGAGGTTCCATTTGAAGAGGGCATAAAATCGAATGAAACAGTATGCTGATTCTAATCATTCAGAACGTGAATTCGTAATTGGGGAAATGGCATTACTCAAATTACATCCTTACAGGAAAAACTCATTACAAGGAAGAAGCAATCAGAAATTGTCTCCTTTGTATTATAGGCCGTACAAAATCGTACAGAAGATAGGGCAGGTGGCTTATAAGCTTGAATTGCCTGCTACCTCCTTGATCCATCCAGTGTTTCATGTTTTGTAGCTGAAGAAGGTAAGGGGAGACTAAGTCAGAATTTCTTTGGAGCTACCAGAATTCATCACTTCGGTGGAGCAATTTCCAGTAGTCATTCTAGACCGGCGCATTACCAAGAAGAACAACAGAGCAGTAACACAACTCCTGGTGCAATGGTCGGATGGAGGAAGTGCAGAAGCAATGTGGGAGTATCTGTTCGATCTTCAGAAGCGTTACCCGAAGATTAATTTGGTGGAAAAAGATGTTAAGGGGAAGGGAATTGTTATCAAGTAATTGGAGAAGACGGAATGAAATTAAGAAGTGACAAGCGTTAGGCTGGAGAAGACGGAGAGCAAAGTGCAACATTTAACTAAACTAAGATTGATACAGTAATCAACTTTGATAAGGAAAATACTATGAAAATTCAATATCAAATAAGTAATACCTAGGTGATAAATCCCCCTAATAATTCTTAAATACTAACCCTTTATCATTCAATTAAACTATTGATTATTAGACCGTGAAAATTCTCGTCTTATGTTAATATCTTTCTCGAGACTATAACAATTAACCCTCAGTTGGTTAACTAACATCTCTTTCTAGTTAAAACCTTTAAGATTACATTATTGATTCGTGAATTTCACTATCAGGTTTGACCATAATCTAGAGGATTTATGTTGACATAATTCTAGGTTTGCATGCAACTCCTTTCAATTATAGTAGATCTATTCACATAAAAGGATTTCTCACTCTCAATCATATGAAATCAAATCATGAATTAATATTCTAGATATATTAGTTCAAGCATATAATATATAATTGAATCATAATAAATCAATCAATAAAACTACATTGAATAAAAGACTAAATCATATTGTCATCACAACTTAGGATTCATCACACGTAGACACTAAACAATTTGGTTCTTAAGTATAAAAAACAAAACCAATAATAAAAATTCAGAAGAACAAAGAGAAATAAAAGGATTCATATTCTAAATCCTCCTTTTGTCTCTAATGAATCTTCTTGCAATTTGGATTGAATGATGCTCTGTAATACCCCTACTATCATAAAGTATATGCTAGAACATCCAGAGGACATTCAAGAACATACCCTATGAGAATGGCATATTAGAGCAATCATATTCACTTATTATGGCATCATACAGTACACAAGTATTCGAAAGACTAAATTTCCTTATTTCATTAATAAACATAAGCTTACATTGTCATTACATTCTATAATCCATAAATTTACATTACAAAAACAACTGAGAGTTTACTATTTTATACAAAATCTTCTGCATGAAATGAGAAACTAAGCAAACACATTCTATCTAAACTCCTTAGACATCAGGTGACTAGACCTTTGAGCTATTTCTTGTTTACAAAATCGATAATACTAGACTGCCAATAGATTGCCTTAGAAGCTAGATCTCCTCAATACCTGAAAATCAACATTTGCAATTTTGATGAGATTTGCGAACTCAGTGAGTGAACGATCATTGATGTGCTCACTCAAAATAAAATATAAACATCACAAGTGTATAACACAGTTCAAACAGTATCTTACATCATTTAGAATCAAATCCCATATATCACCTGATCAGATTATACATCATATTTCAACAAGCCCATTATGAATACAAACATTTCAGATAATCATTTCAGAGCAATCTAATCATTCATATCATCCACATGTACACAAACATAGCATATCATTATATCAACTTAATTTAGTCATTCTTTGCAATTATTCACATGATACATGTAAAGATATATATGCAATGCACATGAGATTCCACTTTCATTTTTATTTTGTTGTGATTGAGCGCCTATTTAACTGTCCCGTATCCCTTTATAGATACCTGGCTCATTTCAGATATTGTCCTATACCCCTTAATGGATATCGGGCTTATTAATCACTGAGCTTGTAGCTCTTTGTGCCTATTTCTAAGCTTTAAGCTCTTTTTAGACTGGTCACTTCGGTCACAACTCCTTTATCTGATCATGCATATCAATGCCATGAAATGCATCTAAGATTCTAGTCACATACTATATCTTCAATCACTTTCATTCAATGTGCATAGTCATTTATCATATCTATCGGATCTGAGTCTGACATTCAACATATAGTTGAGAACACATTTCATAGTGGACATTCAATTTGTAAACACTTCCAATACAGTCCCAAATATCAAGCTCCTCGGACCATCAATGTTTGAAATTATCATAATCATATCAGTAACAGTTCAATATCTGACAGTTAATCATAAACAATTCAAATATATTGAGAAAATATCTAGGTCAACTCACAGTATGCTCCAGAATAGCTATTGCCGTGACGATATGTTAATGTCTGGATGTTGTCGGTCTATTTGTGCTTTTATATCATGCAATACACATATATTTACACATTACTAACTTGTTTAAGAAAATGAGTACTCAATCATATACATGTATATGTGTTATGTTCAATGCATGCTCAATTGACTATCACGGGCATGTAACCTTATTCAAAATCTTGCTCATTCATTCATCATAGCTTGTATATAACTTGTTTTCAATTAGGTTATGCCTTAAGTAAGTTTGATTACCCTAAATTCACCAATCATACATTCATCAATTCTTTCCTATCATTGTATAGTCACATAATTTCCCAATTCTTATTCAATCATACCTAATTCATTAATTATATCCTTTGAATCACATTTGCATTCATAAGAATATCTTCATACCATTAACAACTCATACTTCCCAAATTCATATACATTTGATATCAATGAATTCATTCCTTAATTTGTAACCTCAATTAATAACTTAAACTTAACAAACCCTTAATCACTTAATCAAGCAACTTTCTAGGTTCATTTTGAGCCCCAATCAAGTTCAAATGCACCTAAGTAAAGTAACTTATCCTTATATGGTTTAACCATCTCACAAAACACATTTTTTTTTTCACTTCCTAGCATTGAACAATCGTAGGATGGAGCTTATGTAGCTTCCACGATTGTGGGATGAGTGAACTGAAGGTTCACCATCTTTTTCCTTTAATTTTTTCCTACTTTTCTCATCTTCATACCAAATTCACACATCTTCATCATAGTCCATCACTTATACCTTAATTATGTTTAAATTCCTCATCCATTCCATATCCAATTTCCAATTTAAATCATTCATTTGGTTGCTTACAAATTATAGTCTTTCATGCATCATAATTAAAACAGAAACTATCATTTATTTGATCATACATGTAGTCTTATTTCTTTCCCATTTCAAGATCACTATATTAGCACCTTTCTCTAAAATAAATTCACCTTCATTATACCTCAAATCCCAATCTAATTCATCCATAAAATAATCCATAAACTAATTTTTTTATATATTAAGAACACAATAGAAAGGTATTGAAGTTCATGCAGAAATCTCCAGCACACTTTATCATCAACATCATATGCAATTCATCCCAATTTCATCATCATAAACTTTTTATTATAACATTCCATAAAGAACAATCTTTTACTTACTTGTCTAGCTCAAATTTCCACCCCAATGATCAAGCTAATTCAGCTCTCCATACATGCAAAATCATCCAAGTTCAAGATGAAAGTAGGATGTTTCCAACAAATACAAAATGATGATAGCAGGTTATAGCTATCTTTGAGCATATTTTCTTATATGGATCTTGTAGTGAGTATGAACAAAATGGAAGCAAGGTGCAGAAGTTGGGAGGGTTTCGGTGGTGAGAGTAGTGGAAAAGAGAAGAATGAACTAAGCTGAAACTTCTCCTGCAGAAACTTGATACATCAAATGCTAGGTGTCACCATCTTACATTAACATTTGTCCTTAGGCATGTAAGTCACTTATCCTATATATATACTACCAATTGTCACCTAGTTATTAGTCCATTTTTCACTCCAGGATCAATGTCATTTGTCAATTAATTAGCTATGCCAAATGTCACTCATTTATCTATTCCAAATGTCACTCAATTATAGACTTAGTCATCTTAATTTCCCATGTGTCAATTTGTCTTACCATTTGGCATTTTTCCTAGACCAAATGTACATTTTAATTCATCAATTTTCCAATTGTACCAATTAATTCCAAATTTACTACTTGTAATTAATTAAACCAAAATGCAAGGCGTAAATAATACACAATTCACATCATGATCATTTTAAACCTTTCATACTGCGGAATAAATCAATTGAATGCATATACATTCTTCGCAATGTGTACTAAATCATAATTCACGTGTGTATGCTATCATTATGCATGTGAATGAAATGAAATTCATGAATTCTTAATGATATGGCCATGTGAAACACTCTAAGGCTCTAACCCTTAATATGGAAAATGGGCTATTACATGCTCTATTAGATCTTGTGACGTAATCTTCGTGTTTTCCTTGTCCTCTGCTTAAAAATGCCTCTTCTCTATGTTTCTTATTACTCAAAAATGCCTCTAAACTCTCCTCTCTCTCTCTTCTGCCTCCAATAGCATCCTTTTATAGTAAATACTAGGGTTTATGAGATATATGCGGTCACTTACATATGTAGGTGATTGTGTATTTACGAAAACACATGAATTCGTGATTTTATATGGTCACAGTGACTTACACAGGCAATATACATGAGCGTCTAACTCTACGTAGGCAAGAATTATGTTTTTAACTCCACATATTTACAAATACTTACATAGTCATTATACACGGTCATGTAAGTCCACAATTGCTTGAGATCTTAGTTCTATGCCATAATTTCATATGAATTCTTCTCATTTTGGTTTATGAAGATAATTATCACCTATAAACACACTTGATACAAAATAAGTACCAAAAATACTATACAACTATTAAATAAAAAACAAAAACATATTAAATATAGGTATATAAATATCATCAAATATTCATTTACCATTAAAATAAACCAAGATCAAGGCTTGTTTAAAAATAGAATTAATGTATCCCTAATAAATTTATTTTTTAAGTATGGAATATTGTATTCTAATCTAAATTGAATAAATCCAATTTTGTACCAAATAAAATTTTAAAATTGTTTTAAAATTTAAAATCAATTTCATAATTAAATTAATTATTTTTCTTAATATGATTAAGACTAATAATTAGATTAATTCCTGATAAATTTTGAAGAAGTAGTTGCTAAAATTAGAATTAATTAGTTTCAATTGGATTGAAATTAATCAATTAGATTCTCCAAAATTAAGATAAGTTTTTCTTAAGTAATTAAGAAAGATGTTTCTTAACTAAATTTATTTATTTCAATTTGATTGAGATAAATCAAATTTATGATTTCATTTGTTTAGAGAATCATTATTCTATTTATTTAGATTGCTTCTTTATTTATGAATAATAGGCTTCTTGACTAATTAGAAAACATATTTTTCTTGATTAAAATTTAAAAACTGTTTTAATTTATTAATTAAGAAAAAAGTGCTTTCTTTCAAAATTTCAAAATAGTTTTGTAATTTATTAAGAAAATATTTTTTAATTAATTAAGAAATTAATATCTAAATAAATAATATAAAGGACTTTCTTAATTAAATTTAAATGTATTTTATTCAATTTTGAAAGTAGCTTCATTTTAACATAAGAAAATAGTTTTCTAGTTAAGGAAAAATAATTTCTAATTAGATTAGAAATAGTTTTCTAATTCTATTAGAATATATTAATTATATAATTTTGAAAAAGGAGTTTTTTTAAAATTAAGCATAATTTATTGAAATTTGTTTCAATTAACTTTTATTAAAGAAGTCAAGATAATTGGAAATAGTTTCCAATTAGATTTGAAAATTATTTTCAAATCAAACTAAAATTCTATTTGGAATAGGAATTTAATTTATTTAGGAATCAATTAGTATAATCTATTTAATTTTTCCAAAGAGTTAGAAATATTATTTTATATTATGAAGATCAATAACTATAATCAAACAAAGCTTGATATTTTATACATATAATTTGATTATGAGTGCATAAGATGCATATTTTATTTATATATTTTATATATATATTGGATGCATATTAAATTGTATGTTATTTGTGTGTGTGTGTACAATTTACTTGCAATTTGTGTTGACGAGACCATATAAAATTAAATTTATCATTAAAATATACATGTTTAGAACGTGATTGTCACCTTCTATTGTTATAAGAATAAACCAGAGTTTTGTTTATTGTTAAGCTTGTTAAGCAAACTCAAGGTTGCTTTAACTCGAATATATTTAGGTTCTACAATAGTGGGTCCCACTTAACTAAATTTGTGTGATTTGGATAAGCAAACTCAAGATTACATAAGTTTAGGGGTAGAGTTAGGAATAAAATATATGATATATTTTGGCAAAAGTTGTCACCTAACAGATCTAGAAGTCATATAAGATGTTATTGATAAAGTTGTTATCTATTTAATCTAAGTTTAGTTAGTTTGTTGAGCGAACTCAAGATCAACTAAATTTGAATAAGATCCTAGCCCACTAGAAAGATTATAGTAATCTTTCTGAATAGTAGTGAGGGCCATTATTTTGACTAAAATAATGGGATTAACCAAATACGCAATTACAATCATGATTTTATTTGGTAGTCATGACATTGCTTTTCTTATATTTATATTTTATTCTAAGTAGAATTTATCTTATTTAGTATGGTTGATACTAAGTTAACGAACTAAATTTCTTAGACATAAGATTATGTTTGAGAAGAGTTCTTAAAGTTATAAAAGAAAATTGTATGCCTATTATGTAATTTTGTTATAATCCATGATGAGAATTTGGCGACAAAGTTTTGAAGATATGTTAACATTATATAGATGATAAAATGTAAGAACATTTTGAGTTGACCAATGTCTCATAAAATTTGAGGGCATCATGTAAGATGTATACGAACAACGTGATAATAAGATGCAAAAAGTTGCATGGAGTATAGCTGAAAGCTATAATACCTTGATGAAATAATTCCACTCAAATTTAGCCTACTAAAAGTATAAAAATGGACATCAATTAAAGGCTTTGTTATAGTATGATAATAGTTGTCATAAAAAGAAAATGATTGCATGACTTTTCTTGCCTATATGTGATATGATAGAAATTTTATGTATTTTTAGTTCACCCTTATGATTATTTGATACTAAATTTAGATTCAACATTATTATAATGTTCATACATGATACAAAATAGGTTGTTGAGTAAAAGTTGTTGATCCAAGTTTATATAACTAATTTATATGTGACGGATCAAAGGAGCTCTATATTTAACATAAGTGGCAATAATACAAAGTTCGATAACCAAGACTTTCCTTTAATGCCAAGATGTTTAAATCAACATGATGAGAATATAAAATTACATACAAGGATATATGTATCCTTTTGATTATGAATCGTATAAAACTTGTGAAACTTGTTAAGTTAAATAATAATCAAATCAATCTTTGGTGAAAGAATGAAGATTTTATTGAATTATTAAATCTTATACATGTGATGTATTGGATGTGATAAAAATTCATAAAAGCATAATATTTGTATTTCATTAGATTACTAATGACTTTATGTGATATAGTCATAGGTATTAAATGAAATATATATTTAAAAAATTTTAAAAGTTTAACTTTTTTAAATCGATGTAGAAATTAAGCATTGAGAATGTTGAAGCACTTCGATGAGATCGATGTGGTGACATTGAGTTTTTAGTTACCTATAGGAAATGAGATTTTCTAATGAATACCTCAACAACTATAAGAGTATGGATTTGTGTAAAGAGGAATATACAAAATGAGATATTGTATGATGCAATATTTAAATCTTTTATAGTTATGCCTAATATAATAATTTAGCTTCGGTATTTCCAATTAAATCAAATAGTAAGATTTCATATTAAATATGACATGCTAAGACTTTAAAAGAGTCAAAGTTAATGATTTAGGGATGTGATTCTTAATTGAATCATATATTATCCTCTAAGTTTAAAACAAAATTAGATAATAAATAATAATAATAATAATAATAATAATAATAAATTGGATAATTAGGTTGGATATAATCTTATAGACCTATATAACAAATTATTTGTTGCAATGTATACTTACAACATTATGGTTCTCAAGATAAGAAGAGGGAGTAAAATGAAATTTGAAATTTTCAAATCTCATAACAATTCATCCAATTGGAAAATAGTGTCTTTGTTAATTCATTAGATGTATAGTTAAAAGACTATGAGGCGTTGAAAGATTCACTTTGATGATGAATTCAAAGAGTTTGTTTTAAAGATGATTGTATAGTTATGATATCTGCAAGAATGTTAGTGAGAGTATAATTGTTCTCTTTAGTTGGAGTATGTAAAGACGTATTACTTAGAGAGAGAACAATAATTCGTATTTTCAATTGTTAAAAATGTAATTGTCTAAGAACAACTTTTATTGGATATAAAAAGGTGACAACTTAATTATGGGAATTATATCTACAGAGATAGAATGGAATTTGTTTACATATTCTAGTCTAACTACATAGATATTGCACTAAAGTATTTTAGTACTTAAGGTATCTGATACTTGTGAAGTATTAAAAATATCCATTGTTCTATGTATGAGTTGATATTTGAGTTCAAGCTTATATGGATATTAACTTTAGAAGTTAAGGTATATTTTACTTAGAAACATATTATTTAGAGATTAAAAAGGTTCCAATGTAGCAATGGTTGCTAATTAAGCAATAATACATTTTTTATTTAGTGGAAATAATTATTTGGATCAATAATTTCTTTAATGAACTTGATATAGCTCCTCGAATTGTTCAAGACAACCATGTATTGTAGAACATTAGAGTCTTTAGGTGTATTAAAGGAGCTAAGGTGAAATAAGACACATAGGGGTTCCTTTGGTTTTTAATTTAGTTATGGTCAATTATATAGGACACACGAGGGACCAAGTCATATAACCTTTGATAACTCTTCACTTTTCTACAAACTGAAGGGTTATATTTTATAATTCAATTTTTTAATCTAAAAAAACACTTTGATATTCTTAAATATTTGGGTAGTCATGATGTGTTGCTAGACATCAATCTTGATCCATAAAAATAAATTGTTTAATTAGACAATTAAAGATAAGCTAAAGAAATTTAATTTATCTAATCTTAAATCTGATTTAAAGCTATAATTTATATCCATTGTGAATACATTTAAGAACCTAATGGGTTATACGTAAAAAAATAGTTGAAGAGAAAAAGATATTTTAATCGAATTGGACTTGATTGTAAAGTTTGAGAAATTTTGTGTTGGGCACCCTGCCCTCACAAGACACATCCCCGATGTCCTAAATGACATCCGAAAGCTCATCCTACAAGGGCGGCGTGCCCACACCAGTCAAACACCATAATCAAACTCATTTCTCCTATTTCAAAATAATGTTTAGGGAAACCTCAAATCGGAATTTCAATTTGACTTCTTCAGAAAATTTGTTCCCCATTATCTTAAGTTTCTAATGGCACCAAAATCATTCAATTTGGTTTAGAGATCTGAAAGTTATAGCCCAAACATTTTTGGATTGTTATTAAACTAAAACTGTATACTATACTCAATTTCATCCAAAAATTGATAGTCTTAGAGACTAAATTAAAATTTAGTTTCTTTAGATAATTTGTATCTCTATGTCTCTAGTTTATTTAGAAATAAGAACCATCTCAAACGGAGCTCTATAGATCAAGATATGCTTAAGAATCCAAAGCCTATTCATAACCAAGTCATGCTCTTCCATCGATTCCCTCACTTTCTTTCCATCAATATTTTTCTAATAAACCCCAAAGGTTACCAATTTTTATGAAGAGATAGAAAAATGTGATAGAAATCTATTGGTTTAAGAATCATTTCATTTGGAGGTCGGAAGTTGAGGTTATGTCCAAACGAATCAAACATGATTTTGTCCTCAATCATACTGAACCTGTTTCAGTGCCATTGACATAACTTTCACTACAGATGTCTAATTAAGGTCATTCTTAGACAGTTTGAAAGAGGACTTCTAGATCTACAACTTCTGTGAAGACTTTGAAGTGAGAGTTTTCCATTAAGAGGGTCACAAACCCAAAATTCAGAAAGTTTACAGTGTATGTCCGTTACACATCCGCCTAACAGACATACACGGGACTGGGGGTTTCCAGACCTGAGAAGGTCCGTTTAACGAACTTAATGGCCGTTAAACGAACATGAGCAAGACTGGGGGTCCTCATAGACCCGAGTAGGCCTATTTAAGGACCTAAACTCCGTCTAATGGACATAAGTGATTCAAAACTCCCTTCAAAGCCTCTCCAATGGTTCCTACATCCATTCTAGCATCACTTTCGCTCATAATTTTCCCAAATTTAGCTCTTCTAATGCAATATCACTTCTTAATAGTTTAACGACCAAATTGATCTCATAAAACTCTCAATTCTCAAATCATTTGATTTATCACATTCAACTACATCTCATCATTTACTATAGCTGTCCTGATATACCTCCTATGCAGCATTAACAACTTATAATGATCATATCTCTCAACTCTGATATCCAAAAACTTCATACTTTATAGAGTTTGAAAGCTAGAAAGATAATCTACAACTTTTAAGAAGACAACTATGTCTAATTCAGCCTAGATTAATACAATTTTTCCTCTGAAGTTAGAACACACACATTTTACCCTTATGAAAGACTTGAAAATTGTCCTAAATTTACTTCCTCTCATGCAACATCATTCTTAACCATTCAACTACATTTCATCATTCATAATTCCTATTTTCTTTTCCAAAACATCTCATTGATGTGTGTGTGTGTGTGTATATATATATATATATGTAACAAAAATTCATGTTCAAAAAAACTCATCAACCCAAGTTGATAACTTCTTCAAGTATATCTAATTTTAACTCACATCATCCATACACAATTCATTTTTCATTAACACCAAGGATAAGATTTTGCAAAGCTTTAATGGCATTTCAAGCCACATTACATCATAAATCCAAAAATACAAACATTACATAAGTGAGTAACACTTGAAATGCAACCAAAGCCTTGTGTTTTACAAAAATAACTTAAAATCCAAAATGTGCAGATTTTGAGTAAAGCCCTTATGTTTTTGATCACTTGATCTCCTAGCTCATCACCTGAAGATGGAACAGAAAGGGGGTGAGCTTGACAAGCTCGTGAGTAACAAGTTTATAACAGAGAAACAAGCAAAACCATTGAAATATTTATTTCCATTGCAAAATGCACATTGAACTTCATGTAACATATATTTCCCAAATTCACAACTTATCAAGCAATTCATAAATATCATGAATCATGAATTCATCAAACTTGTCACAAATCATAAACACATAAGCACATCAAAATGGTTTGGGTGGATCTAAAATAGAATGTAATAAGGGTCCTGTGTAGCCGTGAACAGAACATACTATCACAATCCCATATAATGGTCTTGAGTAGCCGTAAACTTAGAGGAGTCTATGATAGAGCTCCATGCCACTAGCGGGCAGGCGGGAGAAGTCCTTTGTTATAGTGCACTTGACTTAACTTAGGGGACCACCACAAATCCATATAATCATGCATTTCACATTTGAAAAACATATTGCCCAAAATGGCACTTTTTCGAAAAGTGATTTCATAAACATAATATCTTTTCAAAATCATTTTCATATTCTTTCCAAAATTGTTTCCATCTTTCATTTCATAAATCAATAACATAAGCCATATGCAAACATGTAGCACATTCTCAAGCATTTAAAAGTCAATAAATGCACATTCATAAAAGTAGTTGAAATCATTTATTTAAAAGTAACATCAATGGCTTATTACTCAATTATAAAAATGTAACCCACCTTGAATTCCTTGCTTAAAAACTTGGTCAAAGGTGCCTCTCTTCTTGCCCCTCTTGCCTCTCTTGATTTTCTTCAACAATAACAAAAATCCCACTCAATAGGGTTTTCGATTGAGAATCCAACAAAGCACAATCACTAAAATTGGTTCTAGAATATCTAAACCCATGCATTTCCTAAGCTCTTTGAACCAAAACCCTTTCATAAATCCAAAGGATTACAATCAAACTTACATTAAATCTTCACCAAATGAAGAGTTTCTTGGCTCTAATGAAAGCTCTAATCTTTCTCTTTCTTTTTCGCTTCTTGAACAACCCCAAAATCTCTCTTGAAGTATGAGAAAAAGTGAAACCTAGCTGATCTTCTTTCTCTGCTCTCTTCTCCACGGCACTCTCTCTCTTTCTTTCTTATTTTCTCTTCTTCTGTCCTTTCATTCACGTTTTTGGTTTCTTCAAATGCAAGATACTCTTTTCTTCTTCCTTTTATACCCTTAATGAATCTAAAAAGTCTATTTTACCCTTCCCTATAAGCTTATGGTCTTATACCCTTAAGTGATCTTCCAAAAATACCCTTAAACATTCTTACTCTTACTACCTTAATTCAATTAACCCATATAATAAAATCCTACTAAAATTAACATAATAATTAACTCCAAATAAAATAATTAATCTAGCAAGACCTCAAAATTTATTTAAGTCATGCTTAATTCAACAAGATAAAAATTCAAGGGCCAATATTTCTCCTCCTCTTAAAAGAGATTTCGTCTTTGAAATTCTTATTTGACTGATCTCCTCATATTAACAATAATGTCACCTCAAATTCAAGAATCCAATCACATAGTTGGATACTTTACATCATACATAATGCATACACTCTCAGTAGCATATTCTACATTTTATGCTAATGTCTTCGTCAAGAATAGGACTTTAATACTCACTTTAAATCATTACATAATAATTTCTAAATTGTTCTTTCATTGATCACCCTTAATATAAAATATCTGATCTGCTTAATCTAATTTAATGAAATTCTTCTTCGAAAGAAGATTTCTTGCTACAATCATCTATACTGCTCATGCAATCTTTATCAACTTACTGTTACCATCATTGCATTATCAGTCATTCTTAATACCTCAAGAAGATCAATTTCAGCTATTCATATTATCTCATTAAATTTTAATCAACACTTCTCTTTTTTGCACCTATCCTCGATTGTGGGGATTATGCCATGATCATGTCCTTCTTCTTTTTCCTCGAATTTATCATTTATAGTAACATCATTAACAATCTCAATTCATTCCTAATTAATCACTATAAGCACTTTCACGTCTTACTCTAATTCATCTTAGACTTTGAACTATAGGAACTATGACTAGCAATTATTCAATAAGTCATAGATGGCTTCCTATATCACTTCCACGCATATAATACACATATGCTTAATATTTTCACTTGTCATGAGGATCCCATTATCATATGTGCACTCACAACAACAATTTAAGTTAACCTTTTGAAATTCTATATATGTCGCTATCATTCATCTCATCTTCCAAATATCCTTCATTACAGCTTTCATACGTATATTAGCAATCAATTCAAAATTATAGATGTATAATCG
The DNA here is from genome assembly GCA_027563825.1 of Erythroxylum mucronatum. NCBI lineage: Eukaryota > Viridiplantae > Streptophyta > Magnoliopsida > Malpighiales > Erythroxylaceae > Erythroxylum > Erythroxylum mucronatum. Next base: position 24,807,036 of record JAOSBP010000205.1, on the reverse strand, counting down.
TCATGAAATTTTGATTTGAATTTCCACTAATATCTTCTTACGGTGGATCATAACTCTTGTCACGTTAATCATACGACCGCTTTAGTTCCAAATTCATCTTCTCAAGATCATAACAAATTTTGTTTTCACTACATTCTGCTTGTACACTCTAATCTCATCATTTATACTTATATCCCTATATTCCTCAAAAAATCCTTGACAACACATTCACATATATATCACATTCAGGGATAAATCACCACAGTGCAATATTGATGTCATATTTGATAATGCATCCCCAATATAAATACGTTGAATCATTATCTATCATATTTACCGATATACTATTTCTTATTTCTATTTATCCACAACTTTAATTTTCTCATATCATGAAAGAGTATCATTTTTCTCACTAATTCTATCAACTTAAACTCTTAATAATTACTCATGCGTGTGACTCATACACATGTGACCATATTTCAAAAATTTCCCATGTAAGATCCTAATTCTTGGCTCTGATAGCATTAATTGTTTGGTACCCTACCCTCGCGAGACACATCCCCGACGTCCTAAGTGACATCCGAACGTCCATCCCACAAGGGCGGCGTGCCCACACCAGTTAAACACTATAATCAAACTTATTTCTCCTATTTCAGAAAAGATTTTGGGGAAACCTCAAATCAGAATTTCAATTTAAATTCTTTAGTAAATTTGTTCCCCCATTATCTTAAGTTTATAATGACTCCAAAATCATTCAATTTGGTTCAGAAATATAACAGGTATAGCCCAAAAATTTTCGGATTATTATTAAACTAAATTCGTACACTAGTACTCAATTTCATCCAGAAATTGATAGTCTTAGAGACTGAATTAAAATTTAGTTTCTGCAGAGAATTTGTATCTCTATGTCTCTAGTTTATTTAGAAACAAGAACCATCTCAAACGGAGCTCTATAGATCAAGATATTCTTAAGAATCTAAAGACTGTTCATAACCAAGTCATGTTCTTCCATCGATTCACTCACTTTCTTTCCATCAATATTTTTTGAATAAACCCCAAAGGCTACCGATTATTATGGAGAAATAGAAAAAAGTGTTAGGAATCTATTGATTTAAGAATCACTTCATTTGGAGGTTGGAAGATGAAGTTATATCCAAAAGAATCAAACATGATTTTGTCCTCAATCATACTAAACCTATTTCAGTGCAATTGACATAACCTTCACTAAAGATGTCTGATTAAGGTCATACTTAGACGGTTTGAAAGAGAACTTCTAGATCTACAAGTTTTATGAGATCATAAAGCGAGATTTTCCATTTAAAGGGTCAAAAATGCAAATTTACGAAAGTGTACAGTTTATGTCTGATAAGCGGACATACACGTCCGCCTAACTGACATATACGGGGCTAGGGGCCTTTTTAAACCCGAGAAGGTCCGTTTAATGGACAATAGGCTGGGGGTCCTCACAGACCCAAGAAAGTCTGTTTAATGGACATAGGTGATACAAAACTCCCTCCAAAGCCTCTCCAATGGTTCCTACATCCATTCTAACATCACTTTCGCTCATAATCTTCTCAAATTCGCCTCTTCTTATGCAATATCACTTCTTAACAGTTCAACCACCAAATTGATCTCATAAAACTCTCAATTCTCAACTCATTTGATTTATTAAATTCAACTACATCTCATCATTTACTATAGCTGTCCTGATATACCTCCTATTTAGCATTACTAATTTATAATGATCATATCTCTCAACTCCGATATCCAAAAATTTCATACTTTATAGCATTGGAAAGCTAACAAGATAATCTACAACTTCCAAGTAGAAACTTGGTCTAATTCATCCTAGATTAATATAGTTTTTCCTCTGAAGTCAGAACACACACATTTTACCCTTATTAAAGAATTGAAAATTGTCCCAAATTCACTTTTTCTCATGCAACATCATTCTTAACCATTTAACTACATTTCATCATTCATAATTCCTATTTTCTTTTCCATAACATCTCACTAATATGTATATATGTATATATATATGTAACAACAATTCATGTTAAAAAAACTCATTAACTCAAGTTGATAACTTCTTCAAGTATATCTAATTTCAACTCGCATCATCCATACACAATTCATATTTCATTAACACCAAGGATAAGAGTTTACAAAGCTTTAATGGCATGCCAAGCCACATTACATCATAAATCCAAAAATACAAACTTTACATAAATGAGTAACACTTGAAATGCAACCAAAGCCTTGTGTTTTATAAAAATAACTTAAAATCCAAAATATGCAGATTTGGAGTAAAGCCCTTATGCTCTTGATCACTTGATCTCTTAGCTCATCACTTGAAGATGGGACAAAAAGGGGGGTGAGCATGACAAGCTCGTGGGTAACAAGTTTATAACGAAGAAACAAGCAAAAACCATTGAAATATTTATTTCCATTGCAAAATGCACATTGAACTTCATGTAACATATTTTCCCAAATTCACAACTTATCAAGCAATTCATAAATATCACGAATCATGAATTCATTAAACTTGCCACAAATCATTAACACATAAGCCCATCAAAATGGTTTGGGTGGATCCAAAACAAAACGTACTACACTTTTTCTATAAGGGTCCTGTGTAGCCGTGAACAGAACATACTATCGCAATCTCATATAATGGTCTTGTGTACCCGTGAACTTAGGAGAGTCCATGATGGAGCTCCATGCCACTAGCGGGCAAGTGGGAGAAGCCTTTTATCAAAGTATACTTGACTTAACTTAGGGGACCACCGCAATCTACCATAATCATGCATTTCACATATGATAAACATATTGCCCAAAATATCACTTTTTTAAAAAGTGATTTTATAAACTTAATATCTTTTCAAAATCATTTTCTTATTCTTTCCAAAATTGTTTCCATCTTTCATTTTATAAATCAGTAACACAAGCCATATGCAAACATGTAGCACATTCTCAAGCATTTAAAAGCTAATAAATGCACATTCATAAAAGTAGTTGAAATCATTTATTTAAAAGAAACATTAATGGCTTATTACTCAATTACAAAAATGTAGCCTACCGTAAATTCCTTGCTTAGAAACTTGGTCAAAGGTGCCTCTCTTCTTGCTCCTCTTGCCTCTCTTAATTTCCTTCAACAATAACAAAACTCCTACTCAATAGGGTTTTCAATTGAAAATCCCATGAAATACAATCACTAAAATTGGTTATAGAATACCTAAACCCATGCATTTCCTAAGCTCTTTGAACCAAAATCCTTTCATAAATCTAAAAGATTAAAATCAAACTTACATTGAATCTTTACCAAATGAAGAGTTTCTTGGCTCTAATGAAAGCTCTAATCTTCCTCTTTCTTTTTCCCTTCTTGAAGAACCCCAAAGTCTCTCTTGAGGATGAGAAAAAGTGAAACCTAGCTGATCTTCTTTCTCTTCTCTCTTCTCCACAACACTCTCTCTCTTTCTTTCTTATTTTCTCTTCTTCTCTCCTTTCATTCACGTTTTTGGCTTCTTCAAATGCAAGACACTCTTTTCTTCTTCCTTTTATACCCTTAATGAATCTAAAAAGTCCATTTTACCCTTCCTTATAAGCTTATGGTCTTATACCCTTAAGTGATCTTCCAAAAATACCCTTGAACATTCTTACTCTTACTACCTTAATTCAATTAACCCATACAATAAAATCCTACTAACATTGAAATAATAATTAACTCGAAATAAAATAATTAATCTAACAAGACCTCAAAATTTATTTAAGTCATGCTTAATTCAATAAGACACAAATTTGGGGGCCAACATTATTATTAAATATGAGATATTTAATAAATAAGAATCAATATGAAATTTTGAATCTTATTTGAACATAATTGGTATTTAATTAGAATTATATATAATTCTAATTAAAGTTTAATTAAAATTAGAATTTAATTTCAATTATATTACTATAATGTTAAAAAATTATTATAAATAGGCTTAAGCGCTAAAGGAGCTAGCACACCTTGCCAAACCCTCTCTTTAATAATCACAGAGTTTTCTCAACTTATTTTGTGGATACCATTAGAATTCAAACATTGTGCGACTACAATGGTTGAGATGGACCAATTTAGAAACAATTCAAAAGATATAACAAGAAAAAGATCAAGCTTTGAAATAAAGTATGAATTAAGATTCACATTTTATTATAATTTATACGTTAATCACTTTATATAATTTAGAGTGCTCGTGATTTTTGAAAAATCAAAATAAAAAGTTTCATAATTATTCCGTTATGCACATAATCGTATCCTGATCCAATTTCCCAACATACTGTCCACCCAATTTTACAATGGTTTGATGAGAATTATGCTAAGAACTAAATAATGTTGCAGGAATGAATCACGGTGCTACTACATAAACAAGGATTCACAGTCTTTTATAAGTTTGATTTAATTTCTTGTCACAAGTAATTTCCTCACTCAACACCACATCAGTTTTTGTTAAGACCTAAAGTAAAATGTCACCTTGATAGGACAACATTTCTATCAAAAGAGCAAGTGAACCCAATAAAGTAACCTTATAGACTCCCAGAAAAATAGACTCATAGGGATAAAAAACAATCTTAAATTTATGGATAGAAGCAAGACTTTTTTTATTAAGTTAAATAAAACATAACATTTAGTCCTTATATAGGCACATGTACCTTTTAAGTAGGAGACATGTATATAAAAAACAGATCCTATGACCATTAAATCTAAAAATCGTAACTAATGAAATCACTAAAAAAAAGAGTCTGTCAAGGGCTTGAATTAGTCAATCTTTAACATTTCCCCCTTTAATTCAAGCAATTGCAAAACACTTATCATATTTCGAAGCTTCAACAATTTCTTCTTTGTCAAAGCCTTTGTCAGAACATCTACGGGTTGTTCTTCATTATTACAATGCTGCAAATCAACTTCTCCTTTTGAAACCAATTCTCTGATTAAGTGATACCGAATCTCGATATGCTTGGTTCTCCCTCGATGAACTAGATTTCTTGTAATATCAATGGTGGATTTATTGTCATATAAAATTCTTATTAGCTGCATCTGCTTATGCTTTAAATCTTACAAAATTCTTTTAAACCACACTACATGACAATCTGTAGCTGTAATCGCTATGCATTCAGCTTCCATGCTAGATAAGGCAGTAACTTGTTGCTTTTTTGACATCCAAGAAATGGTTGCACCACTAAAACAAAACATGAATCCTATTATGCTCTTCCTGTCATCTACACTCCTAGCTTAGTCATTGTCAGTAAAACCTAAAAGATCAATGTTATCATCTTTCACGTACCTGATCCCATAATTGGTCGTTCCTTTGAAACATCTCAAATTTCTTTTTGTCACCTTAAGGTGATGTTTGCTTAGGTTGTGTATAAACTATGAAATCAAACTCACTGTAAACACAAGATCTGGACGAGTGCGGATTAAATACATCAAACCTCCAACCATGCTTCTAAAATGCTTCTCATCTCCATTGTCAACTCCATCTTCCAACGATAACTTGTCTTTGGCACTCAAAGGTGTCTTGACAACTTTGCAATTAAACATACCAAACCTCTTCAAAAGATTGTAGCATATTTCCTTTGACAGAGAAATATTCCACCTGCACATTGAATAACTTCCAAACCTAAAAAATAATGCAATAATCCCAATTTAGACATATTAAAAGATTCCATCATTGACACGTTGAAAGCTTTCATAATTGAATTCCCAGTATATATATTATATCATCCACATATAAACATGCACCAAAAAATCATTTTCACAGCTCTAAACATACAAATTAGGTTCATTAGCACTCTTTTGAAAAATTACTTTTAGCAAAATAAGAGTCGATTTTGCTATACCAGGCTCATGGTGCTTGTTTGAGCCTATAAAGTGCCATGTGATGTTTGTAAACTTTGTGTTCAGAGCCTTTAACTTCAATACCTTCTAGTTGTTTAACATACACATCTTCAACTAAATCAATATTTCTTATCTAATTGAAAAACAAACTAGCAATTATGGGCAGCCATACTTAGAATTAATCTCACAGTATCTAATCGTGCAATAGGGGCAAAAGTTTTCGAAAAATCTGTACCTAGAATTTGAGCATATCTTTTACCACTAGCCTTTCTTTGTTTCTCTTCAAGGTAACATCTGGATTAAATTTGGACTTGAAAATCCATTTTAGACCAATTGCATTCTTCCCATTAGGTAAATTTACCAAGGTCCAGGTTTGACTCTTTTCAATTGCTTCTAATTCTTCTCTTATTGCCTTAACCCAGTCTTCTCCAGCAATTGCATCTTTAAAGCAAGTAGGTTCCATCGCTAAGCAAGTAAATTCAATTGAGGCATAAATATCTGACAAATTGCTGACTCTTCTTGGAGGAGTATCTGTAGTATTGTCAATCGTGGGAGGAGCAAGAGAATCAAGTTCTACAAGTTTTGTAATCTCTCTAATGGCATGTGTGGCACCTGCTTCAACCTAATCCCAAGTTTCATCTTCATTGAAAATGGCATCTCAACTGACAATTAACTTATTAGTGATGGGATTAAACAGTTGATAGGCTTTTGTATCTTCGCTAGAGGTAATGAAGATGCACTTGACACTCTTCTCATCAAGCTTCCTCCTTAATTTAGATGGAACAAATGAATAAGCAATGGATCCAAAAATCTGTAAATGACTCACATTTGGCCTCCTGCCAAACCAAGCTTTATATGGCATTTTTCCTCCAACTACCCATGTGGGTGATCAATTCATAACATATACTACTATAGCCACTGCTTCTTCCCATAATTTGTTTGGAAGACTTTTGTCATTTAACATGTTCTTGGCTGCCTCTATGATTATTTTGTTCTTCCTCTTTGCTACACCATTTTGTTGTGGTGTATAGCTTGTTGTCAATTGTCTCTGTATACCTAATTGATCACAAAACAACTACAATTTTTGGGATGTAAATTCACCCTCTCGATCAGTCCTCTATTTTGTAATTAAGTTTCCATATTCTTTCTCCACTATAACTTTAAATATTTTGAAAAATTCAAAAGCCTCATATTTCTCTTTTAAGAAATATACCCATGTCATCCGTGAGAAATCTTCAATAAAGATTAGAAAATACTTACTCCCTTTCAATGATAATGTTTGTATTGGACCAAAAATATCTGCATGAATAAGCATTAGAGGTTTAAGGGCTCTCCATATTTGCCTAATGGAAACTTATCCCATTAATGTTTCCCAAAAATGCTAAGCTCACATTTGCTTTTATAGGACTGTATTGTTGGTAGTCCTATCACCATTTTTTCTTGTGCAACAATTGTATCCTAAAAAATTGAGATGAGCAATTCTTCTATGCCAAAAAACTAAATCATCACTTAAGGCTTTGAATGCATTAAGATATAGTTGTGAAAACATGATAGGAAACATTTTATTTTCTCACATTTTTACTGAATACACCACGTTCATGCTCCTTTTATGATAAATCAGACATTCACCATTATCAAACATAGCATAATAACCTTTCTTCAATAATTTTCCCAAACTCAGTAGATTATGAGCAATACTAGCCACATACATGACATTCTAAATAAGTTTCCTACTAGTTTTGCAACCCACAGCAACTGTGCCTATTCCACATACCCGAACTTGATTATTGTTGCCCAAAGTCACTTGGGAGTCCAAAAAGTCATCAATCTCCACAAAATAATCCCTATTTCCAATTATGTGATTACTGTAACCACTGTTTAAGTACCAAACTTTAGAAGACAAATCACTGTTAGCAGCCAAACAAGCAAGAAATAAATTATCTGCATAATCTTGTTTCTCTTCATGGAAATTAGTCTACTCTTTTTCTTCACAGTTTCTTGCTATATGGCCATATTTCTTGCAATTGTAACACTGAACATCATTTTTGTCATGATCATTTTATTTCTACTCTGGCAATTTTTCTCAATGTGATTAGTTTTACCACAGTGAGAATATGGAGGTAGAAAGAACATTACCATGGTTTCTCTCTTAGTCATATGATCTGCCACGACCTCTTCCTCGATGTAAGTTCCCTCTTCTAGTGCCATGCTTGCTACTAGTTCCACCTTTTGCTGAAGCCCTAAATTTCTTTTTAATATCAATCTTCGATTGAAAGGCCTACTCCAAAGACATCCCTGTTGATCTATTCATATGAGTTTTATGTGACACAAGAGAACCCGTTAGCTCAATAAATGAGTAATCAAACAAATCCTTGGATTCTTTAATAGCAGTAACAACATGATCAAATTTAGGGGGAAGGCTCTTTAATAACTCTCAACAATCTCTTGGTCAGATAAATTTTCACCAAAAGCTCTAATTTGATTTACAAGGGCAAAAATTCTTATAGAGAAATCCTGAATTAAATCAGATGGCTTAATCAACAAATTCTAAAAATCTCCATGAAGAGTTTGTAGCTTCACTATTACTACCTTGGTTGACCCTAGATAATGTTCTTAAAGCAAATCCCATGCTTCCTTTGTAGTCTCCGCTCCCATCACTCGTGGAAACAGAGCATCATTCATAACTTGAAGAATAGGGCATTCACATCTTTCTTTTGCTTGTCCTTCAATTCATTTCTTTGGGCTGTTGCAATTTTGGCATTTGTTCAGGATCAACAATTTCGTCAAAACCAGTTTCCACTAAATCCCACAAATCTTGAGAACTAAACAAGGTTCTCATTTTCATAGCCCAAAATTAGTAATTAGTACCGTAAAAATGGGAACTGTTTTGAGTATTGGAGGTATTGCTGAGTACCATTTTTTTGACCAACTGGACACTCATAATTTTTTTTGGTGATCTTACACTCTCAACAAAGACCACTCACAAAACACTTCTCTCGAACCACACACTTTGATACCAAATGTTAAAAGAGCAAGTGAACCAAATAAAATAATCTTACAGACTCCAAAAAAAAAACACTCATAAGGATAAAAAACACACTCAAATTTGTGGATAGAAGCAAGACTTTTTTTATTGAGTGAAATAAAACATAACACTTGGTCCTTATATAGGCACTTGTACCTTTTAAGTAGGAGACACGTACATAAAAAAATAGATCCTATCTTAACAACTTGACCACTAAATCTGAAAATCATAACTACTGAAATTACTGAAAAAAAGGACACTACAAGAAAAATTAGTTTCAGCAACTATTATTAATGGTTGCTAAAAGTAAGAAAATGGTCGTTAAAAATTATAGCGATCAAAATCGGGTTGGTCATAGGTGGTCACTATAGGGTTGTTACTAAAAGTGCTCAGTGATGAGTTATTACGTTGGTCGTTAAAAATGCATTATTAA
>JAOSBP010000205.1:24768291-24780667 GCA_027563825.1 Erythroxylum mucronatum | reverse complement strand
ATCAACGCAAGTTCAATAACGAAGGAGACCGGAAACCAAGATTTATTTCTATTGATTGTTAAATTCTCATTATTTTAGTTATTTTTTAATTTCAATTTCTAATTAAATTCTGTTTAATTCCTAATTACAAAACCCCCTATTTCGTTACTTTGTTTTAGTTTTAAATTCGCTAACCTTTGCCGTTAAAAATTCCTCGTGAGAACGATATCCTACTTTTCACTACTATATTAATTTGTGTTGCAGGAAGTTGGTTTTTTTTTATATTTGGTTGCAGGCGACAGCATTCACCAGGATCCTCTTGCCATTTATTTATATTTGGTTATTACATATATGAGGATTATGTGAAAATAATATTAAGAAAAATAAATAAAATTTTGTTATTTTGAATTTCTATTATTACGATTTTTTGAGACAAGGTTGGTTTAAATTATATAGTATAATATTGAAAGATTGTTTTGTAATTTTCAAAAAATTATAGGGACTATTTTATAAATTTAAAAAATTACCTAAAACAATACCTAATATTAACCAATATCGATATAATATCGTACTAAAATTTAATCTAGTACCAAGTCCGTTACGATATTCCTAATATTCCAGTTGAGTTGATTGGTAGGCTGATATTATTGTGTTAACCCGAAATTCTAGTCATACTGTGTCATCCTTTCTCCATGTTTAGTTTTAATCTTTTCCACACATTACATTAGTAATACAATAATCATCATGAAATGAGACAATAAGTAGACCTGATTTCTTTTTTTCTCAAATGGGTTGGTTTTGTACACCGATGATTGAGCCCTTTAATCTGCTTATTTTTCTATAATATGGGTTTGGATTTTGCATGTCATCTTGAGCCACCAAATATCTATTACAAGGAGTTAAGCCCGATATCAATACATGATTCCTAGCCCACTGCATAATATTCCTTGTCAAAGCAATCTTCACATTTTTCCACAACAACCGTCAAAGCATATTTATGATTTTCCTCAATTTACTTTCCCATTTTATAATAAAAAAACGGTGCTCATTGACAATAAGTTGTTGATTATTTGGAGGAAAACAGGACGAGTGTATATTTGTTGACTGGCAATTCTTAGCACAACTGGGGAGCTCATAATGATAAGAATGCCCGCGGTGTTAAGGCATACATACAGATGTCTTGAATTGATACTGAGCCTGACATGCTCAGACTGTTGTCGCTTTCCTTAACAAAGTCTTCCGAAAATTTTAAATGCGAGAGCAACTTGGTGTAATTTTGCCTCTCAGAACCCTGACAGCTCTATCTCACTACCTGCCTACACCTGTATATGTACGTATACATGTAAATAAATGTACATGTCCTTGCACGAGAAGTCCTGCCGGTGAGTTTATTATAACATTCAATATCAGGAGAGACCAGGGACAAACGAAGAGGGAAAACGTAGTTTATTGGGTTAGATATTTTTTTTATCAAGTCAAAATAGAACTTAAAAAAATTTAGGAAAAAGTTTTATCTGCAAAGTTCAGTGCATTTTCTTAGGGTGATGATAGAAACTAGGATGGAAACAGGATATCACAATTTTTTTATAATTATTATTTTACATGAAGTTTGCTGGTAAGCGTACATTCAGAATCACGAAAGAGAATAAGTTGAAGAAAACGAAATTGGTGACTTGTATGTTTTCTTTTGACAACTGCAATATCGACATCTCTTCGAAATTATTTATCTCGTGCCTTGTCTAACAAAGAAAGAAGAGAACGAAAATTACTAATAATGGAACTTCGAACATCCACCAGGGCTTAACGTTACTTTTAGACAGATCTTATGTCACTCATCTAGCGCTCTTACACTGGTTTTGCCTTCTAATTTTCGTAGAATCCTTATATTAAATTAATCAAAGTACGTTTAAGTCAACCAAATTTGATTGCTATTGTGCCATCAAGTTCAAAGGTCTATTTCGGCATGGTCCTTCCCTAGCTGTTTCATTGTAGAAGATACAACTTCTGCAGCGTCGAAGTTTTGTTCGTTTATGCAGGTTGACTTGGTTCAAACAAGGAGTAAACTTCCAAGGAGGTTTATTATTTTAGATACATTATTAAGGCACTGTTCTCTTGTATCATTAGTGCTGTAGTTACATTTTGATAATCCAAATTGCAAAGCTCCACCTTTTTATATATTTTGTTAATTAAGCGATAGCTATATAAACACTGCTATACGAAGCCTTATCCATGGAGGTTAAATTAATGGCAGAAGTTGACGGTAATTTGCTATACGAAGCCTTATCCATGGAGGTTAAATTAATGGCAGAAGTTGACGGTAATTTGTTTTACTTCCTAGTGCTATATGCATTTTCTTTATTGAAATGCAATTTTATGGTCATTAAAAAGAAAGAAGACCCCATGTCGACCAGCTTACATTGCAGAAACCTTGGATACGATAATGGCATCAGGATGCCGATAAGACAGTAGCTTTCATAAAATTATTTTTATAGAAAAAGGGTTTTCTTAATCAACCGATGGCAAAGCTTGCAAGGTCTTTAAGAAACTTCTTATGGTTGTTAACACCTGGAATGGTTATTCTATTAAGCATACGTACAAGATAAGATCACTTATTTTCTTTTGGTTCAGAAATCTACCAACCAAATGTGAACACTGGAAGGGTAATGCGGAAAAATGGGGAAAAGAACACAACATTAACAAACAAAGCTAGAGAGTCCACTTCGTGATTAAGGTCCAAACTATTCCTTTCTTTTGGTTCTTTTGTCATTTATATTGACTTTACGCCTGTGGGTGACTTAACGTACGTGGAAGTGAACGATCAAAACAAGAATGGTTTAAAATACGCTAAGACAGCGTGTGAAGTTGGACTCAATATGAACCGCCATTTTCCTTTTAAAGGGATCGCTTGATTGGACCATGCAAGCCGTGGGCACTCTAAGTGAAAGCGGCATTTGCTGTTGGCATGTATTGCTTTGTTAGATCTCATATGGGATTGCCCTATATGCTTCCAACAAGCTTTTAACAATGTTCTATCCTCTATTACACCTTTGTCTTAGTGGGGAAGGAAAAGTTTTTCTTTCCCATATTAGGTTTTGATATATAGATAGATAGATAGATAGATAGATAGATACTACTACAGTTACGAATTGAAATAATGTAATTTTAGAGATTTTTAAAGTCATCATAGAAATAAAATTTTATAGTGTGTAATCATTACAATAAAGTATATGATTTCATAATGGAAGTAGAAATATTTTCTTTTACTTACTACGAATCTGTTTTTATATAAATACATAGACTGAAGGATGAGTATTTATAATATTTCTAAGTTACTGTATTAAAAGCAGTTTTTAAATGATAATAATTACAATAAATAAAAACTCAAGTTGTACTTCAATTTATTATTTAAAAGGTGTCTCCAATATCAAATCAAAATTTATTACCTTCTCAACTTTAAACTTATCAATTTTAATGATAAGTTGAATATATACGACACATATCCTTAGAGAATTGGAGAAAGTAATTACATAAATTTTATATCAAGATTTTTAAGTTTAGTGGAAGAAAATAGGTTTTTACCTTAATTTTCATCGAGGTTTTATGTTCAAATCAATAGTGATCTCGATACCGTTTTGATGATGAACTGAAAAGTGTAAATACATACATCTATGTTTATCCTATATATATATCCATTAAAATTTGCACCCGATATATAGATGTGTATTTATCTTGCATGCTAAATTCCAAGCATTAAATTTTAATTGCTTTCATCTTTCCATTTACTATGACCATGTAATTAGGTCCAACATCAAACAAGTATAATGCTTCCTTGAGGGTTTACATTAAATATAGCAAGAGGGAGAACTGAAACTTTCCTAGAAAATCTCAAATTGATTAGAAACGTTCAACTTTTTGCATTAGTTTAAGGCATAATTAAGAGATTTGGCAGTCAAAAAACTAGTTTATAATTCAAGTGGCAGTCCATCGAATATTTGGAAGAAGCTAATATGGTTGGCAAGAAGCAGCCAAGAAGTCATTTATCTTATTCTATTATATTCCAAAGCTTCCAGTTCATCTATCAAATTTCTTCCTAACGTAGACGTTGAAGCTGCGGATGATTCGGTTAGTCGTTAGCATATATTTTTTAAGTGACATCTTATTGACTAATTTAACCTAACCAAACAAATGCCAATTTGTTAATTGGTTAACGATATTTGGCTCAATCACGTGCTATCTCCTAAGTGATTGAATTTTATGTTCCAAAAAAAGAATAATGTATTTCAAGTAAATATTTATAAAATATCAACACGAATTGATGTTGAGGTCATTTGAAGATGAAATTTCATTACATTCAAAAATTGAATCTTATGAAATAATATGGAATTTTCAACTCAATCTGAATGCATTTGTATTCATCTTTTGTTTGTCTGGTTAGTCATACTAAAATTTAAAATAAAAAATTTCAATGAATTTTGATTGGTCAAACTTGTGCAACTTAAATGGCATGATTCTGACTCCCCATCAGAGAAGACAAAGTCCTATTTAATTATAATGATACAAGCAGAATTTTGAGGGAAAGAGGCGAAGAGAACAAGAAGATTTTGAAGAGTTATTATTCACTGCCCTTTCTATATGAAAAGAGTACAATTTATACTGCTAAAACATAACAACCAAGGCTAAAAAATAGGAAAAAGAATATCTCATCCAACATAAGTACCAACGTAACTAAAAACTAATTCTTTCTTATCCAACTTAGCTAAAGACTAGTTCTGTTGACTTATTAAATGGAACAACAATGCAACATCCTATGAATAAGTCAACCTAAATGCAACAGCAAAGCAACAACTTATAACTATGTCAACCTAAATCTTCACAATGCAAAGGATGGCCCATACAAATCCTCCCTCCCTGAGAATCCTTGTCTTCAAGGATAAAATTTGGATATGATTTGGCGATCCAGCTTTCATTTTCCTAAGAAGCATCCTCTATTAGAGCAACTTCATTTAATCAAAATTTCATATGTTGGACGATAGTTTCCCTTGCGAACAATTCAACGATCAATAATAACTTCAAGTTGTGGAAGGATAACTGAATCATCTGTGACTGATATAAGTTGTTTAAAAAGTGGAGTAACTAGTGTTCCTAAATGCTTCCATAATAAACTAAAACGAAAAGTGTTATGAATTTGAGAATCTGAAGGAAAACCTAATTTATATACAACTTGACCATTTTTTCAATAATTTGGTAAGGACAAAAAAAAACTAGAATAAGCTTTATTAAAGCTCAAAATGCAACAGAAGTTTGTCAATATGGTTGAAGCTTAAGATAAACATAGTCACCTACTGCAAACTGGATCACTCTACACTTCTGATTTGCTTGGCATTTCATCCAATTACAAACTTGTGTAAGATTATGGTGTAACTCACGAAGGATGGTGTCTCAATCTCATAAGTAGTCATCAACAGCTTGGACCCGACAAGTTCTTAGTAGAAGCTAATAAATTCGAAGGTGAAACTCCATAAACAACCTTAAAGGGTGACATTTTGGTGGAGGAATGAGTTGATGTATTATAATTGAATTCAACTTAAGGAATCTATTCAAGTCATTTTCATGGTTGGTCACCTACAAAACATTTTAAGTATTGCTTTAGAGTGCGGTTTACTACCTCAGTTTGTCCATCAGTCTGAGGGTGATAGCTCGAACTCATACAAAGCTTAGTTCCTTGTAATTGAAAAAATGCATGTCAGAAGGAACTCATAAATACCTTATTCCTATCACTAACTATAGACGTTGGAACTCTATAGAGACGAACCACATTAGCTACAAAGGCCTTGGCAATAGCAATTGTAGTAAATGGATGCTAAGCTATAAAGTGGGCATATTTTGATAAGCAGTCAACGACTAACATGATAACCAAATGTCCCTATGATGTTGCTAAGCCCTCAATAAAATTCATGGATATATCTATGCAGATCTTAGTAGGTATCGGTAAATGTTGTAGTAACCTACCGACTTTATATAATTAGTTTTGCAACACTGTTGGATATCACATTGTTGTGATTTTTTTACTATTTGGCCGATATTAGGCCACAAGAAGCTTTCTTTGATAATAGAAAGTGTCTTATGGAACCCCAAATGTCCTTCAGTAGGTGATGAGTGGCAATCCTTAAGTATATGTTGAATCAAAGTGGAGGATGGACTTAAGTAAATCCTACCATTTAGAACCATACTCCATTCCATTGCACAAACACGTGAGACGATTATTTTGTGATAAGAATCTTATTTCATTTCTTCTTCTAACATTGGGCACCAATCCACCTATCACATGGAAATTGAAAGAAGATGGAATTCGACCATTCAGGTCAACGCATCAGTAACTTTGTTTTCAAATCCCCACTTATATTCAATTTTGTAATCATGCCCAAGAATCTTTGGAAGCCATCATGTTTGTGCCGGGGTTGTGATCCGCTGCTCAAGTAAATACTTAATAACTTTTTAGTCAGTGCAAACAATAAATGACTTACCAAGTAAATAAGGTCGCAGTTTTTGGATAGCTTTGACAATAACTAACATTTCTTTCTCATAGGTAGATAAGGACAAAGTTGATCCCTTTAGAGCTTCATTGAAATAAGCTACTAGCTTGTTATTTTGGGATAGGACTGCTCCAATTCCTACCCTACTTGCAACAAACTCGATCACGAATGATTGAGAGAAATTTGGTAGGCATAGGACTAGTGGAGATGTTAGTGCTTCATTCAATTGTTTGAAGGCTAACTTAGCAATTTCAGTCCATTTAAATTCTCCCTTTGAAAAAAATTGAGTCAATGGTGTTGCTATACCTCCAAAATGAAGGATAAATTTTTGATAGTAACCTGTTAATCTAATAAGTCCATGAACTCCCTTTGATGTAGTTGGTGTTGGTCACTCACAAATTGCTTGCATTTTTATAGGCTCCACTGCAACTCCATTCTTAGAAATAATATGACCTAAGTAGTCTACTTGTGAAACACCAAACCAACACTTTGTTTCTTTAGCAAACAACTGGTTAGTTGATAAGATGGTGAAGGTGGTCCACAGATGTGAAAGGTGGTCTTTTTAACATAAGAACGTCATCAGAAAAGACCAAAATAAACTTTTGAAGATGAGGGCGAAAGAGGTTATTTATGAGACTTTGAAACGTTGCAAGGGTTCTTATGAGACCAAATGGCATTACGACAAACTCATAGTGCCCTTTATGTGTTCGAAAAGAAGTTTTAAGAATATCTTCTTTTTATACCTAAATTTAATGATAACATGCTCTTATATCTAATTTAGAAAATAATTTGGCCCTATGAAACTCATTGCGAAGCTCATCAATTACTGGAATTGGATACTTATCTTTGATTGTTATGTCATTCAAAGCCTGATAGTCCACACAAAATCACCAATCTCCATCAACCTTCTTCGCCAATAAAAGAGGTTATGAGAATGGGCTATTACCTAGTCTTGTTAATCCAGATTGCAAAAGTTCCCTCACTTTTTTCTTCTATTTCATTTTTTGGAAGTAAGGGTATTAATATGGTCTAACTCTCATAGACTCTAAATTGGGTTGTAAAGGAATTTGGTAGTTATGTGGTCGCTTTAGAAGAAGGTTGTCGGGTTCTTTAAATATTTGTTGGAATTCAATTAGGAGGTAAGCTATGTCAGGAGAGCATAAGGTCAACTGGGGTTTATTAAAAGAGAATAAAATCTAGAAGAGAAAGCCAGTAATTTATAGGTAATTAACTTCTTTATTTGTTAGCACTTCAATGTTGGCTAGTCTCAGTACTTGAAATGTGTGAGAGACTCTTGCAAGCTGGAATTTCATAATTAGTTGCTTATAATCCATTTCAATTGGACTTATAGTCTTTAACCATTGTCCTCCCAAAACTACATAGCAAGCTATGACGGGAACGACATAATAATCTGTTGTGATAGGTTTCTATAAATGGTAATTGTGGGTTCTTGGCATCGCTCGACACATTCTATTTTTCCCAGTTGGCGACTATAACTTGGAGCTTCTTGCTTTGAAGTACTGGTAATCCCCACTTGGTAACTATGGTTTGATCTATGAAGTTGTGGGTACTACCACCATCTATAAGGATATTCACGTTCTTATTTTCTAGCTTCCCTAATATATGTATTGTTTGAGGGTGATTAATACCAGCTATGGTATGGAAGGAAATTTTAGGCAAAACTTCTTCACTTTCTGGTTCAAGTTTAACAAGGTCTTCTTCCTCAGGGACTTGGTTGATGTGAATCCTCTATCATAAATAGTTATGGACGTTTACATCGATGGACTGGGGCAAACTTCTCATCACAATAGTAACACAAGCCTTTTTCTCAACGCTTTCGTGCCTCTTGATTAGTAATCTGTTGAAATATGGTCAAAGTAGTTTTAGGACTTGGATTGCCATGTTAATATTCTAGCAGTTGGGTTGACATTCGCCTTTGGTGCTATTGGAGCTAGTGGAAAGTAGCTAATTGGTTGGTCTTCTTTTGTAACTGATTTCAGTCTTCAATTAGTCTAGTAACACCTATTAGTTCTACCAAGATATGCGGCTGTTTTATTTTCACATCTAAGCAGATGTCATCACAAAGTCTAGCAATAAAACATCCGATAAGAAAGGTTTCTTGTAAGCCATCAACTCTATGAGGATGCTTTTCAAAAGCCTCTTAATAAGCTACTGCAGTTGTAGTTTGTTGAAGCTGAGTCAAAGCTTCTAATAGATCCTCATAATCTGTGGGTTTAAAGCGTAGGTGGATTATTTTGGTAAGTTCATCCCAATTGAGTGTTCCACAGAATTTCATCACCACCACCATTGTAAAGCAATGCTTTCTAGATGGAAAGAAGCTAGCTGCACTTGTTGATCAGAGGCAACATTCTTGAACTGAAAATATTGTTCTTCCATATAAACCTAGCCAGATGGGTCCTTACCATTGGACTTTGGAAATTGTAGCTTAAGGCAATGGTGGTGGTAGTCATTTGGGTCATTAGATTGCATAGTGTTTGAAAATTTTGAAGATTATCCTCGAAAGAATAGGTTGATTTATGGAAAGGATAATGTACGTGCTTTGTGAGACTCATAAAGCCTATAGCTCGGTTAACACTCGTTCTAGGGTGGCATTAACATAGTTGAAGCTAGACTCATGTCTATTGCGAAATTATACATTAGTTTTGCTACGAGTATCCATGGTTGTAACTTGGCTCTAATACTACTGATACAAGTAGAATTTTGAGGGGGAGAGAGATGAAGAGAACAAGAAGCTTTTGAAGAGTTGTTATTCACTGCCTTTTCGATCTGAAAAGAGTACAATTTATATTGCTAAAACATAAAAGCTAAGGCTGAACAAAAGGAAAAAAAGAATATCTTATTTAATGTAACTACCAATGTAACTAACAGCTAATTTTTTCTTATCCAACTTAGCTAAAGACTAGTTCTACTGATCTATTAAATGGAATAATAATCTATGACTAACTCAACCTAAATGGAACAACAAAGCAAAAACCTATGACTAAATCAACCTAAATCTTCACAGTGCAAAGGTTGGCCCATATGATATAAATTTAAATTCCATAATTTTGACAAGTAAAAGAACTGCACCAAGTTGTGCGTTATAAACATGAACGAATCTAAATTTAAGTAGAGCTAATAACATTACAAGGTCTAAATTCAAAGATTTTTTTTAAAAATAAATTCAAAGATGTTGCTCTCGTTGAACCATGTGGATTGTTAAAAAGTGGTAGCCCCCTAGGCCCTGTAGGTATGGTGGTTGAGTGGCTTTCATTTATTTCTTTTACTGAACCATCGGTAACCATTCATGATATGCACCAATGATAAGTTTTAGGAGATTAGTACTCGTAGAGTTGTTGACAGTAGCATTAGATCTTCTTAATTACATGCACCATCTCTGTGGTAGATCAACTAAATAGTAATAACTGTGAGTTTATATCCAATAACCAATTAGTTGGTTTAGTTTAGTAACAAAATTATTTAAAAACACTCATTATCTTATATATGTTCATATGTATGTGATAAAATTCTATTGGATAAATTAACATTGTAAATAAAATTATGATGAGATCATAATCATGAGATTCGTATTGTATTTCTAATTATACCTAAATTGTTCTTCGTCATTATTTAATTGAGAATGAATATTACTAGCACACGTATGAATACTTGTTAAAGAACAAGTTTACTGAAAAGATCTTATATGAGAATTTCATTTAAAACATTACTTGTATGCTTATACAAATTCTAATTTTAATGATTATATAAGTGATTCTTTGACTTGAAATCTCCAAAATATCTCATATTGGGATTGTTATGTTTTAATACTATTTACGAACTATTCTAGTGAAATGCAGATTAATTGATAGTCATTGGATATAACATGAACTATATGAAGGTAGTTGAGTGAACAACATATGATTCATTGTCCTAAAGTGATTAAGGAGAATATTTTGTTATTCTCGATTAGTATTGATTCAAGAAGTCATTGGCAAAGTGGACTGAGACTATAAAAATTATTTTCAAATGTCATTAATTGAATCAATTACTAATGATGGAGAACTAGTATGATTAGACTTAAATATAATATACATTAATTCCATGCTCTATGTTTAATCGAAACACTGTATGATGAAAGAATTAAATTATATAAAAATATTAGTTAAAACTATTTTAATATTTCTAAATATTTAGATGGTTATGATGCATTGCTAAACGATAAACTTGATCTATGATATAAATTGTTTAGTTAAGGAATTAAAAATGAATTAAAGGAGTTTAATTTATTTAATCCTAAATATAGTTTAGGATTATAATTTATATTCACTATTAACATATTTAGGAACTTAATGAGTCATAAATAAAGAACAAATTGAAGAGAGAAAAGATATTTTAATTAAGTTAGATTTTATTGTAAAGTTTGAGAAACTTTATTATTAAATATGAGATATATAATAAATAAAGATCAATATGAGTTTTAAAGTTTAATTGAAATTAAGATTTCATTATAATTAAATTACTAAAATCTCCAAAATCTATTATAAATAGGCGTAGGCTCTAAGAAAACTATTACTTCTTGGATAACCCCCTCTATAATAATTATAAAGTTATTCTAATACTTTTTTGTGGATACTATTAGAGACTGAATATATATGCAATTATAGTAGTTGAGTTCTAGAGAAATGACAAGAAAATTATTAAAGTTTGCAATAAGGTTGGAATTATTTAATTTATTATGTTTTCCATGTTAATCATGTTATATAATTCAAATGAATTTGGTTCTTTAAGAAATCTAACAAAAAGATTTCATTACTATTTTGCTGCATGTGAGATTATATCCCACCTCGATTTTTCAACGTTAACCTGTATCCATTCAGTCTCAACTTCAAATTTTATCGTAATTTTGTAAAGGAAACTTGTCCCTAAATTACCAATATCAGAAAGAAGATGAGGAAAGCATGACTTTCATGTAAGTATACACGAGCAAAGGAATATGGTGGAATCAATTTTATGTTAATCCATACAAAATCTTATGATCAGCTGAATTAGGTCGTCTCCAATATATTTAGATTTAATATCTCTTTCTATGTCTCCTATCCATATTAAAACTTAATAAGTTGTTAGAGAACATATTCAATTAATCACTAAACTAAGTACTTGGAGTAATAATTGATATTGTGTTCAGGGACGGAGCCATGTTATAGGGGAAGGGGGCCATGGCCCCCCCTTTTAATTATATTTTTTTAAAATTACTTATATAATTAAAATTTTTAAAATTACAAATATAAGTGGACCCCCCTTTTAAAAAAATCTCTATCTTCTCTTCTCTTCAACTCTGCACGCACAGCCCTCCTTCCCCGGCCCCTTTCAGTAGCAAACAATTTAGGAGGAGCTATTTTAATCACCAAAGAAATATTAACTCAGCAATGTTTAGAATTTAAATTAAGACAAACATTGAAACATCAAATTTTCCAATTATGTTGTTCTGAAAATGCCGAAGTACCACAACAGTATGGCTGTAAAAAACAATCAAGAAGAAATGTACGAAAAAATTATTCAAAATTTCGAAGAAATAAATTTGGAAAATATAAATGGAGAAAATACCCTTCAAATTATTTTAGAAAACGACAATTTAAACCATTTCAGAAGCCTTATCGCAAATATTTTAGACACAAAAAATAGACAATTTAAGCCAAAACAACAATATTGTCCCACAAAAAAGAAAAATTGCCGCTGTTGGTTATGCAAGGAGGAAGGTCATTATGCAAATCAATGTCCCAAGAAAAAAGTGTAAGTGTAAGTCGTGTACAAGTCGACTTGTACAATGAGCAAGTCGACTTACACGCATTCAGTACCGACAAGTC
>JAOSBP010000205.1:24755916-24768191 GCA_027563825.1 Erythroxylum mucronatum | reverse complement strand
GTGTGAGGATACCTAGAATTAACGAACTTAATTTTAGGCTTCTTGTATTTAATGCCTTTTATTCCGAATTATCTATGAACCAAGTGGGTAACTCAGATTTTAAAAGAGAAAGGGAACATCCATGAACATTGGGTTCGACTTACTTAAGTGAAGTAATTCCTAGATCAATCCACCGTTACAATTTTTAGTATCCAATCCAATTGAAATCTAATACCTTAACCGATTTCTGTCATTTGATTAAATCTAGTCATTTTAATTTATACCTTCCATTTTTCATATTTTCTTGATTTGCTTACTTTATTTTATTTTATTTTCAAATCAATCAATTCTTGATCATCCGAGTAATTTTTCATCATTTAATTTAATTGTCTTGCGTGTTGAAATTCCCTTGGGTACAATATCTGGTTCTTACCGTTTTATATTACTTATCGACGGGATGCACTTGCCTTTAATTGGTATAGATAGAATTTAATTGTTTTGTTTAGACCGCAACATAGCACCCTTTGAATACTTATCGTTTTTCGAAAAGAAGACAGCTATAGAATTATCACAATATATTTTCATTGACATGGCAATACTATTGACAATTCCAAGTCCTAAAATAAAGTTTCCCAGCTATAAACCATGAATCGTGGCTTCAAAGCATACCACAAACTCAGCTTCCATAGCGGATGCAACAATGACAGACTGTTTCGCACTCTTCCAAGAGATTGCTCCACCAACTAGAAGAAACAGATAGCCAAATGCTAATTTTCTCGTGTCAACACATCCAGCATAATCTAAATCTGAATATCCAATCACTTCAAGATGATCGGATCTTCTAGAAACTACTTCTTGTTCATACGAATAAGTACTTTATTACATTAAAAATTATTAATATATGATGCTAAAATCATGCATCAAATTTTACAATTAAAACCCACGACATTTAATGAAACAAGAGGCTTAAGAGAAATCAAAGCAAGTAATTCATCTAAAGATGTTAATTCATCACGGTAACTAATAAAAATAGACATAAAGATATTAATGAAGCATTAAAAGGGCATGATAAAAGAAATAAGTGAAACACGTTGATGGCACATGAGAGAATGGATGAGAGAAACACAATCAATAGGAGAGAGAACCTTTCATGTCCATTAATGGAACGTTTTCAAACCATCCTTAACGAAGAAACATAAGATAAAACAAAACATATTTAATGAATACAATTGATGGCATTGTTAATTCCATTAATGTGTTAACTTGGCAAGGAAGCACTTAATATTGTCTTTCCTTTCCTTCATCATCTTAATAACGTGAGTTTAGTAGAAACAAAACAGTTTTCATGTTCCGTATAGAAGAAAGAGAGAAGACGTGATTGTTTCCTTTTAAAACCAAAAACATGTCGTAATTGGTAAGGAAATCACTATAAAATATCTTCTTGATCATGTATATCATGTATATAATTATATCATAATAATTTTTGATTTAATATCTTAAATGGAAAATTATTGATTCTTAAATCTATGCCTCTGATACCACATGTTAAAGTTTCTTACACGATAAATTGCAAGATCTTATAATCCAATAAATTTTCATAATAACATAAGCGTACCTTGATCCATTATATTTCCGATACTTTCTAAACAGATAATCTTCAATAATCTTCAACAAGATATTCTTAGATTTTGTTTTCTCTCTGTTGACCTTTGTTTCATTATTTTCTGTATATTTTTTGATGGAGAGATACATGAAAGACTTAATAGATAGAGAGAGGAAGTAGTTATCAGCTTAAAATTCAAATGACCAGTCTTTTCATTAACCTTATTTTTACGTTCCATCAATGTAAATACTTCATATTATTTATTTTTAATTAAACCTAATATCTCTTATTCAAATAACTAATGAGATTTAATATACTTAAATGATTAAACCAAAATATACGGGCCACATAATGAAATTATCTAACAGATAATTGTAGCCATCCAATAGTGGTGGCCTGATAATTGATGCTCCTTCGCTTATGGCCATGCTTGCGAAACTAAGATCTGTACCAATTTGCTACCAAGTTCTGAATCGGTGATCTCGCTTTGATACCAATTGAAAAAAACCGAAGGGGGTAGTAGTTTCGCAAACTTTCTGATTCGTTTCTAGCAAACAAAAAATTAGAAAAATTAAGAGAACCAAAAATAAATCAACACTGAAAATTTGGTAACGCAGTTCAGCACACCTTGCCTACATCTGCGGGGCCCTCATCCAGCTTAATAACTTTCACCGAAGTACAATAGATTTATCCAAGGCTTTACTGAGCCGACACCACTTAACCTTTGACACTATCTCTTAACCTTACTTCCCGTGAAAGAATTTCACATCCAATAACACGACCGACTCATGTTAACCTCGTCAGAGGATTTTTCTAACTACTTTCACTCAAACAATAATTAATAAAAAATAACTCAAGTACTTAATCAATTAAGAACTGAAAGACAATATACTTGAGATAAAATAAAGAACAACTTTCCGAAAGGTTAAGCTTTACTGAAATAAATCTGAAAGTCGTTGCAATAATAATGGGCTGATTCACATAAACACCAACAAGAAGCCACAGACTATATGCAGCCAATCAAACACGATTCAACAAAATAATCACGCACAAACCCAAGAAGAACAAGTCTGAAAAATCAGAAGTTAAATCATGGTGTAACGTTATCTCCTTAACCAATAAACCAAAACTTCCAGCACCCAATTAACCAAAACTTCCAGCAACATTATCTCCTATCCCTCAAAGCCATAATCCCAAAAACCAATGTGAGCTATGTTTTTCAAGTGTGTCATTAATGTCCACTAAATACTTCCTCCTATTCAAAATAAGTGTCGATTTAGAGGGATTTTAATTATTCAAAATAAGTGTCGTTTGTGACTTTTTATGCATATTTATGATTTTACTTCCAAAATTACCCTTTAATTTCTCTCACATCTTAATTACACAGATTATATTTTCAAGGCACTTTAACATGTAATTAATAAGGATATATCAGACATTTCATTAACTTTCTTAATAAGTGTGCATTTCTCTAAAACGACACTTATTTTGAATTGGAGGGAGTAGTTGATTGCCAAAATTTCAAAAGCCACATGAGTTATATTTTTCAATGCCGCACACACTCACATGGACTCAATGCCACACACACACTTATTGCTTGATTGCCACACGCACACACCAATTGCTTGATTGCCAAACATTAACATTTATTATCCCACCTTGACATAAGATATCCTTTTGCCATTGATTCTTGGTAGGAGTTGAATTCCTCAATTAAAGCAAGAGACTTGGAGAAGATTAACACACACCACACTCAAGCATGCTTTAACGTTGTTCTTTCACATACCCATGAGATTTGTTTCTACAATGGAATAGTACTCTTCACCATCGCATATATCTTTCAGCTCTCACACCACCGCAGTCTTCTTTTTCTTGACAATTAACGCCCACACATGGGAGATTAACTTCAGCCGTAAGTTTTTCTCCTTTAATAATTCACGCACGCACCACTGCAGTAGTTTCACCACACAAAGGATTCACATCAGCTATGTTAGAAACATGCACGACACCAACACCTCCAAGTAAGAAGAGACCAACATAAACTCTATCTAATTCACACACATAAACTTTGATTTTGCACGTTAACCTCTTTGATAGACTTTTACTGTGATTACGAGATGTGCACAATCCCATAAGCAATAAGAGTCCCACTATAGCCATGCTACTACCATGCAACAATCACTTCAAATTCAAACACGCAACAACCTTATCCTTTTATTTTCTTCTATCCACAAAATCAACTCAAACCTGCAGTAAGACCATTTAGTTACCAACAAGTCCAGCAGTAAAATAATTCCAATATCAACATGATAATTATATCATATATGTCCAATTAAAATGAAAAAACCATATATATATATATATATATATATATATAATATCCTAACAAATACTTTTCTAGAGTTCAAAAAGATATAAGAGGTATAAAGCCAGCCATGTAAGCCAAAGTGCAAGGTTAACTACAAACAGTTTGCAACAAACGAAGCTCTCGGTAAATTAGATACACTTAAGGTAAGGTAATGGTAACACCAAATTAAGCTATAAAGTATTAGATTATTATAAAGTGACTGCAAGATATTAAAGAATAAATGTGCGCAATAGCATACATCGGTTCCCAAGTATAATTAAAAGGATATGTTTTTTAAGGTGGGGAGATTTCAATAGGTGCAAATCTTATGCTACAATTGAAATGGATATCCTTGGTAATGAGGAGTTCTTGCATCTAGTTACAGATATTTCTAAGAAAAGTAGGAGATTTTATTGCCTTGTTTTTGGAACAGCCTGAAATTTCTTTCCCTCCATATCCGATAAACATAATAAGTCAAACACAATTTAAAGATAACTAGATACTATATATTCTAAGCCTAACTAATCAGCTGATCCTAAGGTATATATTGGGGCTGCAGATTACACTATAAAAGCATATGCCTCCATATATGATAATTATGTTCCATTATTAGCAAAATGTTAATATGCATTTAGTAAAGCTTTGGCAATTTCATCTCTAACCCCAACTTTCAATCTTTAAAATAGTTCTATCTTGTCTTCATATTCATCCCTCTCCCCAACTAAACTCGATTGCCTCACTGCTTCCCCATTGTTCTATCATCACTCCCTTTCCAAACATAATTATTCTCTTGTAATTCTAGTGGTCTCTAAAGATTTTAACATTAGCAAAGAAGCTCAATCCAGTAGCTCACAACCATATTACAAGCTAGTCTAGAACGAAGAGGTAGGAGACCCTATATGTTTTGACTAACTTAGGGATATTTTAATACGTTCTTTTTTAGTACTAGTTCTTAAGATTCTTGCAAGTTCAATGGGGAGGCCATTTTTCATAGAAGAAGAAATTGTCAACCTAAAAAAAATAGACTACGCACATAAATATTAAGGTGAAGATAAGCAAGGAGCTCCCAAACAATTTGATAATAAACAAGCTTAATGATGAAGGCAAATTCACAAATTAACCCTTCAGGTTATTTACGTTAGGGATTTTTAGGATGAGATAGATATAAGTGAAGTTGTGCTCTTTTAACATATTACTAAAAGATAAGAACTCTTGTACCACTAGCTCTGAATCGTTGTCTAATGAAATTCCAGGTAGATTGAAAGAAAAAGGAATTAAGACTATCAGATCCTGGAGCTTTCTTTGAGATCAAACTGAATAAGCAATTCTTAATTTCCACATAAGAAGTTGGCTTTTACAGTTCCTTCAGCAGATCCTCATTAATAGCATGTAAGTTTCCTAACAATTCTATTAAAACCTGAGGACTGAGAAAATTTGAATTTCTTAAACGAAGGATTCCCTTATAATAGTCATATATCATTCCTTGAATAGATTTTTTTGGTATCTAATTGGTTATCTCCATCTAACAAACACTAGATCTTGTTGATATTTCTTCTTGTAAGAATGGAATTATGAAAAACTAAGTGTTAGTCCAAATTGTAACCTACATTAGCTCTCAGCCATTTCAAAGCTGCCAACATCATATTTCCTTCCTAATTTCATACTATATCATTAAAAACAACACCATCCTTCTTCCCAAATGCATCTATATTTAGCTTAATAAAACCTTGAGGAGGTTTATTCCATGAAGAGGGAGGTTGATTAGAATCACAAAAAGCTACTTTGTTTTTATCCTAATAATAATAAAGGTAACTAATCACTTTCTTGGCACATATATAGGGTAGGACATCTGCTACTCTAAAGATAAATGCATTTTTGGAAGTTTACATTCTCCATAAGAGAATCACAAAAATATAAACAAAATACACACGATCACAATTCTCTACACGAATTCAGTACAATTCCAAAAACCAAATAAAGGTTTCATACAATTCCAAATGTGGACAAATTCAACATCCACACGAACACAGTTCACTACACGAATTCAATATGGCATCCCCACAATTTCAACATCCACATGAAAAAATTTCGGAAATTATGAAAGAAGTACACAAAACCCAGTTCAAAACAAAATCCACTAACCTCAATCGATGAATAAAGGAAGACGCATAACGAAGAACAACAAAAAAGCACCGGAAGAAAGCAGGGAACCGATGCACGATGAAGACGCAGAATGAAAACACTCTCATGGAACCGAAACACGCAAAGGAAGAAGATGGATGCAGAAGGAAGAAGATGGACGGCGAGAAGAGAACCCACGCCCGCACACGACGACACAGAACCGGAGGCAAGAGAGAAAAGAATACTAGGTGAAAATGAGGACAGGCTTTATGCTAAGATCAGACATCTAACGAAAACGACATCGTCATTTTTGACTTTACTAAAATGATGAAGAAGAAGCAAACGGTGGCGTTTAATTTTAATTTTGCCGACGGCATAACCGTTCCATCAGTAAATACACTTCAGTCGAGTAACGACGTTGTTTTCGACTTTAATAAAATGATGAAGAAGAAGCAAATGGTGACATTTAAATTTAAATTTTACTGACAGAATAATCCGTCAGTACACCCCGATTCATTTACGTTTTACTAAAAACATTGCAGTCAAAGCAAACGACAACGTTTAATTTTCACTTTTACCTACAATTGTGTATTCCGTTGGTAAATGACGACGCTTATTTTGCCACCTACCGTTGGTGCCTCTTTTACTGATAGTAATTCCTATTCCGTCGCTATATTCCATCCGGCTCTATCGATGGATAATTTGTCGATCGTAAATTACCATTTATTACGACAATTTTATCGACGGAATGCGATTTTCTGTCGCTAATTTTCAATGGTATTTTTTTATCAGTAATTTTTCATTGGTAATTTGTAATTTTCTTATAGTGAAAGCTAACAACCAACTTGAGGGGGCTATTAGATATATGTTGACTCAAATATTTACTGTTACTGTTCGAAATAGTTAAGGATTGTTACAAGTTAGTTAATAATTAAAAATTGAATTTTCTTATATAAATAAACTCTTGTAGAGCATTTTTAGTTAGGGAAAAATTCTCCTTTTTTTTGGTTATTATAATGGCACATTCTTGAAGCATCTCAAAATAAATTGATGGATGTACTTTTATTTGAATAACAATTACGAAATGACGTTGAACTTATGGTGAAAAAATTGGGATGAGATTTAAATGACAAATACAAGATGAAGTTGAATTTAAATGACATTCTTGAGATGATAGTTTCAAGAAAAATAAATGTTAATTATTAAAAAACTGAGATGGGATGTTCATGTTAATATTTACGAGCGTACGGTTTAACCATTATTTAAATTAAAGTCCCTTTGACAAAAAGGTTGGAATGGTAAATAAGATAGAAGTTTAGTTATAATATTAGCAATTTGTAGAGTAGACGAAATGTGTCTGATGAAGAGTCGTTTGTTATGATGAAGAGTCCTTTGTTAGCCACCAGTTATGAACAAAATGTATGTTAATTTCAATATGCTTAGCACGAGCATGAGTGATTGGATTAAAAGTAAGGAATGTAGCACCAATATTATCACTCCAAAAGGTGGGTGTATTATGAGAAAAACCAATGTCTCTTAGACCCAATAGAGTTTTGCTGTAGCAAGAGCAATACTTTGATATTCAGCTTCAATACTAGATATGGCAACAATAGGTTGTTTCTTAGGAGTCAAAGATATCAAATTGGGATCAAGATAGATGCAATATGCAAATGCTGAACAACGATTGTTTGGGCAACTATCCTAGTCAACATCATAGTAGGCATGCAATGTAAGTGAGGATAATTTGAGAAAATGAATGTCGTAAGATGATGTGGAACAAAGAAAACGGAGAATCCGTTCAACTATAGTTTGATGCACATAAGTAGGGCAATGTAAAAACTGAGAGACTTTATTCATAGGAAATGGAATGTTAGAATGAGTAAGATTGATATTAAAAAGCATCAATAGTGCTTTGGTACTCAGAGGGATCAAAATTCAATGTGCCATCATTTTTTGGATAAAAGGAGAGATGAATTAATCGGCGTGTGAATTGATTTTGAATTATCAAAACTTATCCAAATAAGAAGACCTTTGGTGTATTTGGTTTGGGTAAGAAAAAGACCAATGGCTCTTGAAGTGGCTTTAAGACCAAGAAAATGATGTAGTGGACGTAAGGCTTTAATGGAGAAATTACAATGAAGATTTTGGATAAATGTGGAAATGAAAGATAGTGACAAAATTTTAATCAAAATGTCATCCACTTAAACTAAGAAAAAAGTTGTGTGAGAGGAAGTGGTATTAATAAATAGGGAATGTCAGAAGAAGATGTGGTAACTATAGAGTATGTGATATAGTCAAACAATGAGCAAAGAGTAAAAGTTTGATCATGATTCCATGCGACCACAGGATGGGAAGATTATGGTAGGTGAGGTGGGGTTGGAGAAGGCATAGAGGAGTGGTAAAGGAGATTGAGGGAGTGGGTTGAAAGGTAAGGGAAGTGAGAAAAGTGTTGAGGTGGAGGATGTAGATAGTATTGGTGGAGAATAGGCATAAAGAAAGTCATATTTAAAAAAACAAACATCGTGGGAAATATAACGTTTAGAGATTTGAGGATCAAAGCATCGCTATCCTTTATACTAAGAACAATAGCTTAAGAAGACACATGGAATGGATTTAGGTGTTAATTTATCAAGGTTAGTGGAAGTAAGTACTGCATATAAACACTCGTAAATTAGAGATATTTGGTAGGGTGGGGAATAGGAATTCATGAGGGGATTTATTATTAAGTGCCTATTTGACTGAGCTTTTAGAGGGTGAATAAGTATTTTTTGTCCACCACAAAAGCTTTTTTAAGAAAAATAAGTATTTGACTATAAAATAAAAAAACATTTTTTTAGTAGATATAATTTTTTGGCAGCTAAAATACAACTTTTTAAGAAGCTCAAATTTAAAGCTTCTCAAAAAAGTATTTTTTCATCAGATTTTTCAAATCAATTAATAAATCCATTTTTTAGTCTCTTTTTGTCCTTATGTTTTACACATAAATCCCACAATACCCACAAGCTCATCTTCATGTTTATTTTGAGAATTATATAATATTATTTGGCTTTTTTATATGTTTTTAGTTTTGATATTAGTTTTACTTATGTTATAATCCATATAAAAGATTTGGTTAGATATATTTTCATTTATATTTCATATGGTTTAAAATTATATAATAATTAATATATTATGCTTTGCATATTATTTAATATACTTTAAATATTAATATTTATATGCATAAATAATTCTTATTACAAAATAAAATATAGTTAAAATTAAAAGTACATTTTATTTTTATGTTACCAAATAGTCTACCGTATGAAGCTATTTCAAAAACAAAAAAGTTCTTTTTTAAATGACAGTCAAACAGTCAATTGGCTTCTTAAAAAAGTTGTTCTCATAAAAGATTTACAAAAAAAGCTCTACTAACAAAAGCTCTCCTAATATAAGCCTAACCAAATAGAGGCTAAGTGATGGATTTGATTCACTGAATATCGTTCCAATACTAATACCATATTCGATTGTAGTATGGTATTATACAGTAAATACATAGCAATATTTTGAGTAATTTTTAAATTTATAAAATATTTTCTGAATTTTTTAAATTACAAAATAATCTTTTAATATATTATATTACATAATTTATAATTTTACATCAACTGTCTCAAAAAATTATAGTAATTAAAATTTAAAATAACATTAATTTATTTATTTTATTAATATTATTTTCACATATTTGTAAAACTAAATGTTTAATTTAATAAAAATTCACTTAAATTCTTATAGACGGTAAAAACTGTGTTTTTCTTAATTACCGTAATACAGTTCCTAATTCTTACTTCAAAAGGTATTTTTCTTCCTCTTGTCAAGAGTTTAACAAATAAAAACAAGCACAAGACATCATTTTTGTTGCAAAAATTGACCATATTAGAGCAGGTTCGCAGCTATATAAAATTGAAAGAATAATAATGAACACACAAATTTTACGTAGAAAACTCCCAAATTAGGGTAAAAATCATAGGTAAGGATAGAATAATTTTACTACTGGAAAAAACTGGAGAATTGCAAGGAAAAACTATAGCAAAAAATACACAAAATATTTTTGTCCCTCTGTCGCTTTTGTTTTTGTCTCACCTCACTGCCTCTCTTGCACTGCTACCTTTTTATAGGCAGGAGTGCATTTGGCTGTGTTAGGCATTCGGTGCCTACTAGCCAATAATTGTTGATAGCCATAATTGTTGACAATTCTCCCACTTGAAGATTTGATTGAGAGTCAATCAGATCTTCACACTATTCTTTCTACCTTGCTGCTTCATGTTGCTTATGTCTCTGTCAGGCCACGCAAGAATCGACACCATATAAACTTATCACCATTGATTGCTTTTGTCATAAAATCTGTCAGGTTATCCATTGTATGAATTTTTTGCATGTCCACCGTTCTTTCTTCTACTTTCTCATGAATGAAGTGATATTGAACTCGAATGTGCTTTGTCTTCGAACGAAATGCTAGATTCTTTGCAAGATGCAAAGCACTCTGATTGTCACAATACAAGGTAATATTTTCTTGTTTATTCCCAAGTTCTTCCAATAACATCTTCAACCACACTGATTCTTTAATAACTTATGTAGCTAATACAT
Organism: Erythroxylum mucronatum; assembly: GCA_027563825.1. NCBI lineage: Eukaryota > Viridiplantae > Streptophyta > Magnoliopsida > Malpighiales > Erythroxylaceae > Erythroxylum > Erythroxylum mucronatum. Next base: position 24,757,521 of record JAOSBP010000205.1, on the reverse strand, counting down.
ATTCTACTTCTGTTGTTGACATAGCCACAACTGATTGTAGTTTTGAAACCTAGCTCACAACTCCTTTAGCTAGTGTAAACACATATTTTGTAGTGGATTTACTTTTATCAAGATCACCTGTATAATCAGCATCAACATATCCTTTGACAGTAACATCCTCCATAACATAATGCAACATCTGAGATTCCTTTGATATATCTAAGAATCTTCTTAATAGTATTACAATGCTCTCGACTAGGATTCGCTATGTATCTACTAACTACTTCCACTGTATGTGCAATGTCTGGTCTTGTAGAAATCATAGCAAACATTAGACTCCCCACTGCCGATGCATCGGTACTCGAGACATCTTCATCCTCTCTTCTTCATTGCTAGGACTCATACTTGAGGACAACTTAAATTTAACAGGAAGAAGGGTATAAATTGACTTACAATCTTGCATATTGAATCGCTGCAAGATCTTCTTCAAATAATTCTTTTGAGGAAGCCAAATCTTACTATTATTTTTGTCTCGATGAATTTGCATCCTTAGAATCTTATTTGCTGATCCCAAGTCTTTCATTTCAAATTCCCTAGCCAACTATGCCTTCAATTCTTTGATATGATCATTATTGGGGCCTGCTACCAACATGTCATCTACATGCAATAGTAAAACTATAAAATTATCTTTCTCAAATCTCTTGAAATATGCACAAGGGTCTGCGTTCAGTCTGCTGTATCCAAGGCTTATGATGAAGGAATCAAATCTCTTATACATACACCTTGGCGCCTACTTTAAACCATATAGAGATTTGTTCAACCTGTAAACCAAGTTCTCTTTCCCTTTTTCTTCAAAACCTTCTGGTTTGAGCATATAAATTTCTTCTTCAAGATCTCTATAAAGAAATGCAGTTTTCACATCTAATTGCTCAAGATGCAAGTCAAATATAACACATATTGCCAGAACTACTTGAACTGTAGTGATTCAAACTACAGGAGAAAATATTTCGTTAAAATCAATGCCTTCTTTTTGAGCATATCCTTTTACCACCAATCTAGCATGATATCGCTCTACTTGATCATCACCACTCCGCTTGATCTTGTAAACTCATTCATTGCCAATAGGCTTTCTTCCTTGTAGTAGTGATACCAGCTCCCATGTCTTATTCTTATACAGAGCTTCAATTTCTTCCTGCATTGCTGCCATCCACTGAGATGCATCTGAACTATTTATTACTTCTTGAAGAGTTGATGGCTCTCCATCTTTAGTTAAAAGACAATATGCAATATTGCTCTCTACAATATAATCTGAGTGCCAACTCAAAGCTCTTCTTATTCGAGATGGTCTTCGAGTATCTGAAACATCATATTCATCTAGTTTTTGCTCCTCGTGATCTGGTGCAGCTTCAGAAGAATCATTTTGATCAACTTCCCTATCCACTTGTACTGTTGTAGTTTCTGGATTCTCTAGTACATTGTCAACATTTTCTGTTTGCTTTTGATCCTTACCTTCCTTGAAGATAACGTCCCTGCTAATAACAATCTTGTAGGCAGTGGGATCCCACAGACGATACCCCTTCACACCTTCAGCATACCCTAAGAAAATGCATCTTCTAGATTTTGGAT
>JAOSBP010000205.1:24680578-24696269 GCA_027563825.1 Erythroxylum mucronatum | reverse complement strand
GATTATTTTTGAAACTAACTCTTTACCTTTACATAACAGATTGGAGGAATTAAATGATGAAGAAAAAGGTGAAGAGACGTTCGAAATATTTCCAAAGTGTATGGACTCAGTCATGATTGAGAGCCTGAGGATAGGGAAGATGCTGAATGAGGATGACAATCAACTAAGGCTCTATCCAGAACTACCTCGCATGGAAGTGGCGCTAACTGTAATACCCGAAAATCACAATTTTGTCATGTGAGGAGAAGAAGGAGTCGAGCCAGCGACCCTAAACAAAGGCGCTTCTTGGAAGGCAACCCAAGAGAAGTAAATTTCTTTTCCTTTACATTTCCGCATTAATTTTTTTATGCATGTATATTTTTGAATTTGTTTGTTTTACTTGTTTTTAAGTTTTCAATCAAAAAGAGAGAAAGAATAAAACAAATGAAACAAACAGTTTCTCATTTTCCATTGCCTTTAGGATTATATAATCATGATTAGAGTGTGATTGATTAGAGAATTTCACAGCAACTTTAACATGTACTTTTGCTCTTGTGTTTGGTCGATATGCATTATCTTTAGAAGAGTAGCGACTAATGGTAGATAAAGCCAGTGAGATTTTTGAGCCTTATTGAACTAACGCATCCATATCAGTCTGATTTCCTTTTGATAATGTGTGCCTTTCATGACATGTACATCCTAATTTTGCGTTGAATTTCTATTCGACACCACATTTTTATCACATGCATTAACATAGATATGATCAGGCATTCTTTGTTTTTCATAAACTATATTAGGCAAATAACCTATCCTTTTGACATGATTTTTTCCTTGATAAACCCCTTTAAGCTTTAGCCCTTTTTTTTGTATAAACCACATTTTATGCTTTTAAACTTAACCAAATGTCGTACCTAAGTTATAAAGCTAGTGGAACATTTGTGATTGTTGAGTTTGTGGATATACAAAATTCTAAGTATGGGGGCGTACATATGTGAGGGTTGGTTATAATGTTGGGATGTTATTTTATGTTTTATCATTGAAATTCCCATGTTGATGTAGTTTATTTTAATTTTTTATAAGAAAAAAAAGGGGAAAAGAAAAGAAAATGGAAAAAAAGAAAGAAAAGAAAAAAAGGAACAAAAGAAAGAAAAGAAAAAGAAAAAAGAAAAAAGAAAAAATTGACTAAAATAAATGTATCAATGAAGAATTGCTTATGTGTTGAAAAGTTGTTTATGGTTTATACATCTTCCTAAAGTTGTAATGGATGTGTTATTTGAGCATGTTGAATATGAGGTAGAGGTTGGCTTGGAAGGTTCACTCTTGTGATTTCATTGGCATAAATTGTATGAGTGATTCTTTCAGATTGATATATGCTTCATGTGGTTTGTGTATGAGAGCTGAATGAGATTGTGAAATATAAATGTTGCATTTGTCATAGCTGATGGTACCCAGTTTTTGATGAGTGTTGCTTTGTTTCACTAGCTTTAATGACTTTCATGCTACTTGACCCAAATATTTCTCTCCTTATCTTTGCCTACATTACAATCTAAAAAGTCCTTTGACTCGTGATTTTGCATGTGAACATTGGTGATGGAGAAATGAAATGATATGCAAAGTTATGGATTGTCAGATCATGAATGGTGTTGAGTGTACCCATGGATATATTTTAGTTAAACACATTTTCCGAGTCTACCATTAGATTGCTTAGTTTTTGAAGATGATGAATGTTGATTGATCATAAGTAAAATCACTCATCTTTGTTTGTGATTATATTGTCTTGGAAAATATGGGAATTGAGTAAATGTTTCAGATCTTTGAGCTTAATTTGGATGTTTTTCTTGAGGACAGACAAAAGCTATGTATGGGGGGAAATTGATATGTGTTTAATTGTTGATATATTTAATTATTTACACTTAGCGATTAATGATACGAAAATGCTTAGGATACTCACTATAATTCATATATGATTTTAGGTACAATTTAGAAGCAAATAAATTAAAGTGAGTCCAAAGCACTATATATAGGTCATTTTTCGAAGATTTATTTTTTCTTTTCTTCATGGAGGAAAAAGAAGAATAAATAAATAAAAGACAAGAAAAATGGAACAAGCAACAGTGAAATCAAGCTACAGCGCAGAGGAGTTGCATGAGTGGTCAAGAGAGGCGTGCGTGATAAGTCTGCATTTAATGCATTTTTCTGCGTTAAACACAAACGAGGAGCACACAGGGCTGGAGTGAATAAAAAACGTGGAAAATAAACTTCAGCATTAAATAGTCACATCAATGAACAGTAAGGATGAATAAGAAGCTTGGGTAGTGAAGGAGGGATGAGGGAGTTTTAGGCTAGGGATTGGAATGGGAGTTAAAGCATTTTTCCAGGAAAGACCCATGAAGGGCTAGACGTCCCAACGCCGGTTCAGAAGCGACATTGAGACCGACGATCTGGGTTAAGTTTTTATTATTTTGTTGTTTCTTTCTTTCATTAGGAATTAATTATGTTATCCTATGGTAATTGATTTGGATATTGTGTTTGAATAATCAGATTTTCGTTATTATTCGGTTATTTTTGTATGAACTCATTGGGTATTGTGAGATGATGATTTTAATGCATTCATTGAATCGTTAATTGCAAACCCGTTGCTAGAATTTTGATATAATCCATAATTGTTATATTGAAATTCATGTGTAACGACTAATGATTCGTAATCACTAAGATAACATGACTTTGGTTAAATAACGCATTGTATGTGGTTTTTGTCTTGATTAATCTGTTTTTCTAATTCGTAACTGCCTAATTAAATTTAGAGATCGTATCCTAGGTTATTTTGTGGTTAGGTTTAACTAACGATCGTATCTTAATTAAATAAAACCTAAGAAAAAACTCGGGTTAATTATTAACTCATGATTAATAGTTGCTAGGAGAGGTTTTAGAACAACAAATTAATGAAATATGCTTAACTAGGGTGTAGGCCGAGATTGAACTAAAGAATCGAGCCCTTACCGAATTCCTCACTTTTATCATTTTTTTGTCTGTTTTCTTTAATTTGTTTTTATTAGTTAGTTTTTTTCTTTTAAAAACAAAAAATCCCCCATTAAACCTAAATACCAGTTAATTTCATTTTATAAACTTTACATACACTCTCTGTGGGATCAACCTAGACTCACCAGTACTATAGTAGTAAGTCTAGTTATTTTATTTTGACTAGCGTTACGACGCGCGGTTAGAAGTAGAATGAAGATTTATAAGAAAAGGTTAAGATCAAGAAGGTTGCCTATAAAACTATATTGGATAGCACCATAGAAATAGAGAGTAGTTATTAGAGAAAGTTATAAACTAGCAAAGAAAGAGAAGAAGAAGATACTCTTAGAAGCTAAAAGCAGAACTTACAAAAAAAATTATACCAATAATTGGAAACTAAAAATGGAGAAAAAGATATTTTTAAGTTGGCGAGAGTTGGGGAATAGAAAGTAAGAGACTTAAATCAAGTTTGTTGTATGAAAGATAAAGCAAGGTGGGTGTTCCTGGATAAAAATGACATCGAGAGGCGATGACAAAGGTACTTATATATCCTTTCTAATGAAAGCATAAAGGACAACATCTCTTTAGGTGATCTTAGCACGTACAGGAGGTCTCTCAACTGTACTTGTCGCCTATAGATTATAAAGGAAGAAAGTAAAAAAATTGAGGGGGATGAAGAGTGGAAGTGTAGTAGAGCCTGACGAGATACCGATAGAGGTGTGAAAGAGCCTAGGCAAAGAGGGTTTTACTTAACTAGCTAAGCTTTTTAATGTGATCCTTAAGTCTACCAAAATGTCAAATGAGTATAAACTTAGTATGCTAATTGCTCTACACAAAAACAAAGGTGACATCCAAAGCTATAACACCTATAGAGGTATCAAACTACTTAGTTACACCATGATGTTATAGGAGAAGTTGATTAAGAAGAGAGTGAGAAAGGATGTTTCTATCTTGGAGAACTAGTTTAGCTTCATACACGGAAGATCTATGACATAAGCTTTACATCTCCTTAGAAGATCAATGGAATATTACAGGGAAAGACAGCATAAGCCATACATGATTTTCATTTATTTAGAGAAGGCATATGATAGGGTACCTAGGAAGTTATATGGAGGCGTTTAGAAGTTAAGGGAGTTCTTATGACCTACGTAAGGGTTATTAGGAATATGTATGAAGGTGTAAAGATTAGAGTAAGGATGATAGGAGATAAAGAGAATTTTTCTATCGATATTGAGCTACAACAAGGATCCTTACTGAGCCCCTTTTTGTTTATAGTAGTGATTGATGAGCTCACCAAGAATATTTAAAAGGATGTGCCTTAGCATTTGTTGTTTGTTGATGGCATTGTTCTAGTGGATGAGACAAATGAGGGTGCCATTATCAAGCTAGAACTTTGGAGGGATACATTAGCAGGACTAAGACTGAGTATGTAGAGTGCAACTTTTTGGGTCATAGGGTGGCTACCGATGTGGAGGTAAAGATTGGTTCAGAATTTACACCACAAAAAGAGTGTTTTAAGCATCTAGAATCTATCATCCAAAGCAATGGAGAGACTGATAAAGACACAATTCACCATATCATATTAGGGTGGCTTAAATAGAGAAGTGCATTAGGAGTTTTATGTGACAAAAAGATATAGCTCAAAATCAAAGGTAAATTACATTGTTTAGTGGTTAGGCCAATATACTTTATGGGGCTGAATATTGCTCATCAAACAAGTGCATAATCATAAGCCAATGGTGGCTGAGATGAGAATGCTCTATTGGATGTGCAGCCTTATTAGAAGAGATAAGGTCGAGAATGTAATGGTAAGAGAAAAATTAAAGGTTACTAATATCAATCGAAAATTAAGAGAGACAAAACTTAGGTGGTTTAGGCATGTTAAGTGGAGACACCCAGACACTTTAGTGAGAAAATAGATTGTACTTAAAGACTGTAAGAGGAGAAAGGGAAGACCTAAGAAGAATTAAAGGGAGATGATCAAAAATGATATGGCTTTATTGGAACTTACTAAGAACATAGCCCTTAATAGAAAACTTTGACATACTAGGATACGGATAAAGGATCTCATATAAAGAGATCCTTGTTGTTCTCATAAGTCTTTTAAACATATTTCTCTTGTATTTAGCTTAAACATTTAAATATGTAGTACTTCCCTCTTAGTAATTTAGCCTAAATATTTCTTTACTTAGCCTAAATATTTTCTTGTAATAACTTGTTTGATTTAATTATTTATTTGTCTTCTTTCTTGTTTGTTTATTTATTTACTGTTTTATTGTTTATTTTTACTCTTTACGTTGTTCTATTTTTATAGTATTATTTATTTTTACATTTTATTTATTTAATATTTTATTTTATTGTTATCTTTTATGTATATTTTAATTTTTATATTTATTTTATTATTTTAATATGTATTAACGGGACTTTTACTGGGTTGTTATTCTTGTTGTTTTTAGTAGATGCCTAATTATCGCCCCAATAGTCCAATAAAAAATAAAAAAATATAAATATAAGAATATAATTAATAAAATTGTATTATATCATTGCTAGATTAAAAATCAAAATGAAGATGCATCACAATGAGATTACTTAATTAGGATGAAATCACTATAAGTGTAGTGAACATAAAATATATCACTTAGCATTTACAAATGATCTTATGAGTTTTTATGATGCAAATCCCTCCTCCCTTAAGTTAATGGTGAGTTCACTTAACTATTTCTCAAGGTTGTTGGGGTTAAAAGTTAAGAGAGATCAGAGCATGTTGTATACTTCTTCTAAATCTAAGAATATTGGCTTGCTTGGCTCTATATATAGATTGAATGTACACTATGCTCCCTTTAAATATCTTGATATGCCTATTTCTACTAAGAAACCTAGATATATACAATGCTTACCTTTGTTGGATTCTATCAAAAGCAAAATTATCTCTCGGGAAAATAAGACTTTGTCAAATGTTGGTAGGTCTCTCGGGAAAATAAGACTTTGTCAAATGTTGGTAGGTCACAATTAGTTTTGTCAATCGTAAGGAGTATTAATATACACTGGAGCTCTCATCTTGTTCTCCTTAGAAGAATTACAAAAGAAATGGAGAAGATTGTAAGAAATTACTAATGGTCAGGGAAAGTAAAGAACTCAAAAGGGGTTAAGAACAAGTAGGAGGATCTATATCTCATTAGTAGGAAGGTAGCTTAGGTTTAACTTCACAAACTCAAATTTGCTTAAAGGATATGGACTCTTTTTAATGACAGAGAGGCTTTATGGTCAATATAGATGGATGAATATTATCTATCTATGACCAACTTACGATAGCTCAAAATCAATAGGGAAACTTTTGGTGTTTGATCTAAATGCTCAAACTAAGAGGTCAACCCACTTATCTTTCAAAAGCTTGATAAGGAATGGTGAATTAACATTGTTCTAGTTTGACAATTGATCCGATCTTGAACCCTTAGAATTGGGAGAGGACTTGAGTGCACTCACTATGAGAATTCTCCTTGATGTTAAGGTGATAGTTATATTTTCTAAAGGGAATTAAAGTTGTAGCTTTAGAGGTGCAAGTTGCATCCTTGAAAACCTACCTGCAAACTAGATGAATCATAATTAGGATGACAAGGTTATTTGGGTTAAGGACTCTTCACAAAGTTTCACCAATAAGTCTTGTTATAATATATTTATGCCGAATTCTCCAAAATTCAATTGGTTCAACCTTATTTGTTCTAAATCATTGTCCCCAAAATCCTAATGCATCATCTTGCTAACAATGACGTAAAGGCTACAAACAAAGGACAAATGCTATGGAATTTAAGACGCCTTATGCTTGTTATGTTAATAGGTTCCTGAAACCAATGCTCATCTATTCTTTCAATGTTCCTCCTCCCAAGCTATTTGGTCCAAAATTCAACAATTGATGCAACAATTGATGCAACAATTGATGTCAGATGGACTAACGAAACTATAAAGAACTTAAGGCAGAATGCTAGTGTCTTTAGAACTACCTTTTTATGCCGCATATATGCCATTTGGAAGGAAAGGAACATCAAATTTCGTAGGGGCTTGGATTTGGATAAATATGCAATAGCAATTAATACTGCCTTTTGGATCAGGAAAATCCTAATAGCAAACAAAGCTCACTTAGTAGCCAGCACCCAAATGAAGCTCAATTGGTACATAATTATAATATTTAACTTTAACTAGTGATCAGCTTCTCTTAACTAATATGATGCTTTCCTTTAAAAGGGTTTAACCATGATTTATTATTCTTTATTATAATGTACTAGTTTTAAGTTTAGTTAATACATCTTTTCCATTTCAAAAAATAAAGAAAGAAATTTGGGATGCAAATTAGGCATAAGAGAATTATTCCAAAAGACCTAAAAGATTTTCAAGAAATATATTGGTGCAAAAGTTTGATATTATCAAACTCCTTTATTTCCTCGCTTTCACTTGAATGTTATATATCTTTTTAAATAAGGTTTGTGTTATTTTTTATTATTTTTATCATTTGTCTCTTAACTGCCTCTAAAGTTTGCCCAAGATATATATTATTTAAGTATGAGTGTTAAATATGATGGGAAATTGGGTTGGGACCTAATCCTATGTGTAATAGAATAAATACAAAAAAATTTATTTTGATTTCTTGAAAATTAAGATCACTTCATTCTACAAAAATGATTAACATGTAAATTATAATAAAGCGCGAATCTTAATTTGTAACTTATTCTGAAGCTTGATCTTTTTCTTGTCATATCCCTCAAACCATTTCCAAAACTAGCTCATCTTGACCACCATAGCTGCACAAATGTCTAACTTCTAATGATATCCACAAAACATATTGAGAGATCTTTGTAACTATTATAGAGAGGGTTAGGTAAGGAGTGCTAGCTCTTTTAAAGCTTAAACACAATTATAATAGGTTTTGGACATTTTAGTAATTTAATTGAAATTAAATTCTAATTTCAATTAAAATTTCCATTTATGCGCGAATAAGATATAGTATCTCATATTGATCTTTTTTTATTAAATATACTATAATTAATCATAAAGCTTCTCAAACTTTACAACTAAATCTAACTTGATTAAAATATCTTTTCTTTCTTCAATCGGTTGTTTATGTGTGACCTATTAGGTTCTCAATTATGTTAACAATGGATACAAATTATAACCCTAAATCATATATAAGATTCGACAAATTAAACTCTTCTAATTTATCTTTACTTATTTAATTAAACAATTTATATCCATAGATCAAGATTAACGTCTAGCAACATATCATGACTACCTAAATATTTAGGAATGTCAAAGTAGTTTTAACTAACTTTTCCATACATAATTTTTTAGTATAATTCAATTATTTCATTATATAATATTCTGATTAGACATAGAGCATAGAATTAATATCTACTATATTTTGAGTCTAATCATATTAATTCTCTACCATTAATAATTGATTCTATTAATGACATTTTTAAACTATTTACAAACTATCATTCCACCTTGGTCATGGATTTCTCAAACCAGTCCTAATTGAGAACAATGAAGCATTCTTCATAATTACTTTAGAGTGATGAATCATATATTGATCACTCAACTGCCTCCATATAGTTCATGATATACCCAATGACTACTGACTTACCTATCCTTGACTAAAATAGGTCATAAGTAGTAATAAAATATAACAATCCCTATACAAGATAACTTTAGAGATCTCAATTTAAATGATCACTTATATAATCATCAAAGTGAGAATTTCTATAAACATATAAATAATGTTCCAAATGAATTTCTCATATGGGTCAGTTTAGTAAACTTATTTTCAAACAAGCACCTACACATATGTTTAAGTATTTCCATATTTTAGCCTATGAGATCAAAACTTCCTTTATAAGGAAAAACATAATGTGTGTTAATCTTTTTACGATCTATTAATGTTCAGACTCAATAGAACAATGACTGAGAACAATCTAGGAATAATACATTAATATAATATAAATCTCAAAATTATGATCTTATTATAATTTCATTTGCAATATATATTTATCTTATGAACTTTATTATATACATCTAAGTATGTATAAGATAAAGAATGTCTTTAAATAATTGTCACTAAACTACAACCAATAATAATTGGCTATAAGGCATAAACCAACAATCTTCCACTTGCACTATGTCAGTCGTTTAAGTATCTTATATCATATCATCATATGACAATCATGTTATTGTTGAGACAGTGACATAATGAGATAATTCTATAAGATTCTTTATAGTGAGCACTTGCTTAAATCTTACAACTTTCATCTTAATTATCATCATAATAAATGTCTAAATATATACTTGGATATTTGATGAGACCTTTGCTTCTTTTCATGCCTAAAGCCTCTAATATTCTATAGTATATTATTATCTTAAACAATACAAAGAACTATGTCAAGTTCATTAAAGAACTTATTGATCCAATTAATTATTTCCAACAAATGAAAATTTTATTATGGCTTAATTAGCAACCATTGGTATATTAGAACCTTGCCAATCTTAAAATAATGTTGTTCTAACTAAAATAGACCTTAATTAGGAATTACTTCTACAGTTAATATCCCTATAATCTTGAACTCAAATATCAACTCATACATAGAATAATAAATATGTTTAATACTTCACAAGTATCAAATATCTCAACTTCCATATCTATCTTTATAGATCTAATTCTCATAATTAAGTTGTTACCTTTTTATATCGAACAAGAGTTGTTCTTGGATAATGATATTTTCAACACTTGAAAATATGAATGGCTGTTCACTACGAGCAATATATCTCTACCTACTCTGACTAAAGAGGACAATTATACTCTTACTATCCTTCTTTCGGACATGATAAATTCACAATCATCTTTAAAACAAATTATTTGAATTTATCATGAAAGTAAATATTTTAATGTCTCGTATCATTTCATCTATTTATCAAATGCATCAATAAAGGTACTAGTTTCAATTGAATGTATTGTCATAAGATTTGCACTTTTCAAATATCACAATCCCACTACTTATTTTGAGAACCCTTCTCTTATAAGCGTTCGTTGAAACAAATAATTTGCTTAATGGGTCTATAAAATTTTATCCAACGTTTTGAATATCTCATAACTTCTTATTACCTAATTTAATTCTAAACTTAATGGATAATGTAAACTTTAAGCAAGCATCATATCCGTCAATTATTAACTTTGACTCTTTCAAAGACTTAGCATTTTATATCTAATATAAAATCTTGCTAATTGATTTATTTGAAACTACTGAAGGTAAGTCATTGTACTAGGCATAACTATAGAAGAAATAATATTGCATCATACAATATCTTATATTGTATTTTCCTCCTTTCATAAATTCATATTCTTATGAGGTGATAATTTTGAAGTGCCCTCTTGACGCCTGCAAAAACAAATAAAAGACCCCTTTTTATTATCAAAGTTTATAAAACCACAAAAGTGATTTTGTTTTCTATCTCTGTTTTCTATAATTTGATCAACTAAATATATGTTATTTAATTATTTAATATATTAATTATTAATAAGAATTATGAATAATTTATTTTAATATTATATGTTTAATTAATTAAAATTAATTATTTATAAAAGTTAAGAATAACTTAATTTTATTTAATAATTTTTTCTTTTTTAATTAAATTAAATTAAAAAAATTTAATAAATATAATTAAATTTAAAATATCTTCAAAATATATAAATTTTAAATAAAAATAGATATAGTAATTAAAATATATTTAACATAAATATTAAATTATTTATTTTAATAAAACAAAATAATTTTTATAGATAATTTATTAATAAATATTATATAAAAGAACAAAAAATTTAATTAATTAAAAATAAGTTATCTTTAGATTTTATTTAATATGTAATTATTATTATTATACGTCCTTTCCTATTCAATTACTTGCATTCTAAGGGGACGTTAATTATTTTAAATGCAATTAAGTCTAGCTAGAATCCCCTACTTCAAATTTTATAAAATATCGTTCATTTTTGAGTCAGAGAGGAAGCAAGAAAGAAGTGTAATTCTATTAACAAGACAACAGGGTGAGGTGACATTATTTATATCAATTTTAGCGGTAACAGTCTTGGCCTTGGGGGCGAAAGTATACACATAAGTGACGTGGTTTTGTCAAAACACCAAGGAATATTTTGGTCCCGCGGAACGGAGGTTGTATGAAATGAAATGCAGAAAACAAACTAAATTAGTAGCGTAGGCCCCCCCTGTTTTTCTCAAGTTCTTTCCAAAAATAAATGAGCTTCGTATGACGTAGCTACTGGTTGTTTTGGCCCGCCTGGGCTTGCGTCCTCCTACTCTCTACCTACTACCTATTAATCAATTAATATATAGAAATAAATACCAATCCATGGCAAGTGCCAACTCTTCGTCAATAATAATGCATGTCATGGCTTCTTATATTTCAATTGTCTGCAAATACATATTATATATATAACAAGAGCACTTATTCAGTGTCCTCCTGTAAATTCAAACCTAGCTAATTACGAAACATTTTCTTTATATATATGTGTGATAAATTAGAAGCAGAGATTATTAATTAACAGGACTTAATTTCGATGAAACCAACTCTCTTATTTCTTCCATGTTGTTTCCCTTAAAAGCATAGGCAGGAAGGATAAAAACTGAAATCCCGAGTAAAAATTGTTTGCCTTTTCGTTTTTGCATTTTTCATGAACAGCTCAGCTAGTTATTAACAAACCTTTTAGGAAATATTATAACAGTTCCTTCCTTATTGAAGAGAAACAAAAGGAGAATGAAAAAGGAAATCCTCGTGACCAACCTCTGGCTCTAACCAAGAAACATAGACTATTACTGAGGACCCAAAATCGTACCAACAATCATACAAGTCGTTCAACGGTGACCCTACCATCATAACACTACACTCAATAATTTTGCATATCCTCCAACTTCTTCTTGCTAGGGTTTGTTCTCCAACCTACAAATAATCCCTTTTCCAAACATACAAGCTAGTCGCTTTCCCGTAATCGCTTTCCCAACCTATCTCCATCGGATAAAGCCACAGAGCCTATGATCCAACAGAGCCCGTGCTTTGCCATGGTTTGACTTAGGTTGGTCCCATGGTGGACCATTCTACACGCCATCTCGCTCCTAGCTACAAGTTTCAAAACCCATCTTAAAAATCATTACTTCTCTTAGTTACAAGCCAGAGTCGGCAGTTTCTTCAAAACCACCCGATTTTTGTGGTTGCTAATTGACATCAGAAAATGAAAAGAAACGTATTTGGTAATTTGTAAAACGCCACAATCTGCTTTTCAGGCTGGGTCCAGAGAAGGGCTCGTTTACGTAGAAATCTCATGAAAGGTACGTATGGCAAAAACTGCAGAAATGAAGTTTTACCGTGACGCACCCACAAGTCACCCTAACGGGGAGGGCGTGATGTTTGATAAGATGCGCAGTGGGTGCGTAGTTTAGTGTAAGAATCAAAAGCGAAAATTTTCAGGCGAACGGCGGAGAAAGCTTTTTCGGCTCCTAGGACCACCTGCTTTTAACGACAACAATTAAAGATATAGTGAGGTCCTGCCTTCGCCCACTCTCACTTTCATGGAGCGTGTTTCTTGCTTTCTTCATTCTCTGACACTGACACGTTCCCCGGGATCAGTTAAACGTGGCTTTCTCTGCAGACTTGTCTTCTTTTTTTTTAATTATTATTATTATGGATAATAAAATTATTCTGTTATAATTTTGAATTTATTTATTGATGATGATTATTATTATTAATATTATAATCATTAATAATAATAATAAGTAATTTTATAATAATAATAGAAATAAAGATACATGCATTTTATCATAATAAAGAATTTAATATAAATATAAATGTAATAATTATTAATAAATATAATTAAAAAATTAATAAGATTTATAATAATAAGTATATATACTCAAGTTCGAAACTAAGAATAATAAAAATTCAAAATGATAAGGATAATTAAATTAATCAGAATAATAAAGTTAACAATAATAAGAAGAAAATTAGTAATTATAACAAATTTCATAATAATAATAATAATAGAAATTAAAATAATTAATAAATTTAATAATCATAACGGATATAATAGTAATAATAGTAATAATAATAAATATATTATAAAAATTTAAAATAAAATTTAATAATAAGTATAATAAATTTAATAACTATTCTGCTATAATCTTAACAATAATAATCAGTAATTTATTAATAATTTTTGACAGTTATTATAATAATGGAAATAAATTTATTAATAATGAAAGTAAGTTATTAATAAAATTCCAGTTGTGTAAAAATCAAAAAATACCAAAATAATAAACATTTCAAAAGTGCAAAAGTCACTTCTTGTTAAAATACAAGTCAAGCTCGTAGGCGGCTTGGCTTGAAAGAGGAGTAGACAGTAGCACAGAGGAAGGCGTGGTTTAAAATTTTTAAGCAAAAACGCCGTCGTTTAGGTCTTAAACAAAATAAGACAGGGTTGTCTTCGACAGAGGATCTAGACTCTGTCTTTTGAAGTTTATTTATACCCTTTATATATTCTTCTTTGTTAATTCAATTTTTATTCCGGTAAATTTCTAATTAAGGACATTCAATCTCCTTTAATTATCTTCTGCTTATGAAGAAAGGCTTATAGACTAGTGTGCATTGTAAACTTTTATTCTCTTTGTTAATTTCGTTCACCTTGTAACCGCTAACCACTTAATGACAAAGCTTGGTGATTCTGCAGGCAATGGTTGATTAAAGCGTGGGAGTTAATGTATGATACGCTCATATTTTCACATGTGTTTAGGACTCAATTCATAGTCTTTTACATTCATTTTATGTTCATCTATGGCTGATTTATCATGTTTTAGCATTATTTGAGGTCCAATGACATAAAATGCATAAATGATACAAAATGACTTGAATTGCACTGTTTTTGAGTTTCTGACAGACTTGACCTCTAGTCATTGTTGGATTTTTATCTCAAGATTGGTTAAGCCAAAAATTCTGAAATTTTATACGTAAATTCTAGACTCATTGACGGATTTTTGGGACCAATTGCAGATTTTTTGGAGCTGGGATTTAGGAGAAACAAATTAACGAAATTCACAATGAAATTCACGTTATGTTGTGGACTGCCAGAATGACCCATCGACGATGTTTCGGCTATAACTTTTGACTCAGATGTCGGAATCGGGTGATTCAAGTCGCGTATCGAAGCTGACACAAAGAGAAAGACACTGATAAATTTTGAGCTTCTAAATCATTTCCATGTATTTTTTATGGACTGTCGAAATTAACCTTGAAAAATGTCTTTTACAGCCAACATCCAAACGCACGCACAGGAGTTGAATCAAACCAAGGTTGCGGCAATATTAAAGGACAGAAATTCAAGTGGCAAGGTAACGTTACAGTGGATAACATGGTGAACCAATCAGAGGAAGTACATCAGCGCATTTCCAATTAATAGGAGACTTTCACGTTAATGGGTTGAAGACCATTCCCAATGGCAAGTGCAAGTGTTGTGGACTTAATGGTCTTACATGTGACAGACGCACAAAAGGTTCATGCATTTGGAAATTCACGTTGATGGGGTTTTAATTTCAATATGAAAACAAGTGACAATGGGACCTTGTGTGAATAAAATAAGAGGAATGGACGTGGGACTCACTTAATAGATTAAGTCAATATAGTGCTACAAGTTGAAAGTTGAAACAATCGTGGAAGTGGATAGCCATGGCAAGGCAAGGAACAGCTTATGATGGAGGCCCCACGCATAATAGCAATTGAGAAGAAGACAGCTGAAAAGAAAAGCAAGGATGAGGACTTGATCAAGTGGAGTTGCTTGGAACCACGTGGAGGGCATTAACTGGCACAGCAATAAGCAGTGGACATGCAAGTTAGACGTTCCAAGCTAGGTTAAACAGCAGATGGACCCAGCATTTGACCAAGCAAAAGCACAAGAAGAGTGATTTGCGCAACAGTGGATGGAGGAGAATTTGAGCCAATAAGAGACAAGCAAGTAGTAGTTAACGCAAGCCAAGAGTTTTACCTTTAATTCATTGAATAGTAGAACAAATACTTGAAAACTTAGCAGCTGCTTGCTTAGGCTCAACGTCAATCAACATAAGAAATTAAATGGGCAGTGGAATGAAGGGGCAGTAGACGTGTGGGACACGCATAGGCGCACAGAGGAGTGGCCAAGGAACAGCAAAAAAATCCAATCACGTTAATCAAGCATGAAGACCAATTTTGTCTGCTGCCAAAGTGTTCATTTCAACGCACAGTGAAGGCAAAGGAAAAGTTAAAATGAAACAAAAGAAAACAGCAGTAGTTAACGCATAAATGAGGGAAACTTTGGCTAAAGGCAGTGGAATCAAAAGCCATCGTTTTCAAAGAAGACAATGGTGGACCAGCTGAATAAACAATTAAAGAATTAAAACATGAAGGAGATATTTAGCTGGTGGGAAGAGAGGAGGCGAAAATCAAAGACGCAAATGAAGGCAGCAAGGACGTGGGACCAGCAGCTTTGCACGTTAAACAACAGGAGATGAGTTGATCTGCCAAGACCAATCAACGTCCCAAATAAGAAATGCAGCAAGAAAGTCAGTAGAGGACGCAAGACATGACAAGGTGGCACACGCATTTTCCAATCAGATTTCAA
>JAOSBP010000205.1:24663570-24680478 GCA_027563825.1 Erythroxylum mucronatum | reverse complement strand
GGGAGGGCGTGATGTTTGATAAGATGCGCAGTGGGTGCGTAGTTTAGTGTAAGAATCAAAAGCGAAAATTTTCAGGCAACCGGCGGAGAAAGCTTTTTTGGCTCTTCGCTTAGGACCACCTGCTTTTAACGACAACAATTAAAGATAGAGTGAGGTCCTGGCTTTGCCCACTCTCACTTTCATGGAGCGTGTTTCTTGCTTTCTTCATTCTCTTTTATTGGTTCTATTGGTAATATAACATTTTTGTACGCACACTTACTAGTTAATTATAAGTAAATGCATGTCGCAATCATACTGTATGTGGGTTTGATTGTTTATAAAAATTAGTGTTCAGTTCATAATTTCAACGATTATTCTTTTTATATTTATCAATTATTATCATTTTCATTTGAAGAAGATATATATATATATATATATATACTGGTGATAGAGATGTCAAGTCACAAAATACAGAATTCGCATGGAAACAAACTTCTCAGTTTTGATTCTGAATAAGCCAAACCAAATTTAATGAAAGAATAAATGGAAAACATAAGAATGGAATGGCAGAAATTATACGTTGAGATAAGTCGGCTGTCCCACGTTTTGGGGAAGAAGGAGATTCTATTTTTTGAAAGCCTTTTATTGGGAAAACAATTTTTAGTATATCTCATTAAATAATAGTTTCAACATCTTGTAATTAAAATAGAAAGGAGCAACAACTTCCCATATTTTAAATTAAAAGAACTGGTATTCATCGCAACAGGTTGAAAAGTTTGGATTCTTTATTATCATTTAAGAACAATGATAAATTCCATTAATGAGTAATAAATGTTTTTTAAATATATATATATATATATATCATTTTGAAGAAGATAAACGATATATATGTATTAATGCTTGAATTTTTGAAATAAAAATAGACACTAATTGACTATCTAGGGTGAAATCAGGAAGAGCAAATAAAATGCTTTTTTAAAAAGTTATTTTTGATTTAAAAATGATAAACACGATAATTATATAAATATAATAGTATCTTTTGGTTTATGCTTTTGTTTTTCTGTACTATCTCGTATTAGTTTAACTTGTAATTAAGAAAATGATGTGAGTTTGACAAGATAAAGTGAAAGTTCATCCCTTTGATGCATTTATCTTGATTATATATATATTCTCACTTTTACTTATATGTTTCGGTATTTAGGATATGATTGTGGGTTCGTTATTTTTTGCTAGACGGCATTATGAACGTGTGGAGACAACATCGTGGGTCTGCTAATTTTGTATATTTATACGACTCTTGGTATAGACATATGTCCATTAGCCCATAATTCCCGTAACTAAGTTCTCAAATTACGCTGCCAAACCTTAAAGGAGAAATGTATGTCACTCAAACAATTACAATCCTACTCTTAGTATCTCATCTCCTCTTTCAATTCTAAGTAGCATATCACTTAAAATATTGAACAATCCATGGAGCTTTGTGGATTTCTGCATCAAATTAATTAGACACTTAAGCAAATTCTTTAATTGTTTTAGCCTAAACTTTATACTTGAAATGACTTTGAACAAATCACTTAAAGGAGCTCACAGGTGACAAAAATGTTTCTTATTCATGTCCTTGATGGATGAAAGCACTTGTAGCTTTAGGCAGGCTTGAGGGAGGTTAATCTAGATTTTAGTAAAAGAAAAAATTTGGATGCCATCTTTAACTCTTAATGGATTTTAAGAATTCCCTTCCTACAAAAGATGAGATGTTAGAGAAAAACCTTTTGATAGAGACTAGCATTAATAATCGATAGA
The DNA here is from genome assembly GCA_027563825.1 of Erythroxylum mucronatum. NCBI lineage: Eukaryota > Viridiplantae > Streptophyta > Magnoliopsida > Malpighiales > Erythroxylaceae > Erythroxylum > Erythroxylum mucronatum. Next base: position 24,678,699 of record JAOSBP010000205.1, on the reverse strand, counting down.
ATTGCAAGTTTTTTATCTAAAGAAAAATACTATTATTTACATATAGTTTGAAATTAACCATTTAATGTGAACTTTTGCAAGGATGGATCTCAATATGCTTTTATTTGTGGCTCAAAATAGCTATGGCACATTAAAGAAGGGTGTCTCAAGGAAATCTATAGATCCATAAGGAAACTCATGTAGATCATGTGGTTGGCATTTGTCTATATGTATATCAAGTGAAACATTCCTTAAAGCCACTGCAACCGGCCTCCAAATCTGCTCAATATACTCAGTTTGCTATGTCCAAATACAAAGGAAAAAAAATTCATACCCGAGATTGAAGTAGTAATTTTTAAACAGAATATCAAGGTGGATGATCTATCTTTGGTTAGTATAAAGTTAGAATCCAAGTTTACAAGGGCATTGTGTTTCCCAAGAATAGTAGGTTTCTAGAGAATAACTAAATAGAGATAGTTTGTTTTCAAGCTTAAATAAACATTATAAAGGTAAAATTTACACAAACTTATTTAGAAATTCAAACCCAATATTCTTATGTTATTCTAAATTCTTTATTAATTTGCAATGAGAAAGCTAGCATGGAGATGGAGAGGCTCTTCTTGAGGAATATTAGGATGGCTAGACAGTAAGAAAATTTTATAAATGAACTAAATCATAAGCATGCTAAAGAGATAGGGGAGATGAACAAGTATAAAGAAGACTTTGATACCAAGATTTAGAGTCTAAATATAGATTACAAAAGACTTGACTTGATAACTTAAAATAAAATCAAGTAATTCATTAGAAATAAGCAAAAAGTTGACATACATTGCGATTTCCTAACAAGTAAGTCATTAGAAATATGCAAAAAAGTTGGCATACATTGCGATTTCCTAAAAAGTAAGTCATTTGATACTTATAACTACAATAATGTGGCCATTTTACTTATCAAGTTTAATAAGTGTTAAGAAATGATTAACTTGAAACATCCACAGTTACACAATCGATAGTCTGAACTAAGATATTTATTTGCCTTACCTAAGATTGAGAACGATGAGTACATTAACATTTCAAAGGAATAGGTAACAATTATAAATATGAGGCATTACAAAGTTAGATACCTCATGCTTCTATACAATCTTGTTTAATATAAAGCAAGCTTTCCTCCTGCTTCCAAACTTTCCAATGTGTTTTCTCTCTTTAAGTTCAAACTTCTTTAACAAAAGTTATATGTTTTGTTTTCTTCATATTGAATAGCTTGACTCTTTGTTGATAGGTGACATTCCTCAATGTTGTTTTCTTTTTTCTTTCTTCGATCAACTCACACCATTTTAAAGATACTTGTAATTATGTTCTTTAATAAAGCTGGACATTTGTAGATTTATAAATATTAAATCAACAGGAACAAGTTCTTCCACTCTAAATGTTGAATTAAAAGGGGATTTTTCTATGGATCTCTTTAAGTTGACTTTTTATGCCTAAAAATCTTATATTGCTTCTCGAAATAATAGCTCTTACTATGGTCTACCCTCATTTTCAATCTTTGTATTTTCCTATAATTGACACTTTTGCTAGACCATTAGATATTGGATGTGCTATCGAAGAAACTTTCTACTTAATTCTTATAGATCTTTAAAAACTCTACTCTTGCTTTCATATAACTATTGAAAAAAAAAACTTTGTATCTGCATGTGATATGGTTCCAATGAATTTTCTAACACCTTCAATGTGAATTATGTGAATGATTTTGCCTTAACCTATTTTGTGAAATAATTAACTACCACGAAAAGCAAAGTTATATTTTTCATATCAAAAGGGAAGTGCTTTAATATGTCTATCCCTTACTAATAAAATAGTACAATGTTGGAAATTAGTGTGTAATTTATAATTGGGTGATGATGGTAAGGATTATGGCTTTGACAATAATTACTGGTCTTTACATAGTCCATAAAATCTTTCCTCAATATTTGCCAAAAATATTAAACTCTTAAAATTTAAGTGCTAGACTAACTACTCCTTGATGTGCTTACTAGGATCCTTAATGGATTTCTCTCCAGATTTGGTGTGTTTATATTAAATTAACTAAACATAAATAAGTCATCATGAAGGATTTCTTTTATAATTGCCCCATATTATGATATATCTTGCATATCTACTTAATATCTTTTGAACCTATTCCTTATTACGAGTTAGCTCCCTTTTTTCAATGTAACTGATAGTTGGGTATCTGTTCTTACTCACCCTCTGTGAATTGACCCAAAATTGCTTTGTTAAGCATAGGCTTATTCTCTTTTTTGAGAATGCTCCAAATGTCCAAACTTTTCTAGCTCCCTCTTTAACAAATTGGTCTACCACTCTTCTTTTTGAATTTTAACTCAACATTAATGTTAATCCCATTAGTACAAAATTTTAATAAGTCCTTGTATCTTTGCATCTCATCCTTTCTAACTTTATAACATTCATTCAACTAATTGAGAACCAATTAAGAGTCTAATTTATTAAAGATATTAGAGTTTTGCGGTTCTTTCATCAATCAAATTACACATAAGATAGCTTTATATTTTGCTTTATTATTAATTTTCTTGAAATTATGGTTTCGTTAATATTTGAAATATATATTGAGGGATTATTATACACATACTCCTACTTTATTCCCACCTTATCTCATGGCTCCTTACATATATATAACCCACAATAGAGGTCATTGACTTACATCTTCATCACTTAGATCCTTCGAGAATGTACATTTCATAATGAAATTTACTATCACTTGAGAGTTTATAGAGTTCCTTAGAGTATATCAATACATCTCCTAGATCAACTAACAGTCTTATTATCCTTTTAGAAATTTCAAGCTTGTATAACATATATCGTAGTGGCAAGTATGCTAATAATATAGTCCTAAAAGTGGTGTTGAAACTTTCTTGCTTTTGTCATGGGAGTTAGCATAAGTTTCTTTATAAGTGTATATTTTATCTATAGACCTTAAAAGATCTTGCTCATATAATATATATGTATTTGGTGCTTAAGGCTTTTTACAAGAATGAAAACTATCAACTTGTTTGAAGTTACCAAGTAAAGTACAACTGTCCTTATCAATTAGTGTAGCTAGAAATGGAAAAAAATCTTAGTTAACTTTTTATCTCCTCAAAAGATTCCATGCATTCTTCATTCAATTCAAAATTCTTTTGCTATCATAAATTTTAAAGTATATATATTTTGGTGTAGAATCGGATAGAAATCATGATGGGATAATGATTCTTATTAAAAGTTATTATACATCTCTTATAGTCATAATAATTTTCATAAAAAAATCTTCTTGACTTTGTACTGATTGATCTCTATTCCCCTCTAGCTAACTATAAAACGCAAAAACTTGCTACTTAAGATGCCAAATATGCAAATTTCAGGTTTGAGTTTCATATTGTTGTCCCTAATCACCTTAAAGCATTCACATAGTTTTATAATATTAATAAATCTTGATTTTGGTCTTTATTATCATATTGTCAATGTATGCATCCATGTTTCTTATTAAATTTCTTTATAAAATGGAATTGATAAGCCTTTGTTATACTAAAATTGTGTTTTTAACCCAAAAGACGTTACCTTATAGCAATATGTCTTATTATGAGTGATGAATGGAGTGTTCTCATGATATGGCTTGTGCATTAGAATCTAATAGTATCTTGAACAAACGTCTACAAAGCTCAAATAGTTGTAGCCTAATGTCATATCCACAAGTTAGTCAATTTTAAGGACTGATAAATTTATTAAGTTTTTAAACATTCTCCATTTTCCATTGGACTTCTTTACCATAATTACATTTGTTAACCATTAGGTTGCTCAAGTTATCTAATAAATCCTACTTAAGAAGCTTGATAAACTATTTTTATTATATTTTTATTTTATAAATAATCTCTTCTTATATTTTATAGGTTTCAAGGTAAGAACCACATTGATCTTATAAGTGATTATTTCTAAAAGGGACCAAGCAAAGACATTGTTATGCTCGAACATAAGCTATTTCATTTCTTCCCTCTCATCCCAATTCATTCCTTTACCCAATCTTAAGAATGCATGCATCTCCTAGTCCACTAATTTGGATGCAAGCCACTTCTTCTACAAGTTCAGTTGTTAACAATCTCTTAGTGTTAATCCATCTAAGTCTCTAGCATCTAATTGCTTTATCTTTTGCTTTCCTTTTGGAGACATTGCATAACACTATTGTTATATGTTTTGATTTCTACCCACCTTTCCACTATGTTTTGTTGAAAACTTTATTGTTAATTGGTAAAGGTAAAGAATCACCCTTTTTGCATGCCTAAAAAGGACATTGTAAGATTTAAGTTTGTAAATGATATAAAACTCTATTTTTTCCCTTTTTATTAGTAGACTAATCTTGTATTTTGGGTGAACTTGATCTCCCTCCAAATTTGATCAAATGTATGAAATTAAGCTTAGGTTGTTGGTTTTGGAAACCTATCTCATTGAATGTATTGTCAAAAAAATGTCAAAGATACTTTCTATTATCTATTAATACCCTTTCGACTTTATGATTTGATATTTTGTCCTTAACCTTCATAATCCTTATAAATATTTCTTATATCTATTATCTTTTCATCCTTAAACTGTATTTGATTTGGATACTTTCTTTTGATACATGGTATTGACAACTAGGAATTTATAAATTGCATATGTTTATGGAATTTCTCAGCTAGTTTCTACAAACTTTTGAGTCTCCTACCACAATTAAATTGATTGTTCTCATTATTAGAATGTTTTTCTCCTCTTAGATTTTTAACTATAGGAAAGGTCCCTCCTTATAGATATTTCAATTTGCATATTAGGAATTTTCCTTTCCCTATATCTTCTAGTTTAAGTTCTATATTAAAATTATTGTAGATGGACATTATGAAGTAAGGCTTCAATTCTCTTCTTTAAATTAATGCATTCCTTGATGTCATAGCCATAATCTCTATAGAATATGCAATATTGCTTTGACTTGGTGGCATCAATTTTAGGGATTAGCAAGGTCTTTGTCCTAAATATAGCTTAAGAATTGGTTGAAACTTGTATTTAGGATTAGCAATTGCTATTTAACTCCTCCTGTCTTACTTATATTATTTTTCTTCACATATCCTCATCTTTTGACTCCATTTTTGTAAAGATTTTACATATCATTTAGGCAAGTTTTCACACTCTTATAAAGCATTGCACCTCCTCAATCTCTTTTATTTCTTCGAATGGCCTTATCTATTTAAATAGATCTCTAAAGTTGTTGAAATTCTTTTTTAGACCCTACTAGAAGGATATGACCATTATAAATGAGTTAAACTTTAAGAATCTATGTAACTTGCATCTAACTGCATCGGTGGTGCTATGAAAATTTTTAATTTTTTGGTAACTATTTGCATTGTCCATTGAGTATGTTATTCTATTGTAAGTTTTTGACAAAGCAATTTAAATTTTACTAGGGTTAACTTGTCGAAAAATCTCTTAAAATTTTTAGTGAGTTGATGAATTTGACTAGGTGTTCATTTGTTTAACAAATACTTCAAAGAAAAAGCTTACAAAAATAAAATAATGAACTTTAAAAATAATTCAATTAAAAAATTTAAACTATTAAAGAAAGTTGAAGAATAATGTATAAAAAATTATTGGAATGACACTAATAAGGATAGGTATGGCAAAACAGCCCAAGCATAGCTTGAATCAATATGGTCTAATTCGAATTCAATAGGTTCAACTCAAGTTAACTGGATATTAGACTAGGGTTGAGCTTTTTTCTAAAAAAAATTCAAGCTTCTAGGTCTGACCTGACCTAAAGCTTAACATAGTTAGAAAACCTTAAGGTCCTTTTATCTTCATCTCTAACTCTCTATAGTCGTTTTCACTTTTAACAACCTCCATCCTTGTTTCTTCCATTCTCTTCTTTATTTTAGAGTTTTCCCGCTCTTTCAAGCTTTTTTTTTCTATTTCGCTTCTCCTCTATTTTATAGTTTTCCAGCTATCTCAAGTGCTCTCTTTTCCTAATATTCCTCTCTTAACTGCAAGTACTATTATTTGACAATGCAATCTCCTTACTAATGCAGCTTTTTGTTTGCCATTTCATTCTTTAAGTTGGGAAGCAAACACAAATTATAATCTTTGCTTCAATGATGCTTTTTATGATTTGGGTGTGATTCTTGTGTGTACGAGAGATGAAGAGAAAATAGAACAAAAGTAACTTTTACATCTTCTTTGGAAAGACATTGATTTTGATTTAGTTTGTTGGTAGGATAAGAATAGAATCTCAAACTATATCAAAAGTGGTGTCTAGGGCAAAATTTTGGGTGAAGAAAGAAAGAAGGGGAGACTAAACTGAATATCAAAGTTGGACGGAGTCTGATTGGATTATTGGAAGTTAGATGTGTTCGAGCTTTGAGTGAACTGACATGAGCTAATCAATCGAGTCTTAGGGGGTGCTTGTTTGGGGGTAATGGGAAAAAAAAGTATGGGTATGAAATAAAAACTTATGTTTTGAATCAACAAAGGTAACACTTTCATTCCCCCATTTTCAGCAATATTCCATTGCTCTAGATTACTAGAAGAATGAGATTCATTGTTGGTTATACTTCATTCTCATTCTTTACTATATTCATTCCTATTCTCATTTTCATTATCTCTATAAATCAAGCGCTTCTTTAGATCATGTTTGAATTACCCCTTAAGAAAGTCAGGATTGGGCCAAGCTGATAACGGATCCAGCCTGACCCAGCCTATTACATCCCCCACTAAGGGTTTGAAAGCTTCGATTCAAAGTGTGTAGCAGCGGAATGCAAATCACGTTGATAGACAAACATGGGATGGAGAAGTCGCATGAAATGCGCGTGGAGGTGGGCATATATTTTCAGGGCCATTAATAAAAGAAGAGATGCTATTGCTGTAAATGATATGGTCCCCCCACCCCCCATGCAATAGAGAGAGATATATGGGTGGGACTGGTTTGTAGTACTCTACTTTATTAGACCTATTAATTAGAGTTGGATGGGAAACATTGGATTGGACCACCTCGTCTTCTCTCTTTCCCGAACTCTCCCCCCCTTATTATGGGAACAAATTTTCACCACCGGCTACTTCTCCTCCTCGTATAGCCAAACCACCTCTTTCTATCCCCGTTCCATTCTAATATTTTAATCATTGAAGAAGCCGAAGTATGTGTACTTGCCACCGCTAGACTGACTAGTCTATAGTCTGCTCAAACATAAGTCCCTCTGAAAAAGCCTGGACACAACTCCTAGTTAGGAATGATTTCTTGGGATTCGATCCAACTGCAAAGATCTCTATAATAACGGCCCTTTTCTCAATTTTATTATTTTTTAAACTTTATTGGATTGTGTTTGTTTAGTCTTTCTTTTTTTCTTTTGCATATAAACATATGCTTCCATTTCCATAGGCTTACTGTAATCTAAGGCGCTAGACAATAAAGAGAACATATATATATGTATATCAAATATGGTTTTGAGAATGTATCATGTGGCGGCTTGTAGGTTATGTATTCTGTTGTTCCTGTTCACTGTGTCCAAGCCTTTCTATTTATTTGTACTTTAATCGCTGAAATAATACTTCTAGAATTTGTCTTTCTTGATTATCATCTCCTGCGGGTTTTAATTGGTGGGTGTGAAATAATTGAAGGATTGTGTGTTTTTTCTACTGCCAAGAAAGTCTAATTCGGACATATTTATTTCCTTGCTGCATTGACCCACTTGAGCTAGTCCAGAGAAACAAATAGGGAGAGAGAAAGGGAAAAGAAGAGGCATATATTCATCATCACCTCTATCTGATCCTCTATTTCTGAGAAGATATATGTGATCCTCTCTACCTAGGATAGGTTTTCATTTCATGGCATACCCTGTTGGCTTATTAAGAGATGGAACCTAAGAAAAAAGTGAGCCTACCTCACCCCATTTTATCTTCATCATAATCATCATCTTCTTCTTCGTTATCTCTCTATCTCTCTCCAGCCAAAGCTCACCGGCGAACTTCCACTTTCTACTGATATTCTTTAGTTTCATCTGTGATATTCCACTCGTCCTTGGTCAGGTTTCTCTCCTTCTATCTCATATTTCACTCTCCTACGTAAAGTCAGGAAATCTAGGACTTTTTGATCAAAAGGTTCGTGCTTTACTGTCCAGAGTTTGCTGCTTGATGATCTTCCTTTATGGTGTTTAACAGCGCTTTGATGGTGCGGTTTGTGGCTTCTTAGGTGCGAGTTGATCTGGGTAAATTGTAAAGTTGCAGAAGCCACATCAGCTTTGAAGAAACTGTAAGACCAATAGAATCCTGAGATAGAGGAGAAGGGAGATAGCTGACGCTGTCATGGCTCGAGAACTACTTGAGGATAAATCAAGGGAGATGGTATCATCAGTAGCCTTTTGTTACTCAGATGTTTCATCTGGTAACCCAACGATCCAAACCCATCTCGTGAATCAGATCCAAGGCTTTGAATCCAACCCGGAGATCTTCAACTTGACCACAGGCATGGAGATGATAGGGTTTTCAAAGAATATACCGGATCAGCAAGGCGACGGCAACTCTGTTCTGTGGAAAGGGTTCTTCAACAAATCAGGGAACAACAATCCTGGTGGTTCTTCAACATCAAAAACAATCAATGAATCCACAAGCGAATTCTATCAACACGAGTACAATAAACCTGATTTCACAACTGGGATGTGCGAGACAAGTAATGAGAATCTAATGGTTGCACCAGACTCAGCTTCTTGGCAAGAAAATAGGTTGGTTGTTGATGATTCTTCTTTGAGGTGCGTCTTTCCTTGCGAAGGAAATGAGAGGCCAAGTCAAGGGCTTTCACTCTCACTGAGTTCAACCAATCCTTCAAGCATTGGCTTACAGTCCTTTGAGTTTAGGCACACAACCAATCATCATAATCATGCAAATCCGCAAGAAGAAATGAGGTTTCTGCATTCAAATAATTCTATAGATGGTTTCCTTGGGAAGTCTGCTCCAGTTTCAAGTATTCAACGGGAGCAACGGATAATCCAAGATGATCTTTTGACAAAAGCTGCGAATTTGCATCATCAAGGTCAGTTTCAACTTAGGAACTCTAAGTATCTAGGTCCTGTACAAGAACTCCTGAACGAGTTCTGCAGCCTTGGTACGAAGCACAATGATACACAAAAGCTAAAATCCCACAAGACAAGACAGTGGGACGATGAGAATGGAAGTAGCAGCTCTTCAAGAAAGCAACCTTTGTACTCTCTCGAATTTATGGAGCTGCAGAAGAGAAAGACAAAGCTGCTTTCGATGCTGGAAGAGGTATATATGTCATCTCAAATTTCATTCCCTTTTTTTCAATCCATAAGATCCCTTCTTTTTCGTTTATTCTTTTCAACAAAGTAAAATCAACCGCATAACTTTTTCCATGCACTACAAAGAGATCCCAAACTTTTACTAGTTGTTGATTAGTTGGGGTTCTCCAATTTGGTTCTCGAACTAATTTGGCGACTTGGGGCCTCTCCATAAATCCACTCCGTGACAACCGAAGTTAGTTTTAATTCTCTTGAAGAAACACCTATTCCATTTTTCTTTTCATGGCGTCGTTGTTTTCATCTCATTACTCTACCAGATTGTATACATATATATATATATTCCTATCTGTAACTGTCATCAGAGAAACTTCCAACTCTCTCATTAACTCCTGTCTCTGTCATTTCCTGTGATTAAATTTAGGTGGACAGAAGATACAGGCACTATTGCGATCAAATGAAAGCTGTAGTCTCATCTTTTGAAGCTACTGCTGGAACTGGGGCAGCTACAGTATATTCAGCTTTGGCATCAAAGGCCATGTCAAGGCATTTCAGGTGTTTAAGAGATGGGATTGTGTCTCAAATTCATGCAACAAAGAAAGCCATGGGAGAGAAAGATCCTGTTGCGCCAGGCACATCAAGAGGTGAAACTCCAAGGCTGAGGATAATTGATCAAGCCTTAAGACAACAAAGAGCCTTTCAACAAATGAGCATGATGGAGAGTCATCCATGGAGGCCGCAAAGAGGCTTACCGGAACGATCGGTTTCGGTTCTTCGAGCCTGGTTATTTGAACACTTCCTACACCCGTTAGTCTCTCTCTCTCTCTCTAGTCTTTCTTTATTAGATAATCTATCGTACTGAACAGTAGTCTTCACACAACTCCGCTACACTCGGCTACACTACAAAGTAGATTTTGAGAGGGAATCATTGTTTTTTCATCCAAATGAACAAGAAAATAATACATATTGTTGTTCCTACTAGTACTGTTATAAATGATGATCACATATATGTTCCGTCTCACTTGTATTATATGTTTTGTTAGTTTCCACCCACCTCCCTCCATTTATATTCTATGTCTACATTTGTGTTTGTCATATTATTTTCAATCTTCTAGCTCTCTTTCCATATATGCCTCTCGTATTTCGTCTTTGCATGGATTTGATTCTCTTACATAGGGCCCATTTCTCTCTCTCTCACTCGCACTCGCCGGACACAGAATAAGAAAGCCTAGTGAAAGTACATTTACATTTAGCTCTTAACTCTCAAAAGTTCATTTCTGAGTTATGACACGGGACCTTTCATGGTTAAACTTGCAGGTATCCCAACGATGTTGATAAACATATCTTAGCTCGCCAAACTGGCCTCTCAAGAAGCCAGGCACGTCTACATCTCTTTGTCTTATTGTGTGCATAATGTAGCCATTCATGAAGATAATGACATTCTCTCCTTGATATCCGCAGATTAATTGAATATTTCATTGATCGTGATTTGCATCGATTATATTATGTGCATGTTATATCACTACACATATTAAATTTCTGATGCCATTTGTCCGTACATGCTATCTTTTTGTTTCACAGGTGTCTAATTGGTTCATCAATGCAAGAGTGAGACTTTGGAAACCTATGGTAGAAGAAATGTACTTGGAAGAGTCGAAAGAGCACGAAAACAACATGGCTTCTACAGATGGGGTTACTGATCCTGACGACAATAACGACCGGCCAAATCATAATCTGTCCTCTGCGGATCAGAAACCAACTCCAGATCAGCTCACTCGGATTGACTCTGAGTGCCTCTCGTCCATTATCTCTAGCCCAGATAGAAATGACAACTCAAAAGGCATTAAAACCTTCCAAAATCACCACTTGCATCACCCACACCAGAACTTTGGCAACTTTGGTCCTCTCCAATTAGATTTTTCTACATACAATCAACAATCTGCTGGTGGGGTTTCTTATGCTAATGATCATCATAGTGCCACTAGCCAAACCTTCAATAGTGGTGGTGTATCATTGACTTTGGGGTTGCAACAGCATGGAGGGACTGGAGTGAGCTTAGCCTTCTCTCCTGCCTCTCAAAACTCTCTGTTTTACGCTAGAGATCATAGTGAAGACTGCCAACCAGTTCAATACTCGCTTCTAGATGGAGAAGGCCAGACTTTGCCTTACAGGAACTTGATGGGAGCTCAGTTGCTGCATGACTTAGCAGGTTAAAGATATTCTTGCCATATAGCTTGGCTGGTGCTTTGTTGGGATATACCCACAAGTCTTGGCATAAGATGGTGGTGTTTGATAAGTAGTTTAGGTATTGTTAAATACTCGATACATATATATATACATAAAAAAGCTATAGTTGGTTAAGGACACTATGGGTATTGGTTCCATGGGTCGAGAATAGTTTTTGCATCCTTTACTTTATAGTTGGAAAGAACAATTTTATTTATTAGTGGCTAAATTGGAATTGCCAGTGATTGGTGCAAGAATCATAGAGATATTTCTTTCCTCTTCTGGATATGACATCTTTTTTTCCGAAAAATAAAATATTCTTATGTTTTAATAGTTAGGAGTTATGTCCCTCTCTCTGAGATCACCAAGCTAAGTGATTGAATCGTTTGTGGCTCATGTTCAGATGTATAGATCTTATTAACTTGTTCTAAACGGCTAGATGATATAGATATTAATTTTCCATGTGGAAGACAAATTAAACTCAGCAACAAATTTTGGTTGGGTCCTTTTGTATGAGATTAGGACAATTCTTATACAAGTAACAAATATCACACAATTCATCAGGGATTTGTGGTCCCTGATTCACATTCACATTCATATCTCATACCCATAAGAATTGCTTCTTTTTGATTTGTCAACTTTGGCATGGTTTATGCTACTGCTTTTCACAATGGAAAGCTACCTTTATTAACCACTTTTGAGATTGTGTCACAGCATTAGTTTTTTTTCTTCATTTTTAGTGTTATATACGCCCCTTCAAGTTGAAGGTGGACGTCCCAGGTCCCAGGTTCCAGGTCCCCAACAACATAGGTTTTCTTCTGCCTCAAATTCTTCATGATTGGAGTTAAGAAGCTGCATATGTCGGTGATCCCTCAGATCATGATGACCATTTATCTCGCTCTCTCTCAATTACTAACAGTTAACATTCTGGTGGTCATAAGATTAAGGAAGTTGCAGTCAATTAGGCTTAATTACGATTACGATACATTCGTCACTAAATATTTCCGTCTACAACACCAGGAATGTTGGAAGAAAGATTGTACAACAAAAATGATGTTTGTAATAAGAGATGACCACAATCAAGAATATATGAGAGGAAATACCAATGATTACAAGGCGCATATATTGTCATGAATCACTACCAAATTGAAAAGGACAACATTTCAATAATCATATGATCCTAGCTACAATTGCTGTTTCTGCTTTACAGTTAAAAACAATACAGTAAAACATTTCTCTTCGTAAACTGCTGGGATACAAACCTCACAAGTGGAAAATGGAAGAGAAAGATAGAAGTGATATATCTTGCAAAAGGTATTTACAAAGCAGACATGGGAACCAAGGAAAAGGAAAGGTTTATTTCATAGGGGATACTGTTGATGCTTACCAAATTTGATGCTAGCATGAGGTAATGTTTCAATCAGTACGTATTACAAATTTGAGAACTGTTTGCCAACTTGCCCTTTTCTCAGGTAATATATCATTGAAGCAACGTGTCTCTTCTTTTCAATTATTTCCTTTTCTATAACCCCTTTTCACATTTCCATACATATGATCCATATTAGCTAAAAGAGTTATCGTGTCATAATGCGATGCGTTTTCCTGGTTCAACGACTCCTGCGGAATTTGTTCCAAAACCCTTATCAGTTTTACATGCTCGATCTCATGCTGCCAAGTTGTATTGTTGCGGAATATTTCCCTAGTCATCTTTTTGATTTTTTCTCTTGGTTGAAAATAAGACTAGTTAGCTTCCCGACATTTGTATTCTTGGAGCTAGCCAAAAATAAAATCGAAATTCCTTTGTTGGTTCATTTATCTCGTTATCAGGCACACATTAGCTGATTCCCATGTTTTTTATGAATAAAGCGTCATTTCAGTCTTTTGCGATTTTTCCTTGATCCAGTTAAATTAGAACATCAAAGAAAGATTGCATTAGTATTCATTCATTCCTATGTAATTCCTTTCTTCTGGGCATGGAGAGGAAGGTGTTATTCCTCATGTGTATGCTACACTGCTGCATGCATATGCAGGGTCTGCGTTTAGGCCTTTTCTTCTTTCTTTTTGTTTCTTATAAAAGCCAATTGTTTAGCTTATTGAGTTATTCCATATATGCACTTGACAAACTGAAAAAGATGGTTAATTGGATAGTGGATGCATTCGACTGTACATTAACTTCCGGGTCACGAACAAATGCACAGCCAAGCCGTCTCAACCTTTTTGAGGCCATTCTCTATCTTTTAAGTTTCAGATGGAATATCCTCGATTAATTGCTGCAGTTTCAGAAGAACATTTCTTTTATTGTTTGCTACCAGTAATAATTGTAACTTAAAAGAGTTGTAAAAGTAGGACATCAATCCAAGGGGTGTGGTTGAGTGGAAGGGACTCATCCATCCTTAACCAAAGGTCAGGGGCTCGATCCTTGGCTTTGGGTATGGAGCAGTCTTAAATCCTTGGGCCAGCTGTCCAACCCTATGAGGTGCCTACAAGCTAACAAGAAGATTAGTCATTGGATCCGCCGTGAACACCCTGATTTCAGAAAAAAAAAAAAAGTAGGACATCGCAGAAAACTTGAAAAAATAATACTACTACAATGCAATCAACGGATTCGCGCCGATAATCTCTGTTGATTAGGTTTTGTATGCAAGGTTAGCCCAAAAATGACATTACTCAGATGCCAACACTATTGGGAGTGGCATGATTTGACCCAACGCATTTGAAACAAAAACAGAAATAGGATTTAGCAGCCCAAACATTGACCCAATAGCAGCCCTTGTTTGTTAGTACATCTTTAAGCATAATTTAGGCCCATTAGCTATTTTGGTCTAATCAGACTCACGTAAGCCACATATTTCTGAGCCACGATCCCCCGTACGATCCCCCATAAAACTGCTAACCTGGACATTGAAGAATCACTACGTCTTGGGCTTAAGCCTAAGTGCCTGTTTGGTTCGGCTTTTGGAAGTTCCAAAAGTACTTTTTCACACCGCAGAAGTCATTTTAAGGAAAAAATAGTTGTTTGGCTGAAAAAGTAAAGAGTGCTTTTGGAATAGAAACAGCTTTTTTAAAAGCTAGAATACAGCTTTTTGAAAAGCTAAAATTTGGAGATTTTCAGAAAAGTTAAAAAAAAAACAGCTTTTTCAGGAAGCTGATTTCAACGTTTAAAATTTGCGTCACTTTATTTATGTAAATATCTCACAATTTATTTAAAATTTAATAAAAATTTCTTTTGAAAATTCTACTATATAAATAGATTATTATCCTCACACAGATTAACTTTGAGTTAGATAACAAATTTTATTTATCAAAATTATTTTTATAAAATAATAATAATAAGAGGGAAGTAAAAAACAATTTCAGAGTCCACAACCTACATTTAGACCATCTCGTTAGCTTATGCATGTCAACACTAATGACCTGTTTGGTTCAAGGAATGGAATAGATAGGGAATAGAATAGTTATTCTTAGGAATAAAAAAGATGAGGAATAGAACATAATGAGTATTACTTTGTTTAGTTTAGGGAATGGAATAGATAAAGAATTTCTATTCTAATGTTTGGTTTGAAAATATAAACTTGGAATAGGAAAGGAATAAAGAACAAAAAGACCAAAATGTCCTTAT
>JAOSBP010000205.1:24640006-24653148 GCA_027563825.1 Erythroxylum mucronatum | reverse complement strand
TCGCACCCACCGCACAAATCTTGAACTTCTCCCCAGGGGACAATACCTGGCCGGTGAGGCTCCCGGCCCAAACCACAATTAATAAAGACATATTTGGGTTACATAATATTGAGACTTATTACTATTTTTATCTCTTGTTCTTTATTGAACTTCAAAACTTATTAAATAATTCCTTCTCTATAGCATTCAAAATAGTTTATAAATTTGGTTCCTTATTTTTATAATCAATTTATCAAAAGTATGCTTTAGCTTTGTTAGTAATACTTCAATCTTTTTTTGTTTGGCTTCTTTAGGTTTTATTCCTAAGTGGGTCAACTTAGTTGGTATCAACGTTTGACTTAAATAATGTTTGGTTATCCTTTTGTTTCGTGTCTTTTACTTTCTATTCTATTTTATTCTTGAAATTTTCTTTTTTCCCTTGCGTCTCCTTTTTTTTATATTGAATGCTCTTATTGTTTCTAAAATTTCAATAAAATCAATTAATTCATCTTCTTATTTAGAGTTTTTCTATATTTCCTTCTTAGGATTGGTTCCTTTTTTCCTCAATTCTTTAAGTAGTCCCTTTTAGGCCAAGTTATTTTACTTTCTATATAATAATTGTTTCATAGACTTATTTGATCAATTTCGTGTGGCGGTGATATAAAAATATAATTTGGTGCATCCATTCAAATTGGTGCAGCCTTAGTGTTCTATGAATGCATTCTTGATTTCATTCTTAGTTAATTAGTTTGGTGTATTTAAAAATAAAATAAGTTTTACAAATACATTTGATCGAGATGTTGATCCAAATCAAAATGTTAATTTGTTTAACCAATTCTAGCTATTCTATGGCTAAAATTGATCTATATCATAATTATTAAAAATCCGGTCAAATTGAAGTATGACTAGTTTTTCTTTATTTCACTCAATTCCCTTTCTTCCTGCTTAACCCTTGATTTTTTAATGGAAAAATTATCTGAAAGGAAAAGGTAAGTAAAAAATTAAATTGTCTTCATTGGATTACACTAATGAATTATTACTATCCAGCATTTATTCTACAACAAAAACTGTTTGACATGCTTTTATTTATTATTTTGATAATCAATCCCACTCCCTTGGTCATTAGTTCTCTTAGTATTGGATGTTTACAAGGTTAAATTCTTTGGTTAAGTTTGTATACATTTTTTAAAGAACCTGAGAATGAAGCAAAGAGTAACAAAAGTAAAAGTGTGTGATAGCATTAAGAAAGGCCAAACAAACAGTAAGACTTACGTTATTTGATCTATTTTGAGAATAAATACATAAAGGAGTGAATGAGAACTTTTTTACTGTCTTTTCTTATAGCCTTTGAGTATTTCTTCTAAAGGTGGCTTAACACCAAAGAAAGAAAAGAAAAACGTGTTCTTTGTATAGGCTATATAATAATAGTTTAAGAGAATAAATATGATATGTAATGATATAAAATATATGTTGGAGAAGCAATTCTATTAAAGTTTTTAATTTTAAAGGAGAAAACAACCTCATATCCTTAATAAAAAGAGGCATACTATGCAATCCAATAACCCAAATTGAAAATTATGATGAGAATGATAATTTAAGTATTGATAAATTTAATCTAGCATCTAAGATTAAAAGGGATAGACTTAGCCCTAAGAAAGGAGTTAGACTTGTCAATAGGAGCTTAAGAAGTAGCCTAGAGAGCGAGATGGTGTGGGTAGGAATTTTGTAACATAAAGATTAAAATATCCTCCTTTTAAGATAGAAACAATCCATAAGTTAGCTTGGATTATGACAATAGAAACTAATGAACCACTAAATGATATAAAATCATTCTATAAACTAATGAACCACTAAATGATATAAAATCATTCTATAAACTAATAAATCAGTAAAAGAAACATTCCACATTATATATTATGTTAGAGACCTCTTACAGAACTTTCATCGAACACTTGGTACCCTATTGAAATTCATCCCTACTTTGTTTCAAAATAACTGTCTTCTTCCATTAATCACCAATATAACCACACAACAATAAACAATGACCTATTAATAACCCAAATAAACCCTCAAAAATCAATCCACAGTAACACTAAGACATTGAACATATAATGGTTCAGGTACAAAAATTGAAGACAAAAAATTAATCTAAGAGCAGTAAGTGAACAACTAACTTGAAGATAGAGAAACCAAGACAATGGAAGCAGTTGGTAGAATAACGAATGAAGATGAGCATATAGAAGAAGACAACGTGCATAGCAGAGGACCAATGGAAAAGAAGAGAAAAACGAAAATGAATGATAAGGGAGCTTTGGGTGTTTACTTTCTTCCCAGATGAAACAACGTCATTTAACTTTAAATGTAAACAACATCATTTACATATACTGATAGAACGATATTGCAGTTGATATATCAACAATAGACATTTCTTCCGTCGGTAAACTCCTACGCTTATTCTTGCCGTCAACCATTGCCACCTATTTTTATGTTGACCTTCAATATTCTGTTACTAAATTCTGTTGAAAAAATTGTGCAGACAAATTTCGTCCATAGTTATCAACAAAAGAAATTTCTTTCGTAATATACAATTTTCCCTCACGAGTTTTTTGCCGGAACTCAATTTTTGTCGCTAATTTGCTACAGAATTTGTTTCGTTGGTAAAGTTGTGTTGGTAATTTGTAATTTTCTTATAGTGTGCCATGCTAACCATGACCTCTGGATTGGTTTAGAAGCTATTTTATGCAACAATCCGGCTTGCAATGTTCTCTTCTTTCCTGAAAAATTCATACATCAAAGAAGGGATCCTCAAGTATTCCTGAATACCTCTCGTCTGTCTCTCATACTGTAGATGAAATCGCCGCCATCAGGGACAAAATCTCATATTAAGATCTTATGCTTTTCACCCTAAATTGCTTTCCTTCGGGCTATGAATCTTTCATCACTACCATTGAACACTAAGACTCACCTATCTCATCCAACGAGTTTTGAGCAAAGCTACTAATTCATGAACGTCTTCACTTATATCATTCCATCACCCCAATTGACACAATTTTTATTGCCTCACACACCGGAACATACGCTGGATTTTCTATCATTAGGAGATCTAACAATAATAGGGGTCAACGAGACAAAAAGAATCTCGACCACACCTTAATAACCTTGGATCATTTAATAACTCAAACAGTCCAATGTCCTATTCCCTTAACCAAATAGGCTAGTCCTCTTTCTTACATCTTTGTCTTCATCTAGGCCTATTTACTTCTTTAACCTATCTTTAAGTTAAACTCAACCACCATCTCATTTTACTCCAGCTATACTTAAACCTAAAAATATTCTTACTCTAATCAATCTGAGTCACATTAAAAATCTCAGACTCAGTGTCAAATTTGTCAAAAATGGGGTCATATTTTTGCTAACATTCATTTTTTGTATTATAAATCCTAAAATTATCCTATTGGTCTTACTTTTGATCCCTAAACTCCTCCCATGACCTTCACAACTTTAAATATTCAAACCTTATCAAACAATTCTAATTTCACTTCCAGCACTATTGTTAAATGGTTATTCGACACCAGTGCTACCACTCATATATATGACACAAACTCGTAACTAATGGAATTTGAAACATCATATAATGGTCTAAATTAAGTCATTATTGATAATGGTCAAACACTACCTATTTCTTTTACCAATAATCTCACCCGCTTTCTTCTCCCATTTGATCACTTCATCTTACTAATGTTTTAGTTGTTCATCATCTCACTGTTAATTTGCTCTTTGTTGGTAATTTGTTAAAGATAATTCTTGTGTTATTGAATTTGATCTGTTTGGCTATATTGTGAAGGATCTTAACTTTAAGACACCAAGATAGTCAGGTTCTATGCACAATAATCTCTATCTTGTAAAGATTCCAGTCAACTTCACAAATCATGTTTCTCTCACCATCACTTCTGTTCTGCTTAATCTTTGGCATCAATATCTTGGGTATCCACGTTCAACTACATTTTCTAGGTTTTCTCATCTTTTTTCTACAATAACTATTGTCACAAATAATTGTATCTCTTGTTTTAAAGGAAAAATCATTAGACTTTCATTTTCGTTAACTTCTTATGTCTCTACTAGCCTTTACAGCTTACACATTATGATATTTAGAAACCCTCCCCCTCTTTTTCCCTCTTTGGTTTTCGTTATTTTATTATTTTTATTAATGAATTTAGTCAATATACTTGACTATTTTCTTTAACCACTAAATCTCAAGCTCTATCTCACTTCCAAACCTTCAAAACCACATTTCAAAATATTTTTCTACTACTATTAAAATTTTTCAATGTGATGGAGCATCTGAACTCGTCAAAGGTGCCTTTTCCCGCTTTCTTGTCTCTTTCATATTGTATATCTTGTCCATACACCTTACCATAAAATCGTCTTGATGAACAAAAAATTTGACATACCATTAAAACTAGGCTTACCCTCCGCTTCCATGCCTCTCTTCCTAAAATATTTTGGTATGATGCCTTTTTCATTACTGTTCATCTCATTAATTTAGGACCTACTATTCTTCACCATAAGTCCCCTTATGAACTCCTTTTTCATACCACATCAACTTTGTCTCATCTTTGTATTTTTTTAATATGTTTGTTTCCCTTTCTTTGGTCTTATTATTCTAACTATCTTACTCCAAAATGTACATAATGTGCTTTATTGGATATTCTTTGCATTACAAAGGTTATAAATGTTTTGATCCTCACATTTCCAAACTATATATCTCTCACCATATTCGCTTTCTTGAGACTATCTTTCCTTGTGCCACCTCATCTCCCACCCCTTCTTTAGCCCTTTCTCCTTCTATTGTCTCTTTACCACTACCACGTAACTCCCCTTCTTCACCTCCTTTTTCTCCAACTCTACCCTCTAACCTTTCTTGTTCCTCCTCCTCTTCATATCTATATCCTATGATTACTTATACGCGTGATCATACTCGTACCCTTTGTATATTTTATGACTTCATCACTTACTCTACCATCATTGGTAATCCCCCTCCTAACCCCAATTCCTTCACGCAAACCAATAAATTTTCATATTAGCACCAAGTCATGCTTGATGAGTTCAATGCTCTTCATCATAACCAAACTTGGACTTTTGTTCTTCTACCTTTCGGTACCAATATTATTGGCTATAATTCAGTCTTTTGCACTAAACGAAATCCTGATGGTACTGTTGATCATTACAAAGCTCTCCTAGTTGCGCAAAGGTATCACCAAACTCCAGGTCATGATTATACTGATACTTTTAGTCTTGTTTTCAAATACACCACCGTTTTTATTATCCTTTCCCTTTGTCTTACCAATAATTGGCTAGTTCGTCAACTAGATATCAATAATGCTTTTCTTCATAGTCATTTCCAACAACTAACTTTTATGCCCCAGCCTCCTAGCTTTACATATACTCACCATCCTTCTTATGTATTTCGTCTTTAGAAAGTCTTTTATGGTCTTAAACAAACTCCTCGTATCATCGTCTTAGTGAAAAACTTTATGATCTTCATTTAGTTTCCACCAAATTTGATACATCTCTTTTTGTTCACTCCACTCCCACTCACACCACTTGTATTTTAGTATATGTCAATGATACCCCCCATAATTGGCTCTTCTCTTTCCTTTATTAACGCTCTAATTCATGATCTTCACACCATCTTCTCTATCAAAGATCTAGGTCCCCTTTATTATTTCCTCGACATTGAAGCTACTAATAGTTCCATAAGAATTTTACTTACCTAGACCAAATATACTTCAGATCTTCTCCAAAGGACGTGACTTGATGACTCTAAACCTACCAAAACACCTATCAAACCTACTATCGCCCTCTCCAAAAATCATGGTTAACCCCTTCCTGACCCTACTAAATATCTAAGTACTATTAATGCTCTTCAATACTTTTATCTCACTTTCCTTGATATAAAATTTTTTGTAAATAAAAAATTTCAATTTTGCACTGTCCTACCAACATTCATTGGAGCATCGTTAAATAGATCGTTTGGTATTTTCGCTCCATACCTACTCATGGCATTTTCTTTACCAAATCCTCTTCTCTAACCTTATAGGCTATTATGGTGTTGACTTGAACAATTATCTTGATGGTTGTCGTTCTGCCTTTAGCTGTTGTATCTTTCTTAGACCAAATATCATCTCTTAGAGTGCCAAGAAATAACCTATTATTGCTAGATCCAATACTAAAGTAGAATATTGCAGCTTACTCTCGTTGTTGCTGAGCTATTTTGGATCACCTCTTTATTTGGTGAGCTAGGTTTCTCTCATGTTACACAAACATTTTGGTGTGATAACATTGGTGCTACTTACCTTGCTACTGATCCAGTCTTGCATATTCGTACAAAGCACCTTGAGATTGATATTTATTTTTTTCATGATATAGCAGCAAAAAAAGCTCTCATGCTCAAGCATATTTCTTCTGTGGATGTTATAACTAAAGCCTTATCTTCAACTACATTTCAACGATTTTGATCTAAGCTCACTGTTACCAACTACCATGAGCTTGAGGGGGGCTGATAAACATGTGCATCTTCTGCTCTATCATCTTTGTAATCCACATCTCAACAAACATGATTTTACTCTCACTTCATCTTAGCTTCATATAAACTATTATTTACATATCTTATTAGAAAGGTAATAAAATTTATTTCATATTTTTCTCTAAACATAAAAAAATTCCACAAGATTTTATCCATTTTTCAGTTGTGTAGTTTGGAAATATAAAATACCTACTTATTAAATTCTATTTACACATTTTGTCAAAAAAAAAGAAAAGATGTCACTATGTTTTTAAAAAATTGTATAGAAATTGAACTTAATTTATAAAATTATAATATTTCAATAATTATTAGAAATTGTTAATTTTTCTAATATTATGATTTTGTGAATTATATGAATAATATTTTTTGAATTAATTCTATATTTTATGATTCTATTCAATAAAAGAAAATGTAAAAAGAACACTTATTTGTTGATAAGTACGCAATAATAGTGCATTTATTCAATTAATAAATCACAAAGATGGTGTGAAAGTAAATATAAACAATAGGATAATTAAAGAAAGCAGTTGGGTTAGCAAAAAAGAAAACAAATAAAACGCCACGATTTTTTCTGACATTGGGGATCAAATAGTTGTATTTTTCTGTTCTTTCTAGTTTTGCGGTATTCATTCCCGCATACGAGGCAAGATGAGATAATGCTTTTCTGTCTGTTCTTTTATCACTGCATTCACTGAAAAAGAAGTAAAGATTCATTTCTTCAAACATTGGATCCTATTCGTCTACCTTTTTCAATGTTTTGCTTTCTTGATGGGGAAAATTTATGGTAGCTGTTTAAGTTGTAACATCCAGAGTAAAAAGATTGGAAAATCACGTGCTTAATGTCCAAAACAGCCTACATCACACGGCCATCTGCTATGGAAGGAGAAAATGAAAGGAACATCACGAGGCCACATAGACCAGCCCCACAATTCAAAGGGAGAAATGGGCAAACCAGACGCAAGTTATTACCATCCGATACATGTAATGCCAATCCTCAGCAAACTTGCGTAGTTTGTGTCTCTCCACATTTGCCATGTAAAAGTAAAACATTATTACTACCTTGCCAACAAAAAAAACAACCAACCAAGAAAAATTTGTCCATTTTAACTAGACAAGCTGCAAGTCTGGTACCACTGACGACTAACAGGAACTTCTATTTTCACCAGTACATTTTTCCGTCAAAATAATGAATGACTGGTGTGAAGCTTGTGGACCAGTGAACATTTAAAAGGGTCCTCGATAAACGAAAACAATCAACTTTCTTATCGGCATTTTGCAACAACAGTAGTGTGTCCGCAATGCAATTGAAGGAGTGAGGAGGAGACCTCAGAACCAACCAATTTGTCTATTCAGAAAGAGTAATTTGCTTTTGGAGCGTGTCAAGTGCGTTTTCATCGATCTAACGTTTGATTAAGTGGGCCACTTTGAAATGTAATGTGTATGATAATTTATTGCTCGCTTAGGTCCTTTTCCGGTTAAAGTTATCTTCAATTAATATGCCTCTTGAGACCTGAGCGAAGTTCTTTCACGGTTTCTTCAAACCATGTTAGGTATGCACTCTCCCATCCCATATTTATTTGCTGCATTTAAAATTCATTCTCAGTGTTTTAATTAATTTATACCATTATTAATCACAAATGTCTATGACCTGTGGAGCCCCTTGAACCCCTGTCACCAAGTCACAATATCTATGCTCACATAATATTTAACGGTGAGCAAAATAGAGTTGTGGAGCCCCTTGAACCCTTGTGATATGAAATTTGTGTACTACTCTACAAGACCAACAAATTATGAAGGGGGGATCCTGTTGACAAAGATGGGTCGGCAGAAGTAACTTAAAAACAGCAAGAATACGATGTTATGCTCCACTTGATGTCGCATAATCATATAATTTTTCATTCAAAATGATCTGGCAACGTGCAATAATGATACTGAAAAACCAAACAAACCCACTTCTCAGGACCAAAGATTGCGCTCCGAGGTTCAAGGAAGGATTAAAGAAATAAATTAATTAACACCAAAGGATGAACAGTAGCACATTTCTACAGCAACAATTACTTTTCTTATGATTGTTTTGTTTGTCAACGACATCTACCATGGAATACACTTACAAAATTGGCAACGTGAGGCTACATTTAAAGAACAAGAAATTGTCAAAGTGAATGAAGAACAGAAGAAGCTCCCGTCCTAAATTTCGATTACAGCTACATTTCACTAATCTCACCATCCCTACATACACCCACATCTATCATCGTGGTTCCTTTCTTCTTTGAGTTCAGTACCCTGCAACAGTTTCTTCTTGGAGACTGTTCAAAAACAACAAATCTATATTAACAATTTGGAAACGAACTGATGTAAACAAAATTCTTGTGGCTATTAAATAAAAAATAAAAAGGTATAAGTGCTATCAATTACCAAACGAATGTGGGGTAAATTAAGGTTTAACTTACCCTATCCCATAGATGAGGGTCAGGCTTTTTGTAAACAAGTATACTGCTCAGACTGGCAGGATCAGCCATCCTCCACTTGCAGGGAGGGTGTGGAACATGATGCCGAGAATACTCGCTGACTGTTGTGTTTAATGAAGAATCAAATATTGCCTTTGACATGTAAAATACAAATGGTTTTTGGCAAGGATTTCTGCTAACTGGACGAGTGTTAAATGCATAAGCAGTATAATCTGCTCTTCTATACCAATTCAAGAAAGTTCTTGAAGGCATTTCTATTTCACGGGGGGAAAATAGTCCTCGGAAAATTTGAACTGCAAAACCCCAGGAAATAGAAATTGTCCAGCCCTTAGATTTATCATAGCAAATGGATTGTTGCATTATCCCAGCCGAGTCCAGCTTCATTGGCACTGTTAACCGTTGAAGGGCTTGAACCCGAGTAACATTAGGGAAAATAGGCTCAACCACGTCAAGGTGATGAAGTGACACCAAGGGGGTAACAGGATGCGAGGCCAGTAGTCCAAACAGGTTTCCATACACATCATACTGATTTTAAACACAAAATGTTGAAGTCAACAACTCTACATAACCATTTTCATGCACAAGAAAATCAAAGCCGGAAAAAATTGACTTTAAAATAAACATAGAATCTGTTTAACGTCAGAATGTGAATCCCTTCCCCTATAATATCTAAAATAACTTGGGCAACAAAGGGCACATACCAAGAAGTTGGTAGTCTTGAACATAACCAAATCTAGTTGGCTATAGTGAGTGAGTATGGTTTTCATGCACAAGGATTGCCACACAAGGAGATCAAACCAATGACTCGATTTTCGCATATAATTTACTTCCTATGGCTCTTGCATTAAGTTTCACTTTCTGCACTCACAAAATTTTAAGCCTAAAAATTAAGAACAAAATTGACTTGTCTTACTCTGAAAGGATAGTTTAAATTTATATGTCAACACCTAGCTACCAATAAAACCAAAAGTTAACTAGTGTGAGCCCAGTCAAGTTCTTAACATGACATTGCCAGCTGCAATGCAAAAGAAAACTGTGACAATGGGCATTCACACAGGTGTCCCTCGAGACCAGTGGGATTGCAACAACAATGGGACGGTGACCTAAACAAAACACCGTCTTCAAGTAGCGTGGAAGCGATAGATCTGATTAAACCTTTTAATAGCAGCAATCAGAGGCAAATGCCTTTAATAACGCAACAGAGAACAGAGCCAAAGGAACGAATAAGATAAATGAAATGAATTACCTGGTGAAATCCAACTTCCTTGGTGAGTGGGACACCAAGTTCTGCCATACAAGCCTGCATTCTGTCATCGGAACCGTACAACCCGGGATATCTATGAATACATCTGTCTTGCATTTTTTGGAGTGCTTTAGCTAATGGGTAACTTATAGCGAACCCTCCGCCACCGTAAGCCATCCCATAAGAGAAATATATGTTCTGCAAATGAGACTCCGACAAGCTCCCTATGTAATAAAACTGGTTATGATCATATTTTCTCAACACTCTGAGCAGATTCTCCGTCACAAAAACTGTATCGTCGTCTCCCATAACGAACCACCGCACGTTTTTCAGCCCAAGACGGAGGGTCTCCGACGCGATCCGGGAGATCCGGATCGCCGACCGGTGACCCTGTCGGTTCTTGTAGGGGAACTGGGAAGTGTCCGCGGAGATTCTCACCGGAGGGAGACCCTCCTCGTCTCGGGTCTCCACGACGTCGTCTAGCCAGACAATGCCTCTCATTATCTTAGGCTTATACCAAATTTTGATATAATTCTTCCTCTGTTCCCATAGCTTGGCCGAAGCTGCGATGCCGAAAACCACATGTTCTATCTCTGTTTGGTGGTTGATCTCGCGGTCTGCTCTACGAGGGATTGTCAGAGTTGTTGTCTGATTCTGGATAAGAACTCGAGAAGCGTTATCGGCGATTATGGAGAGGTGACGGTGGGTCGAAAAGGGCTCGTGATTGCAGGCACGTGAAGTTGAGACGAGCTTGAGGGTATACACAAAGTAGGTGAGTGAAACGAAGAGGATTAACCAAACAATGAGCTTTGGTAGATGACGAGCCTGCGAAGCCGTGCCCGAGAGAGAATTTGCGGATGGGCTCCTCATCTGATCCCAAATTAGCTTCTCTGTATCTTTCTGCGTAGCTTTCATTTTGTTTTTTCTAGCTGCTGTCGGCTCTCTAGTGGTAGTGATGAAGCTAAGAAGATGTTAGATTTCTAAGAATCTAAGGTGGGTTTTTCTAAGGTGGGTTTTACCTCAAGAATCGAACAAACAAAACAATGCAGGTGAAGTTGGCGGAGGGAAGACCCAGAAAGAGCAAATGACGGAAATTTAAGACATTATTGGGTTGTAAGTGCCAGGTTTCAATACGTACTGTCAACAAGTGTAGGAAGATTGATGCCTGTGCCTCTGTCTTATACATAGGTGTATGTTTTGCGTTGGAGCTCAATTTGTGAATAAAATTTAATAGAACGGACTAAGATGTGGTTAATATCCGGGTCTTTTTGGGTCTCGTCACTTTGATCTTTCAACCGTGTGGAATTGTGGATAGTTTTGGGGCGACGAGTTATTGGTCAACTGATGTGGATTGGTTGTTTTTAGGTTGTTGATCACTGGACATCGGCTGTCTTTGTCACGTCAAATTCATTGGATTATTTAACATTTATTTCATAGACTTTAATTAGTGTTGGGCTTCGAATGAATTAAATGCAAATTACTTTTATTAAAGATATATGTTTCTGCAAATTAGTTCTTAACACATTCTGTTAAAAATAAAATAGTCTGCTGCAAATGCACTTTAGAGATATTTGTACTCGTAATTTAATTTTTAGGGAAAATTATGATATATATATATATAATGTTAAAAAACGTTGATAAAATCACTATACATTCCAAAAACAGAAAATGATTAAATGGTCATTTCCCCTCCCCTTGTATTTCTTTTTCTTTAATCTGTCTCAAGTTCTACTTCTAAAATCAGTTGTTTATCTTAAATGGCCTTCTTTTCTTTTACTTGTTTTATGAATAATTTGCCCAGATGCTAGTATGGGTAATGTACAGTGTACACCATACAACACTGAGCCTGAAATGAAATCCTACCAACTCGGACTTATAAGCTGTTTGGACCACCTGCTGTGCATATTTCAACGTGGTAAGTGCAGGGTTGGCAGGAGCCCTTGGTTTCGGTATAAGCAGACACATTTTAGGCCTATCAATAGCCAAGAAAACAAAAACAAGAATCATGATTGTTTAGTGGTACACTTAACCCACTTACTCGCAGAACTTGGGGAGTCTTTGCCAAATGATAAATCAAATCATGCTTTTCTTTGTCATTATTTGTCATCAACAACACAATCTTGCCCTTTCAGTTTTCTTTCCATAATTTCCTTCTCCAAGTCGGAATGAAACATTTTAGCAAGTACATTTCAACTTGGACTTAATGCTATAACAAAACCTGAATTGGAGGCATAACCTCCCAAGTTTACATTGAGACATTAGATTAACGTGCAAGCCGAACGGAATACTCCTGCAAAGATGTAGACATATTGATTTAGTATTCCAGACACAGAATCTTAACAAACATGATTATTGCATACTAAAAAATGATTATAATCATTAAGACCAGTAACTAAAGCTAATTAAAGTTGGTGAGTGGAAAGCACGTAAATGAAGAAGAAATCCTATGTACTGTTTTGCAAGGAGAGCAGTCTGATTACACCCCAACCCTACAAGATTTAAACGGTTTGGTCCAGGTATCCTCGATAACCCACTTCTCTTTTTCGAACCAAAACAAGCGTAAACAAATTATGCAATTATCAAAGATGATGGCCTCTCACAATTGTTTTTGTATCACATTCACTCTACCTATTGAGAGGCTAAATGCTAGGCTAAGGATCACCGGTTGGGTATCCAAGGAGTTTTAGTCAAGAGGCATGAACTTAAGTTTTACCCTGTGTATGGTTAGCGTCTGCAGCAGGTAGAGACAGAACGAGACGGGACAGAGTTGGACGGGACAGGACAAGAATTGAAGACAGTGAGATGTTTGGTTGCAGTGGACAGGACATAAAATATTGTCTTTGTCCTGAGGACAGAAATGTGTTTG
>JAOSBP010000205.1:24628222-24639906 GCA_027563825.1 Erythroxylum mucronatum | reverse complement strand
GTTCATATGGATTTAATTGGACCATCTAGGCATGCTAGTCTAAGTGGTAAATTATATGTTCTTGTTATTGTTGATGAATTTTCCAGATTTGCTTGGGTGAGATTTCTTGCAAATAAAAGTGATGCTTTTAACGAGTTTACTAAATGGTGTAGGTTGGTACAAAATGAAAAGAATTTGACAATTGTTGCAATAAGAACCAATCATAGAGGTGAGTTTGATTGTGAACCATTCGAAAGGCTTTGTGACAAATATGGAATGGAGCACAATTTTTCAACACCAAGAACACCACAACAAAACGGTGTTGTAGAAAGGAAGAATCGTTCACTTGAAGAAATGAGTAGAACAATGCTGAATGAATACAGTCTTCCTAAATCCTTTTGGGCGGAGGCAATCAATACCGCTTGCTATGTCATCAATAGAGTGCATCTTAGACGAGACAAAAACAAGACACCATACGAGTTATGGAAAGGTAAGAAACCCAATATTTCATATTTTCATCCTTTTGGTTGCAAAGTTTTTATTCATAATAATGGAAAGAACAACTTAGGAAAATTTGATTCAAAATCTGATGTAGGTGTGTTTCTTGGTTATTCACTAACTAGTAAGGCATTTAGAGTCTATAATAATAGAACTAAGTGTGTTGAAGAAAATATTCATGTTAAATTCGATGATATGATTTCACCCCCGAGAAAGGTTTGTTTTGATGATGATGCAGGAAATTTAGGAAATGGAGTTGAAGAAATAGAATCCAAGATTGAAGAAGAAAAGTTAGATGAAGAAGATCATGTACCTAGCACTACAACATGGGCAAAAGCAAAGAATCATCCTATAGAGCAAGTAATTGGCAGCTTGAGTGATGGTTTAAGAACAAGGAGGAAAACATATGAACACATGAGCAATTCAGCCTTCATCTCACTAGTGGAACCCAAGAACATAAAAGAGGCTCTTGAAGATGAAAATTGGTTGTTGGCTATGCAAGAAGAACTAAATCAATTCAAAAGGAATAATGTATGGGATTTAGTAGCTCCACCAAAGGACAAAACCATCATTGGAGTCAAGTGGGTAAATAGGATAAAGTTTGATGAAAATGGTGATGCAATCAAGAATAAATCAAGGTTAGTAGCTCAAGGATTTTATCAAGAAGAAGGTCTTGATTATAATGAAACATATGCACCGGTGGCTCGATTGGAAGCAATTAGATTGCTATGTGCCTTTGCTTCTCATAAGAAGATCAAATTAAATCAAATGGACGTCAAAAGTGCATTTCTCAATGGCTACATTCAAGAGGAAGTTTATGTCAAACAACCACCGGGTTTTGAAGATCATGAACATCCAGATTATGTCTACAAGCTCAAGAAGGCACTATATGGATTAAAGCAAGCACCTAGGGCATGGTATGAAAGGTTAAGTACTTTTCTAACTCAAAATGGTTATATTCGAGGTAAAGTTGATAATACTTTGTTTATAAAACATGTTAATCAAGATATGTTAGTTTGTCAAATTTATGTTGATGATATTGTTTTTGGTGCTAATAATGAATTTTTGTGCAAAGAATTTAGAGATTTAATGCAAAGTGAATTTGAAATGAGCATGATGGGAGAACTGAAGTTCTTTCTTGGGTTGCAAATCAACCAATACAAAGATGGCATCTTCATTCACTAATCCAAGTGTACAAAAGAACGTCTAAAGAAGTTAAACATGGAAGGATGCAAAGATGCAGCAACACCTATAGCATCAAATCTGTTTTTGGAAAGATCTGAACATGAAGAGGATGTTGATCAAAAGCTTTATAGAGGTATGATCGGCTCTCTCTTATATTTAACCGCATCTAGACCAGATATTATGTTTGAAACATGTCTTTGTGTTAGATTCCAATCTAGTCCTAAAATTTCTCATTTAAGTGCTTGCAAAAGAATTTTCAGATATTTGAGCAAAACTATTAATCATGGATTATGATATCCTAGTTGTGAATCTTTTGACTTGTATGCTTTTAGTGATGCTGATTATGGTGGTTGTAGGATAGAAAGAAAAAGCACTAGTGGCCTATGTCATTTCTTAGGTTCATCTTTGATTTCATAGGCTAGTAAAAAATAAGTTAGTGTAGCTATTTCTACTGCTGAATCTGAATATTTAGCAGCTGGAAGTGCTTGTGCTCAAGTTCTTTGGCTTAAACATCAGTTACTTGATCATGGTATTGTTGTTAAAAATATTCCAATTTATTGTGATAATACTAGTGCAATATGTTTGAGTAAAAATCCAATTTTGCATAGTAGAACAAAACATATAGAGATTAGACATCATTTCATACGTGACCATTGTTTGAAAGGTGATATTTGTTTGAAACGTGTCTCTTCAAGTGATCAATTGGCTGATATATTTACTAAACCTCTTAAAGAAGATGTGTTTGTAAACATTAAATTGAAACTTCGTATGTGTGATTTGAATTCTATTGGGTGATTGAAATTATTTGCATACACTTACACAACAAAATGGTCAAATTATTAGACAATATGCAATTCCATCGAAGAAGATATCAACATGATCTACACTTAGGTTATAAAGTGATTCTTCTGGGTTTTAGATATATTCCAGTCGGCTAATTGGAGTCTAAGTCAACTAATGTTGAGGTATTAGTCGAGTAATTTTTGATTGGCTTGTTGACTATTGCATCAGGGGATAAATTAATTAAGTGTTTCTAGTCAATTATTAGAGTCTTAGTCGACTAATAGTCTTCGACCAGTCGACTAGTTGCATGTCAGTGACCCCCACTCTTAATTTTATTAGTCGACTACCATATCACCAGTCGACTATAGATACTCTCGGGTATTTAAAAAACCCAATCTTTCCCCAAATCTCCAAAAAACCACCGTCTTCACCTTCGAGATTTTTCTTTCCCAATCGACTAACCTCTTAAGATCTCTTCAAATCCAAACTTCCCATCTTCAATCCTCTCACAAAAACTCAAAAATGGCAAGTGAACGACCAAGTAGTTCAAGACCAAGCAATGTTAGAAGAAGTGAAGTATCTCAAGAAGATATCCAAGAACTCAAAGATCAAATCGAAGAAGTAAATGTGCGTTTGGATCTACAAAAAGGGCTACTCATGCGCTTGGAGAAAAACATGAAGAAATTTTTTGATAAATTAGGTTGTAGGCATGATGATACTTCTCCATCGTGATGGTGATTGTATTTGCTTTAAGACCAACATTTCATACTTTTTACTCTTATTGTTTATATTTTGCAAATTTGATACTTTCATTGTTGGTTTTCTAGTCTATGGACATGTATGATCCTTTGATAGATGGTTTGCTCCTCAATTGGCATGTGTGATTGTGACTTTGTTTTGAAATCATGTGTTATGATTGTTTTGATTATGACAAAAAGGGGGAGTAACACGTTCAATTGTTAAATTGTTTTTAAAATTGTTTTGTTGCATCCAATCTTGTTCTGAAACTATTGGACACTTTTTTTGTTTAGAAATATTGTTCAATTGTTACTGTTACATTAACATTATGGATTATGGATTGCAATCTTATTGGATCTATTGAGTTCATTGATTTACTGATTAAGAGGGAGACAATCTAACCAAAAAGACAAGGCATAAAACCCTTGATTAATTTTTCTTTGTTTTCAATTTCTTAAACAATTTTTAAATGTTTTGTCATTATCAAAAAAGGGGAGATTGTTGGACCAATGGAGGTTGACAAATTAATCCTTCTATGTTTTGATAATCATAAAACTTAAAGAATTGATTAAGAAATAATTTCAGGTATTTTGGATTGAAATTAAAATAAAGGATTTGTGCAAATCAAGATTGAAAAATTATAGAATCAATGTGCAAGAGATAAACAACGTGTAGATCAGGTTTGAAGAATTCAAATCAACATCTCAACAAACATAGATTGAAGATTATGTGAGATATGTACGTTAGAGCCAAACAAGTAGACCAGCATAGTACAAGTCGACTAATAATAATCAGATCTATCAATTGGAGCTTGAGACAAGTCGACAAGCATGTTGCAAGTCGACTATTTACATCAGACCTGTTAGTTGGATAAGTGGACTAGTCGACTATCAGCCTATTAGTCGACTATCAGCCTATTAGTCGACTATTCAAAGAGCGGAGATGAAACTCGCATGAAAAATGTTAGTGTTAGTCGACTGATTCCTTAAAGACAAGTTGACTATAATGTACTAGTCGACTATTACACACCGACTAGTCGACTATCAGTTGCAGCTGCACATATCTGACTGAGTCAATTGATTACAAACGGAACAAAAATTAATAAACAACAACTAGAAGCATTCTACAATGGCTAGAAGAGTTCTACAACGTCTAGAAAACATCTTGAAGTCTGCAAATAAATAACGGAACATCAAAGGATCTTTTACACAAGTCCAAATGAAGCATTCTTACTATAGTTCCAATTTTTCATTAATTTGCACTTAACTTGCTCAAAATTGTACTCAGCTGTACTGAGCTTTACAACTTCAATTTCTATCATTGTCATTGTGAGTTGAGTGATTAGTGGAGAATCACTTGGAAGGTAGGATTTGTGCCAAAAAACAGATCGGTTGTAAGGTGTAGCTTGAGCCGGAAGTCAAGTTGTATTGGAAGAGTTCACACTGAACTAAAAAGTGTGTAGTAAAATGTTTTGCCAAAATCCTAAGTGGGAGCTTAGGTAGAGGACGTTGGTCTTAGCACCGAACCTCTATAAAAACTGTGTTTGCTTCTCTTCTCTTCTCTTTTACATTTTTACATTTCAACTTGATTGTTTGTGTGTATTAACTCTTTTGTTTTTGTAGAACTTTGCGAAAAAGTTTAAAAGATCTATTCAATCTCCCTTCTAGATCGTTTTCAACATAATCGCGCAATTATATGAAACTAAGACAAAATATAAGCCAAACAACTTAACAACAATCAATTTATCACGATTAACTAACAAATTATCCTAAGAAAAGTATGTACAAATGTCACCTATCATCACACTGCTTTACAATTTAAGTTGCAAAAATTAGATAATTTTTGGATTTAATTATGGGGCTATCCTTATAATTTGGACTATCATAATATAGAAGAAATTAGTGGATTTTCTAGATTGAATATTATTGAAAAACATGATGACTTTCATGCTAAACAATATTGGCAAATATTAATAGGTTTGGATGACTTTGTTGTGAGAAATGCATATAATAATGTTGTTCTTAGTCCTAAAAAATTTTTATTACATAAATTTATGTGTCATACTATGTTTTGCCAAATCTCAAAGAAACAAGTTTGTTGACAATAATTATTCACACGTTGGTGCATGGACCATAAGTCAAAGTTTGTACTTCAACATATATTTTTCATATAATAGTTACTTTTTTTATAAGAAAAGTACCTATCTTGGCATGTTTTCTTGTTACGGAAATTGCACAATATTATGGTGTATCTATTGAGGAACTAATTGTTGTTTTTTTTCTTCTTCTGAGTTTCTTAACCATATATACTCATTTAAGGCGAGCTGATATCTTGAAGGTCTATGACATGGCCCTTTGAGATATTGGTTCCAAATCTCATATGAAATATAGGACTAGACAAGCTAGCTCTAGTTCCACACCAACACAACACCAAACTAAAGTCTCATCAAGTGAAGAAACTGAGGAAGATGATGAGGAAAACTAGGAGAAAGTGTTCAATTCATTGTTAGAAAATAATAAGAGCATGGCGGAGCACCCGAACATGATGGAGGTGCAAATGAAGGAGCTTATGCGCCTTCAATCTCAATAGCAATGTGATACAAAAAAGATATTGAAGCATTTCACTATTCAAGGTGTTGTTTGGTTTCTCACATTAAGGACAATATGTCATTTAAGTGTGGGGACATTTATACATTGACATGTCATTTGTGTATGAACTTTGCATGTGCATTTTATATTGTTTGAACATTTTGTTGCATGATGTGTGCTTTGTGTGAATGTGTTAATGGCGAGAATTTAATAGAATTAGTTTAGCTTTGAATACGGTCATTTAAATTGTAAAGGTAAGGTAACTTGTGAATTTTTTGTTTTAAGTATCTTTGGGATGAATATGTATGATAATTAGGACATGACACATATTCTTCACTTTAGGAAATTTACTGTATGCATTTATAATTAGAGTCAATTGAATTGGTTAGCATTGTTAGTATCCTTTTATGAGATTGATTGACTAAGAAGAAATAAGGTAAGCTAAAAATTAAATAAAAATATATTAAATAAAATTCCTATTCCAGTGGCCTTTTTGATAGCAATTGGGTTATGAATAGAGCTGGTAGCTAGTTAAGAGTATGATATAGTTGAGTAACTGGGGCATTCACAAAAAATGTTTGTCTTTGCATCAAAAGGCTAAAATGATGCTCCAACCAAGCTAGCTAAAAAACGCGACCAAGTTGATTAACTAGGGGACAGTCATGATAAGATGTTTGCCTTTGTGCCAAATACTAGGTCAATGTTAAATATAATCTAAGAAATGGTGTTAAAATAAATAAGCCTAGTGATCTTTTAAAAATAGTAAGAAATTTTAATAAAAAGATACTCAGTGATAGTTACCTTTTTGATTGATCACTAATCATAAATGCATACTTACAAGTGCCATAGGTGTATGAATAGGGTTTTAATATTTTTATTGATATGTATATTCAATTCAAAGTACTTAAACATGAAAGGAATAAATTAGTATGTTGTCTCATTTTAAATGGTTGATGTTTACAATGTAAATTGATTCCATAAGATTTGATGTCATTGTATCATTATTATGTGTTTTTGTGTTTTGTTTATGTTTATGTTTATGTTTTTGCTTTTGCTTGAGGACAATCAAAAATTTAATTGGGGGGATGTTGCTAGGTGTAGAACTTTAGTATGTTTTTCTAGGTGTTTTAATGTGTTTCCTAGATGATTGTCATGTGTATAGGCTTAGAATTATGTTATTATAATTATTTGTTTATGTTTTAAGTGTTTGTGAGGTTTAGAGTATGAATTTAATCTTAATTTTATGTTTCAAAAGGTGTT
Organism: Erythroxylum mucronatum; assembly: GCA_027563825.1. Lineage (NCBI taxonomy): Eukaryota > Viridiplantae > Streptophyta > Magnoliopsida > Malpighiales > Erythroxylaceae > Erythroxylum > Erythroxylum mucronatum. The sequence continues at coordinate 24,632,875 of JAOSBP010000205.1, read as the reverse complement.
ATATATGTTTGTGAGTGTTAGAAATTAGTAAATTGAAGAATGAAGAAAATGTAGGATGCATGAAGGATGTATGAAGGATGTCACGATCGTCCACAAGGAGCATGATTGTGATAGCATTGCATGGACTGCATGGCTCTTTATCACGATCTTAACAGGGAAACCGATCATAACAGAGAAGGAAGAACAACACGAAGCACGATCGCCTCCAACATACGATCGTGCTAGGAGGTTTTCCAGGTGCAATTTTTCCAATTTTTTAGTGGGGGCTATTTTTGGAAGCGAACAAAATGGATAAATCATAAACACAACCTTAGAACCTTAAAGCACTATATAAGAACATGAAAAACACTAAAAAGAGTAGCATCCAACATATCCAAGTAGATCAAAAAGAGCTTCAAGAAATTTCAGCATTTCAAATCAAGGCTTCAAACAATTTTTACCCCTTTCCTTTTATTTCCTTCACATTCCTTGATGTGTAATTAAAATTCTATGATGTATAACATGTTTTTGGATTTCTAAATCCATAATAGGAATTATTTTATGAACCTTATTTATTGTCGATTTCAATATAGCTTTGAATGTTTATGGTAATTATCATGCATATACTTGATAATTAATCGAGAGAGAGTCTCAAGTAATTAGTGTTAAGGTGTGCAACGAGAGTTGGCAATTTAGCAGACCCACAATTATCAAATTAACGATCAACTGAAGAGAAATTTTAATTGTGAAATTAATTATCTATAGGATTGCTTCAGATCTAATTGAATAGGAGTAGTTTTGTGAATTGAGAGAGTACAAATCTATAACTATCCAATTTGATTTTATTACTTGATTAGTTCTTGAGAGATAGTAATCAAAACCTTAGGAAATCTTGGATCAAACATAAATTGAATTAACAAGATTAAAGGAAACAAAATAAGGATAGAATAGTTCATAAACATTTAACTTTGATCGATCTCAATTTTATGGGCAGCTTAATTGTTTATTTACTTAATTGTTTTTCATTTTTTAATTTATTTAATTTATTTTAATTCAAATCAAAATCTTAATATCTTAGAAAATTTTCAATTCAATTGTTTAGGTGTCTATAGTCCTCGTAGGAATGATACCCTTAACACTACAAGATACGATTCATATACTTGTGGCATTGAGAATTTTATTATTATATAAAACTTGCTTAACAAGAATATATGTATAAATTTAACAATATAAATCCTTGACTTGCTTACTATAACCTAAATTTTATGAAAAGGGACTAGTGAACAATACATGAAGAAGTATCAAAACATTAATTTAATTCATGCTAATGAGTAAATTTGTCATCATTTTTATCTTCTCACACTTAGTTAATTTGAAGAAAAAATAAATTAATAGTAAGATAAAGAGAGATAAGAGAGGTGATACTCAAATATTGTTTTATTCTCAAGAGGTAGTTTGTTATCTTTTGATGTAAAAATAAAAATGATAATGTAAAATCTAATTTATTTTCATAGACCTAAAGAAATATCCAGAGAGCACATTCAATAAGCCACTTGAACTCTTTGTAGTAAGAAAGAATTGGATGATGGAACAGTAGCTAAAATAGAAAGTTGCTTAGAGAAATGAACAAAACATCACCAAAACAAATAGATGGAACAAAGTTGGTGATGGAGGAGAGCACAAGAACAATTGAGAAATGATTTTTTATTTTGTTTTTAAAAACCTATAGTGATAACTTGCTTTTTGTAAACTTGTTATTATTTTTTTATTTTAAAAGAATAAGACAACATAATACAAATAAACAAATATGTTTTATTCTGATTTAAAATTTTGTTGGGTTTTATCTTTTGCTTTATGCACATACCTATGCGCTATGCATATCTCAACCCTAAAATGATCTAATCTCATCTCTCTTCTTGTTTTTATTTTTTCTTTGTTCTCTTTCTTTTCTTTTCTGATTTCTATTGGTGAAGTTATGGAGGACCACTTTTTATCTTTAGCCTTATCTGATGAAGAAGACGACTGTATTAAGATTGTTGGTCCTAGCCAATCTCAGGCTGCTGTGTTTCAATTCTGTATGGTGGGCATGTTTATGCCATACAGTAAGATTCGCTTCGAATCTATGCAGACCACGTTAGCCAATATTTGGCATCCCTTAGGAGGGGTGGATATTAGCGATTTGGGAGCCAAGCGTTATCTGTTTCATTTTTTTTCAATCAAGTCGATTTGAATCGGGTTCATGACGGTTTTGCTTGGGTTTTTAATAACCACTTGCTAGTGTGGAAGGAGATAGGTGAAAAGGATGATCTGTTGTTAATCCCATTGACCCATTCTCCTTATTGGGTTCAAGTGCATGATTTCCAACTGGGTTTTATGTCCCAGGAGATGGTGAAGCTATTGGGTAATTTTGTTAGGGAATTTCTGGAATATGATGCAAAATTTTTCCAAGATTATGATAAGGAGTCATACATGAGACTACGGGTGTTGATAGATATTAGGAAGCCATTTAAAAGAAAAAAAGGTTAGCACAAGATAATGGTGATATGTTTTATGGCAGTGGATTTTCATAATAAGTTATTTAGTGTTCAACTAGGGAGCATACCACCTAGTCGAAGAAATAATATGGACTGCGAGGGAGGATTAAGTGAAAACGACCCTCTAAACAAACCCAAAGACATCAAGAAACAGCAGCGTATTACTAAAATCTTAGCTCATGTAGTTTCCATGCACAATAAGGATTCTCCATCGAGCTCTAACTCAGTTCTTTCATCGATTGGGCATAATGAAATGGATGATCTCGCGAGACGGGATAACCGACGACAATGAGTATCTTAAGCTGGAATTGCCGGGGGTTAGGTAACCCTGGCGCGGTACGGGCACTCAGTGATCTCCTTTTTACCTATAAACCTATGATTGTTTTTCTTATGGAGTCACTAGTGCAGCGGAATAAAATGGAGGAGGTTTGTCGTTTGGTTCGCTATGATAATTGTTTTACAATGAATTGTATTGGTAGGAGTGGGGTTTATGTTTATTATGGAAGAATGAAGTTGATATGTCTATTAGGGGTTTCTCGAGTAATTTTATTGATGCTACTGTGATTTTCCAGAATAATAGTTGGCAACTGACTGGTTATTACGGCTTTCCTGAGAGTTCTAAACGTCATGCTTCATGGGATTTTCTTCGTGATTTTCCATAATAATAGTTGGCGACTGACTTGGTTGTGCTTAGGAGATTTTAACGACTTGTTGACGGGAGAAGATAAGTTGGGTGGTGCTACTGTTCAGAGACATTTCATCAACAGGTTTGCCGATGCTATTTCAGATTATGGGTTGAGCGATGTTCCTTAGGAAGGGTATCGATATACGTGGGAAAAGAAGAGGGATAATGTGGTGGTTTGTCACGAAAAATTGGATAGAGCAATGACATCTTTAAGCTGGTCATCCCTTTTTCTTAATGTTGTCTCTAAGTCTGTTGTAGCCCCAGTTTCTGATCACTCTCTAATTTTGGTTCGATTGAATGGAAGGCCAGTTGGTGCAAAATATAGGAAGTTTCGGTTTGATAACAGTTGGTTGGGAGACTCTGGTTTGGAACAGGTAATAAAAAATTCATAGAATCTTTCCTCTGCTACTGATTTTATGAGAAGTCGTGATGCGTGCATAGAAGAGATTAAACGGTGGGGCAAAGAGCATAACTCTGCATTCTGGAAAAAACGAAAACAGTTACAGTCGTTGTTGGAGGAGGCGAGGGACGTGTTTGATGATAGGAAGCTTCAGAGGCTTCGAAAAGAGTGGAATGTTATTTTGTACAAAGAAGAGTGCAGGAACTGACAGAATGCTAAGCAAAGGTGGTTGTTAAATGGTGATAGGAACTCAAAGTTTTTCCATGCAACAGTTCATGCCCGTAGAGAGAAAGTTTCGATTGAAAGGTTACAAAAAGAAGATGGAAGAGTGGTTACTGATAGAGTTGAGTTAGAAGAGGAAATTAAAGATTATTTTGGGAAGATTTTTGAAAGAGGGATCTCGAATGGTGAAGACATTCTTAATTTGGTGTGGCCTAAAATAGGAGGGACTCAAAATAATATGCTTACTGCTTCGGCGACTCTAGATGAAGTGAAAACAGCGGTGTTTGATATGAAACTGGATAAATCGCCGGGACCGGATGGACTTAATCCAGCCTTTTATCAAAAATATTGCCATGTGATAGGAGAGGATGTGTGGAAAGCTTGCAAACTATGGTTAGATGCAGGTACTTTTCCGGATACTTTAACCGATACTTATATTGTTCTTATTCCTAAGTGTGCTCATCTTTTGAGTTTAAAAGACTATATGCCTATTTCATTGTGTAATGTGCTTTACAAAATAGTAGATAAAATTTTAGCTAATAGGCTTAAAGTTTTGTTGCATAATTTCATTGATGAGAGTCAGTCAGCATTTGTCCCGAGGAGGTTGATCTCTGATAATGTGGCAGTTGCGTTTGAGTTGCTTCATAGTATTAAGGGTAGGAAAAATAATAAGATATTTCTAAAGCCTATGATAGAGTTAATTGGGAATTCTTGCAAAATATGATGATTCGACTGGATTTTTCGAGTAACTGGGTAGACTGGATTATGATGTGCGTGAAAAATGTCAAATATTCTGTTTTACTGAATGGGGAAGAGGTTGGGCCTATTATTCC
>JAOSBP010000205.1:24595023-24620346 GCA_027563825.1 Erythroxylum mucronatum | reverse complement strand
TTCTTAAATCACATTGTGTATGTAATTAATTCTTTACTTTTTCAGGACTTAATGTGTCACGAATTGACACATTCAACAAAACAAGGTCATCCGATGAGAGTGGATAAAGTGTGCGACAAAGTCTTGGGCACCAGAATAGATTACATTGTTGGCATGGGAATGGAGCCTCGACCACAAGGGAAGGCTTCGATCAGAAAGAGACTTCGAGATGAATTAGAGGAGTCGAAGAAGGTTAATGAGGGCTTACAGTCTAAAGTCGATGAATTGACCAAAAAATTTAAAGAAATGCAGGATAGATTAACTACCGAAGTCGAACAACAAAAAAAGGTCTTGGAATACACATAATATTCGCTTAGAATAGATAAGTACTCATACTGATATATTAAACACTTATGACATATTGTTTATATTAATTACTATATTATGACATGTTTGGGAATTGAAATTATATAATTCATTGTCTACATGTATTAAATTCTTGTTATACATTATTAATCATTCACAAATTAATGATGTACTCAACAAATTGATGAATTATTAAATAAAAAATTCCATATATAATAGTAAATAGTTATTAAATAAATAACATTTAATAATTTTTTCAAATATTAATTATTAAATCAAAATAATAATTCAATTAAAATTAAATTTTAAAACCATATTCGGATTCAAATAAAAATTCAAATTTATTTTTAATAATTCTCACAATTAATATTATTTTCGAATGAATCACACAAATTTTATTATATTAAATTGAAAATTTATTTAAATAAATTTATTTAAATATGTTTAAATAAATAAATTTACTAATTAATAATCGGCGACGTTTAATCCCAAACGTCACCGATTGTCAACCTACATCGACGTCTAATAAACGTCGCTTAAAGCTTCAGGGTTTCCACAACGTTTACCCCAGACGTCGCCCCATTCCCTCCACCTTTTATGACATTTTCCAAAACGTTGTTGAATCGGCAAAGTTTCTTCGACGTTTTCCATAAAACATCGCCGAAGCCGTTTCCTTACTCCACCTTCAACGATGTTTGTTGTGACGTTTTTAAAACTATCACAAATAACAATCTACGATGTTTTTTTTAACATTTGTGACGTTTTTAAAACGTCGCTGAAGAGGTATTTTTCTTGTAATGTCAATTCATCAAGGAATGTTTACATGGCGATTGGCTTCCAATGGCGAAAATGAGCTCTGATGGAAAGAATGTGGGAAAATTCTATCTAGTGTAGAAAAAATTGATGCAAATATTTTGTCATCATACACTAATCACCGCTTGCCTTCCATGGCCGATTTTCTTCTTCAAGGTTTTTAGTATCATCTTAATTACCTCTCTTCCTTAATTATTTGTATCTTATTTGCATCATAGTAAGCTATTAGATTAATGTTTGATTGTATATATTATTTCTTGTGTAAAGCTTAATCCAATCTTCAAGAGAACATAGATGAAAATTAAAACGGTGGCAATATCTCGAGGACTAGTATAAGATTAGGGCAATTGGTTGATTTTGATCAATCGTTGATTCTAATGACTATGTCTGCTCAATCAGGTATGAATGTGTTTTAATTTGGCTTTGTAATACAGTTTCACTTAACTAGCTATTTAAGTTTCATACTAATTATGTCCTAGGTCAAATGGATTACACTGGTAGTTCATCTAATTCAGTGATCTATGATGCATCTAGGGATTTGTTCATTGTATCCTCTACAAGTTTAGCTATAGCCAAGAGGCTGTTGGAAGAAGGTGTCAATAACCCAACACTTGAGGGAAGATCTTTGACATTTTCAATTGATACCTTCGAACATACAAGGACCCTTCTTGGGAACCTAAACATAGTAAACTCATTTATCTTTACCGACTCTCATGTCATTTAGAATTCAAAAAGATAATTGTTTCATTTCCTTTTCGATGGAATATGCATGAAACATTATTTATTGTTACGTCTGCTAGAATTTTGGAAACAAACTCTCTACCAGTTAGGGGTAAGGCTGCGTACTATTGAATCTCTTAGACCTTGCGTATCAGTGAGATTCATACTGGGTGTTGACGTTATTCTTGTTGTTCTATGTCTGTAAGAATTGTTAAACTTCTAATTACAATCTTTAACTATGTAGCTATATACATCATTATATAATATTGCTTACTATTTTCAAATTTTTATGTATTATTATTTTATTTTTAATAAAAATTAATGATTAAAAATAATAGTCAACTTAAATTTATTAGAATTTAATCTTATTAATATGTTAAATTTTAGGTATGTTTATCTTTTAATTTCCAAAAGAAAATTTATAGAGTTTTTATGCATTAGCTATTTATTTAAACAAATTTAAAAATAAAACATTAGTAAAAAATATGAAATGACAATCTTGAGACTTTTTGCAATGGAATGATATATCGTTAATGCATAAAAACTCTATAATTTACTTAAACATCTCTAAATTTGAGACTTTTTGCAATGGAATGATATATCGTCCGATTTTCAATTTGTCACCAAAAAAAAGTAGCTAATAGTCTGTTCTGTTTTAGTGTTATCTGATGAAATGATTAAATTATAAGAAAAATTATATACGGAAAGGCTAGTCAAAACCACTTTGATATTCTTAAATATGTGAATAATCATGATGTGTTGCTAGAAATGACAATCTTGATATATATATATATCTATAGATAAATTATTCAATTAGAGAATTAAATATAAATTAAAAGAGTGTAATATATATATATATATAATTCAATTAGAGAATTAAATATAAATTAAAAGAGTGTAATTTATTTAATCCTAAATATAATTTAGGGTTATTATTTGTATCTATTGCCAATATATTTAGAAACTTGAGTTACAAATAAAGAATGAGTTGAAAAAAATCAAAGATATTTTAATCAAGTTGAATTTGATTGTAAATTTTGAAAAACTTTATAATTAAATATGTGATATTTAATAAATAAGGATCAATATGAGATATAAAATCTTATTGGGCATAACTTATATTTAATTAGAATTATTTATAATTGTATTTAAAGTTTAATTAAAATTAAAATTTAATTTCAATTCAATTACAAAAATGCCTAAGAACTTATTATAAATAGACTTAAGCTCTAATAAAGTTAACACTTTCGTTTTAACTTTCTTTGCAATAGTTGTAAGATTCTGTCAACTTGTTAGAGGGATATTATTGGAGCCCAAATACTTGTGTCGCTATGTTAAACATTATTTTCAAGTTTCTTTTCAAGAAGAGACGGCGGCACATGGACAGTAAAGAATCCTACCAATATTATTTTCAAGTTTCTTCGCAATGAGAGATGCGGCACATGTTGTAGATAAACAGAGACAGATCCTTGTTTTGGCAGCTTCGGAAGGGTAAAGAGATAAAGAAATAAAGAAACAAGCTTCATAAACCAAATCTTCCAGGCTCAAATAAGCGATTTTAGCTCACTTGCTACCTTGACATTAATGGATACGACAGGTCAATCTGCGAAAAGAATAACGGGATATTTCCGAAATTCAGACTTATTGTAAGAAGAAAACTTTGAAGTTTGTAATTTCCTATCTGCTATGTCCCTAGATTCATTATCCATGTTACCTGCTTCATTATTTATAAGACTAGGAAACTACGTACATGGGCATGTAGCTAGGAAACAAGTAGACATTTCAGATACACAATTGACAAAGGTGGCCTGACTTGTTGGCAGAGGTATGGCAACTTAACATTTCCCAGGAAGTTTCCCTCAAAACTAGGGGATTTTAGTAAATATTAAAACCGTTGCCCAGGACCCAGCCAAGATTTCAATTTGCTACTACCAAACAAGATCTATCAATAAACAGCCAAAAGAAAGAAATCAAGAAACCAAACCTAAGTACCTAACATCCTTCGGGATCATGCGTTTTTTATATTATTCTTGTATGGTATGAAGTCTAGTAGTCCAACAGAAGAAAACTCCTACTTACCAATCGATCCCGCACGTAGAATTATCCAAAACTTCAACTCTTTATGATATATTTAATCAGCCAAAACATTGACCAAATTATGTAATCAATCCAACATGTCAATCTGAAACAAATATATTATTTTCTACAGCCGGACAATTTAGCTGGCATTGCCTCCCACCCTCACACAACCTCCGGAAATTTTTTGTCTTCTTTCTCACATCAATCATAAACAAGTATCTTGACTACCATATGTTGCACTCTATATAGCCAGAGAACGCAAGCTGAAGCAATTCACTCAACATCCCTACGGAGTTGCCATTCAAATAAAAGCGCTAATCTTGTGAGGAAAAGTTGAGCATATTGAACCATGAATAGCAGGATCAGTACTATCGCATATGCTGCACTCAACAAAAGCTTCAGGAACAAAAGAAGGCCAGCTCCGAAGAGGGGTCAGGTAAAGTCGAGAATAGCAGCAAGGGCCGTACACTCCATGATTTCTGTACTTTCGAGAGCCTCTTTGATCAACCGCCATCATTCCCAGAGAAGAGCCTGCTTGAGAGAACTATAACAAGTTTGTATAATGAAATGCTTGACCTCGCAGATCATCACTCTTCTAATGTAGATATTTTGATATTCGCATCGTTTTGTTTTCCAGGGTCCGTTTTGCTGCATTTTCAATCTGATCGAGTTGTTGATTTGTGGCGATGTAACGATGACGTTGTTGAGATCTCATTGTACATCACAAATCTCTGTGCGATACTTTCTTCGTGAAGTTTCCTCATAACATCTATAAATTAGCTTCAAGTTTCGGTGGACAGCTGGTGCAAACAGACGTATATACTTGATGCCAGAACCGATAATTTTTAAAATTAATAACATAGACTATTCAATATAATATTATTAAGTATTCCAGCCAAATATAGGATCTTCGAACTGTCGGGGAATAAAGTTAAGAATAGAAACTGGTAGAAAGAACAAAGGTATTACGGGAGAGAAAGAAGATTACTTTTTTACTGCATTGAAAAAAAACAGCTACATCAAGGTCTAATATATAGGCTTACAAATGAAGTAAATAATGGGAAACGTGGCCCTGAATGATGGAAACGATCATCCACCATCTCACAAATCATGTCATCCATATAAATGCAGCAAGAATTTACCATTATCATGCTTCTTTATATACAACGCGGGCTCATTATTACTCGCAACAAATCCTTTTTTAAGAAATATGAGTCAACTCTTTTGTACCATGCCTGCAGTGTTTATTTTAAACCGTAAAGAACTTTTTTGAGCTTGTAAACTTTTTGTCCTTGCCCTTTAACAACATAGCCATTAAGTGGACATACATAAACTTCCTCTTCTAATTCCTCATTAAAAAATGCAAACTTCACATCAAATTGATAAACGGGTAATTTCAATCTAGCTGCTAGAGATAGAAGAATTTTCATCGTTTCAAAGTGAGCAATTAATAGATGAGAAGGTTTCATCAAAGTCAATACCTTGATATTATGCATATCTTTTAGCCACAAGCCTTGCTTTGAACATCTGTATGCTACCACTTGCATGAAACTTTATTTTGAACACCCACTTTAATCTAATAAGAGTTTTCTCCTTTAAGAAATCTGTCACATATAAATCAAAGCTACAGTTTTCATAAATTTCAGCTAACAATCGAAACCTCTTTGGAGTGAGATCATATGTAGAGTTGGACTGGGAGCTTGTTGACGATGAATTGCTACTATTACTGTGTGAAGTAGGAATGCTGCCTAGTGAAAAAATTGAGTTACTAGCTAGAGATGCAGGAGAGTTAGTGCCACCATAATGAGTTTCTGGAATTGTTGGTTTATATGCTTCTGTCATTGCAGGAGTGTCTTTTGCAGGGTACTGTTGCTGCTACTTCGTTGCTTTTCTCCCATGTCCAACGTAGTTCTTCAATAAATTTGACATCCCTACTAACAATCACCTTTCCCTCACAGGATTATATCGGTTATATGCCTTGGATTAAGTGCTATAGCCTACAAAAACACATTTTTATGATTTTTCATCAAGTTTAGATCGAGATTTAACCAAAGTATATGCTACACAACCAAAAATTTGCAAGTGGCTTACCTTGGGCATGTGACCTTTCCATGCCTCATATGGAGTACATTTATATACTAGTTTGTCGGAGATATATTCAGGATATAAACTGTTGTAGCCACTGCCTCTGCCCAAACATGCTGTGGGATATCTCTTTGCCTTCATCATGCTTCTACCCATCTCAATAATGGTACAATTTTTCCATTCTAGCACACTATTTTTCTTCGGTGTATAAGGTGTTGTGTGTTCTCCATATATGTCGTTCTCCGCATGAAAAATATTGAATTCATTAGAAACAAACTCACCACCTCGATCTGTTCAAAGTGTCTTAATCTGACACACATTCTGCTTCTCTACCAAGGACTAAATTTCTTGAAATTTTCAAAAGCTTCAAATTTGAATCTTAATAAATATACCCCGCTCATTCGACTATAGTCATCAATAAAGAGCAAAAAAATACCAACTCCCTCCTAAGGACTCATCTGATATGGGACCACACAATCAGTATATATGAGTTCAAGGTAAGTTGAGGCCCTCCAGGCCTTACTTACAAGAAATGATGACCTGCTTTTTTTCGATACACACATCCTTCACAAAATCAATCTTAGGCAACCCAACAACCATGCCTTTATTGTCTAACAATTGTAATCCTTTGATATTCAAATGACCATACCTCAAATGCCATAACTTAGCTTATGCACTTTCCTTAGCAGCCAAGGCATAACTTTCACCACCAAGTGACACATCCAATGGAAACATTCTATCTGAGGTCATTTAAACATAAAAAATTTACCTACCATATTTCTTTTTATGAATGTTACAAGAATCGTTATCAAATATAAGAAAGTAACCTCAATCAACAACTATGCAACATATAAAATATTTTGAACTAGAGAGAGAACATACTGCACATCATGGAGAAGCTTTATGTTACCGTGTGCAATTTTGATAGCAACTGTCCCTTTGCCTTTAACTTTGACTGGATTATTATCTCCAAGTTGAATTTTTGATCCTTACGTCTCATCAAGTTCCTTGAACAACAATTGCTTGCCACACATATGGTTGGAGCAATCACTATCAATAAACCAAATAACATTGGTCACAATCCATATTAGAGTGAGCCATGAACAAATTGTTTTCTTTTTGCAGTGTCTCAATGAAGTTGGCATGCATCTATTCATCTTTTTGTTTAATCCAACAGTCAAACTCCATGTACCCATATCTTTTGTAGTAGCAACATTCACCATCAAATTAACCTCATCCTCTTCTATGGCCTCGACCTCAACCATGATAACCTTCTCTACCTTACCCTCTGCCTCTTATATTGTCTGACTTTAGGATGAGACTCCCCCTTTACTTGAAAAGCCTTTATTTCATTTGTTTCCACTAGACATATTCAACCTATCTTCATATGCTAATAAATAACCCATTAATTCATCAAATGTGTAAGTAGCTAGGTCTTTGTCTCCTTAAAGGAAACAACATGATTGAATTTTGAGGTTAAGCTCCTCAAAATCTTACCTATAACAGTTTCATTGCTTATATTGTCACCATATGACTTCATACAATTGACAATTTTAGATACCTTAGAGAGATAATCTAGCACATACTCTTTCTCTTGCATTAACAACAACTTAAAATCATGGCTAAGAGTTTGCAATTTTACCATAATTATTTTCTTATCTCCTAGTACTCTTCTTTGAGAATTTCCCATGCTTCTTTGGAGGTACTAGTTACTGTGATTTAGGAGAAAATACTATCATCAAGAGCTTGCTGAATGAGAAACAAGGCTTTTGAAGCCCTCTTTCGGTTGTCCTCTAGTTGTTGGTTAGGTTATTCTAGATTGGTATCTTTAAACCCCTTCTCTACCAAGTCCCAAAGTTCTTGAGACTTAGACATGGTCTGCATTTTCAAACTCTAGAAATGATAATTTAGCCCTTTAAAAATTGGAATTAGCGACTGTGATTTTGTTGTAGTGCCATTTGTTACCATGATCGAATTTTCTCTCTCCTCCCTAGTGTTTGACATTGTTGTTAGCTCTCTCTGGTTTGTTAGGTGGAAAGAAAAACTAATGGCTTGAGTTTTTGTTTCTCTTACTTATAGGCTGACCTCAATTCTCACTCTTACTTTACTAATGCCCCTATTGATCTTTGATCTCTCCTTTTTAAAATGGACCTGATTTGGTTACGGGAGAGGGAAACGAGGCTGCCTGTGCTCTTCCTCTCTCAACTGCTCTAATACTATAAAATTGTTGGGCAATAAAGTAAATAATATAAATGAGTAGAAAGAGCATAGGTATTATGAGAAAGAAAGTCTTTTATTTTTTCATTGCATTGAAAAAAAATAGGTACATCAAGGCCTAATATATAGGCTTACAAGTGAAGTAAATAGTGGGAAACATGCCTTTGAATAGTGGAAATGTTCATCCACTATCTCACAAACCATAATAGAAGAAATACCAAAAGACAAAGCATACTCATCAACCCACTTATTAACTATTCCTAAAAAAAAGGCAGTCAGATTTTGAAGTGTTATTCAACACAAACTGCTTTCAGACTATATATAAAAATTATTGAACTTTGAACAAAAGTTAATTAATAATTTATTCATAATAACGTCCTTTACATCTGATTATTGAAAAACAAAAGATGCCACTTCTCTCTAATCATTGCCTACCTCTTCCTAATTCCCTTTTAGCTTCTTCTACCTAAAACAACTTTCTAATTTCAATTTTATTTTTTCTCCTTAGTTTTATCTGTTAAATTTTTATTCATGTTCTCTTAACTAGTACTGTTCTGGTTCTCTTCAATTTTTTTGTTTAAATTTTGTCTTTATTCCAATTTGTTTATTGTTTTGGTTTTACTCTGCTCGAACTTCCATCTTTTTATTTCTCTTTGCAAAATCAATTTTCTCCTCTAGCCTTTGGCTTTAACTAATATATTTTTTAGCTCTTAGCTTAATTTTCTCTTTCCTGCACTTTTCTCCCTTTTTGGAATAATTTTTTTGTATAAATAATCTTTCCTATTAATGCAAAAATTTTGCTACTTTAGCATAATGTCAAATTCAGTGACTCCTTTTGATCTGACCTTTAGTTTGAATCATAAACTTTCCCTCTTTTGGCTTTTTTCCTTCCTATTTCTTTAAAAAGCATTAACACAAGAAGTTTCACTTCCCCTACTATCATACCTTTTTCATCTTCTAGCCCTAGTCATTCCTTTACTTTGTCTGCTAAGCTTAACACCATTGCTTCTTCTATCACAAACCCTTTAACCAAAAAGCTCTTTAGGAATTAGGTTATAGGAGTCTCCTCTCTTTTAGATAAGCTACTTTTTGGTCTAACAAAACTCATAAAGGGAAATACCATAGTGGCCCATTATATGGACGTTTTAAGAGTTTAGATAAGTTAGTCATTCATTTTGTTAGATTAGATGATGAAAAGAAGTTATTACTAGTACTTGTAGTCCTTGTAAGATCCACACTCGTATTCACTAAACCATACTATAAGAATGATAAGTGCACTTATCTATTTGATCTTTAGTATTTTTTTATTGGAAACACATCATAGTCAAGTTTTTGCATCGTTATTAGGGATTGATAAATTGACAATGCTTTATTTTTATAAATTTACTCAAATTTTCTTTTTCTTTTTCATTATTTGTTTTAGAACTTCATTTCTTGGTCTTATGATGTTTATACAATTTTAAGATTTATGTATCTTGGTTTATTACCAGAATTAGTTCTAACCTACTGCTTAAGCTAAATCTAGAGATCAAAAAGACCGCCATTTAGAATATAAGGGAGAGAAACCTACGAATCTGAAGTTAATTATAAGTTTTAAGGATATAGCTATCAGATACAATAGTGAGATAAGGAGGAAACCATATTAAAGGGGAGTATGCTAAACCATCACTCATTGAGATATAATTTATCATTATTAAGCCATAATTATAGACTAATAATTTTGAGATCTAACCTAACATAATTCAAATGGTTCAATAATTTTAATGACTTTCTTGATGAGGACTCAAATGCACACATTACCAACTTATTATAGACTTGTGATACTTTTAGAATTAATGGAGTTTTGAAAGATGCCATTTATTTAAGGTTATTCCCTTTTTACATTAAGGAATAAAGCAAAATATTGGCTAAAATTTTTCCCTTCCGGATCCATTAATACCTAGAATAGGCTTGCTAAGAAATTTTTAGACAAGTATATATCCCTAACATGAATAGAAAGACTCAAGAATGAGATCTTCTCCATTTAATAAATAGAGAGTGATACATCATATAAGAGGCAGGAGAGATAAATGGAGCTATTAATAAATAACCGAAATAATTAACTCAATTTAGTATTGACAATTCAAAAAATTCACAAAATGTTGACTTATCCATCTAAGTAGTTGATTGATGCATCTTCAAGTGGAGCTAATATCTTTAAAACTCTTTAAAAATTACAATAGCTTATTTAAAATATTTCCACAAATAATTATTAGTAAGGGAATCCAAGGTTAAAACCAAAATCAAGTGGTATTTATAATGGCGATGTGATGATAACTTATAGGAGAAACTAAAAACTTTGAGTAACAAAATCGACATTATGATTTAGTAGCTTAATCGACTTAAGTGATGAGATATGATATTTGTGGTGGTGGACACTCCAACCATGAATTTCATATGCATAACAATATAGGATAGTCTATAACACCAATTAATTTTATGGGGAATCAATTTCAAAATAACTCCTATATTAACACTTACAATCTATAATGGAGAGTTCATCCTAAATTTTTATGGGAAAATCAAGGATAAAAAAGACAAGGGCTTTTACTCAGATTTCAATAGCAATAGAAGTCAAAAGGGAATTTAAGTTTTAAAGAGCTTATGATAAATATCATTATAGCATCCACGGCTCACTTCTAAAGTACTGAATCATCCTTATGAAACTAAAAAGATTTCATCCATAACTTAGAAATTAGATTAGACAACTTGCTAAACTTATCCCTGAAAGGTAGTTTGCCATTTCATAATTCCTTATTGTTGTTGTTGTCATAGTCATTGTTTTTGCCAATCATAATATAGATATTGGTTTTAGGACTTGATGAGGGAAAAAGGGCTTATGAATGGGAGATTATAATGCCCTGTATAAGGTGGGTATCAAATTTTTACATCAAGGAATGAAAAGATTAAATAGCTTGTAAGCTTATAAAACTTTAGTATTAACCAACTTATAACTAATTACTTTTAAACTTGTGATTTTATAAAGTGCAAAATAAAATCTTTGTTAGATTAATCTAGACTTGCACTTTTATAGATCGTTGTAAGGTTAGTATTATTAACCTTTTTACATAATTTTATATAAATTTAATCATACTGTGAATGATTTTGGTAAGAAAAATAACATCAAATATTTATAAATTTTGTAATTTTATTTTGAAGTTTGGTAACTAACTCTTTACGAATTATTAGTCATTGCATATATTTATATTTCTATTTATTTAAGAATTTAGGTATTCTAAAGTAACTCTAAATAGATATGTGCATAATAATTATAGGTAAATAGTTCCATTACTGGCACCCTTTCTATAGTTGTGAACTTATACAATGTGGAATTTAATTTAATAAAACATTTGAAATTAAATTAGGCTTGAATTAAAAAAGAAAATAAAATATATTTCTCTTTTTAATGAAGAAATGAAAATTATACTTAAAAAGAGAACTCTATAATTTATCTTTAAGGAGATCATTATGAATGACAACCATGTTTTCTTCAACCTTTGTCTAACCCTCCATAGCTTAAAGTAGCTTTCATAGCTAACTAAAGACTCTATGCTCATCCTTTCTCCCTATCAACCGTAACTTCAATCTTTCTCACAGTCTACTATTTAAGAGTCATCACCATTCCCGAGCTACACCATAAAAGATAGCAACCATTGACGGGCCCTTATCATATAATGACTAGGCGACCTACCTGACACTCCACAATGACTTTCCAGTTTATATTTGAGTCAGCTAGAAAGTTCCTGTGAAGCTAAGCCTATTGCCCTTGTTAAGGAAAAGCTTCAATTCATAATAAGAAATGTAAACAGTTGAGTTTTGTTTTTCAATTTATTAAAAATTTTGGCAGCATAACGATTGTATTTTGATATCCTAAAAATTTCAAAGTCCCTCTAAAAGTTCAAAACACTTCTATTATCACATTAATTTCTCAACTCCAAATTATGGACTTCAAATCCACTCACATGCAGTCTCAAATAGTTACATTAATAAACTTTGAAAAGCTAAAACAAAGTCTTGCATTCCATTAAAAAACCTTTATACACATCCATTCTTTATACAAATGTACTTTCCAAAACATGTTCAAAGATATGCAATAGTTCTCAAAAATATGTGAAGGCAAAATAAAAATGCCTACGCAACAACACTTGACGAAATTGACTACTCGTGAGGTGGGTCCCTTGCTACTGAAGGCCCTGAGCATGCACCTGGGAGGTTTTATTTAAAAATAGAAAATAAAAGGTGAGCTAAATGAGCTCAGTGAGTGTTATTTGATTTCAATAAAAAGATTTATATAAATATTAACCTCCATAAAAGAAAAAAATTTCTTTTCTTTTCAAGTAATAACCAATGTTCTTATAAAAGACAATCTTTTCTTTTCATAAGATCAATGTATATGTAAAACAAAACATATATATATTTTTTGAGATCAAGTTTCAATTTTCTTGTAAAGTATACAGTGATGGAAATCAATACTTTCATGAACTTTCTTTTTAAAACATAGCCTATCACTAATTTTCTTTGCCATATAGTACCCTTAAGTGTAAGGCCACGGAGTTGGCTCTGCATCTGCTACATGTGCTTGGTTAACCTCTATATACTGATTGTTATGAATTTGGTTCTACATCGCTTACCCATAATGATGCTAGCATTATATATAAATTAGTGGTTACAAAGCTGGTTTCGCATCGCTTATTCGTAACATTGCTAGCACAATATATACTCCACACGTGCAAAAGGTGACTCACAGGACATACTGACAGACACAACACCACTTATGTTAGTGACAAATGCCCCCTAAACACCATCATGCACTTTATGACATACTCTAATCGATATAATCATATGTATAAAAACCTAACGCGCCTCATTTCAACGCCAATTAAAAACATATTCAAAATCCATTTCTATGCCAATTTAAAACATACAAAAATTTCAATTCGATGCCAATTCAAAGCATGTGTACATCTCATTAGTTTCCAAGTACATCCAAAACTTAATTAAGTGCTAAATCAAAGTATATGTAAACCTCATGAAGATTAACTTTTAAATTCAAGTAGTAGCACCAATGAAATTATTCATAAACATACTTTTAATAGTAAGGCAAAAACCATCTTTACAACATCAATTTAAAGGTACACTCATTATTTGTCATTTATCGTAAACCACCCTCACATATTCGGTGCTTTTCCTTTATTAGTCCCGAGTCTACGGTGACGAGAAAACTTTATTGTCTTACTTAGCTATGAGGGAGACCCCTGAAGGGTTCCTAAAACCTGCCAAGTACATCTATAACTTACCACCTTATTTTACAAATTCTATGAAAAAGGGCTTCGCCAAAATCTTAGCATTTTATAAGATTAAAATTATGTTTTCTTTTCATTCAACCATTGAATAACCAATGAACAACTTCCATGATTTATACATGTTGTCTTCTTTCCATTTAAATAACATACATAGTATATACCTACTACTTTCCTTTCATTGAACCATTGAACTATGTACAACATACATGCTGCCATTGAACAACCATTAAGCCACACATATAGCATTTACATGCTGCCAATTAATACCCATTGAATAACATATATAAGATATGGACGTAAGAGATTTTCATCATCCACCAATGAATGTTGAAGCATACGAAGGGAGCATTTAGTTCGATTAGATATGTCATCAAAAGATAGTATAAACCAGATAATCAATGAACTCAGAGAAAACTATAATGCTGAATTAGAAAATAATCAAGATATAAGATTTCGACGAGCTGATTACAGAGCTATCATGTACTTCATGTCAAAACAAATACAGATATTGGAATTTATCAGAAACTCCCGATATGAAACTAAAACTTTGATAGACTTTACTTATCAAAAAAAAGCCAAGATAATTTCACACATATATCATATGCTCATATTACAACTTCTATATCTTACTTGAAAAGAAAAACACATGCTTTCATATATAGATATAAACATAGGTATATAATTCAATATTCTGAAGAAAAAAGGCACAATTTATGTAAAGAGACATATGATTGAATGTTATCTCACTCATATTCTTCAAGACCATAACATCAACTTACAAACAAACATTTAATTTCCATCCATAATAAACATATCACATATAATTTTTCTTAAACTTTACACTATCCAAAAGGAACATTCCATATATAAAGAAGGCATCCCCATAATGTATATAAACATAAAATTAAGAAATGCATATATGCATCAACAACATTGTTAAATCAACTCATATCATTCATATAAAAAAAGCGTGCCATTTTTGTGCTAAACATAGACAATTATTTTTTGGAAGGTAAATGATATGTGCTTAATTGATTGTTCAATTATTTCATAACACTTAGCGATTAATGACATTAAATTGCTTAAGATACTCACTTTGACTCATATGTGAGTTTAGGAACAATTCAGAAACAAAGAAGTTAAAGTGAGTCTAAAGCACAATATTTGGGTCATTTTTCCAAGATTTACATTCACTTGTTTTCTTGGAGCAAGAAGTAGATTAAAGCAAATAAAGATAAGAAGAAGACAAGAAAAGAAAACACAAAGAAAATGAATTAAAGTTGTTCATGACTATCCATGTCCCATGTAAGAACATGAGTTCAAATTTAATGCAAAGAATTTAGATTAATTGTTTCAGTAGCAGATGAAGAAGCAAAATGCTAGTAGCAGCCAATAGCCCCAAATTCAGTCTCAAAATTTAAAAAAACTCTTTCCCTGCACAACTTATACTTACAACATAAAGTAGGGATCGACTGGCTTAAGAGTGGAGACAAGTGCACTCTTTCTTCTTTAATACTATACTGGCTCACAGGAACACCAATAGAATTAATGCACTTATGGATAATGGAACTGAAATACTTAAGGAATAATATTCCATGAAGGAGCTTTCTTTCAAATATGATGTATGCTAAGCACAACAAAAATTGAAACCTAAGTTTAAATAACTAAACTTGTTGTAACAGGAAGAAAGGACTGTATCCATAGAGAGTGCATGATTAAGTTATGCATTGAAATAATCAATATAACAAAATAGGAAAGGGGTTTATGTTGGATGAATTTGAATAATACAATGAAATAAAATTAAACTACAAAAGAAGCACTAATTAAATAATTCAAATTTGTAAAGACAGATTAATGGATTTAAACCTAGTTCTTAATTCATTCTCAACCTTCACATGAATATGCATAATCAAGTGTAATGTTGTTCTTACCCCTCTTTAGGAAATTATTAACCATGGATTAATAGCAAGCTCTGTTAATCCTAATTTTCCCTAAGAACATAACTAATTAGAATAATATCTTTAATTAAATCAAATTGTTGGACAACCTACTACAACAATATTAAGAATAAGAAAAATATGTTAATCTATGCAATAATGAAACAAGCTCAAATTATTTAATTTATGATATGTTATTCTTAATGATGTATAATAATTAGTTTACCACAATTGAATTGGATTAATAATAGATATGAATTGTAATCAAAATTATGGTAAAGATCTATTTATAAATGATCCAACATACCCGATATAAATTTTTCATACATAAATCATAAACTTCAAATATAGAATAACATAATCAATTTTGAAACAGAGATAAGAAGAACGTTATTGGAATTGATTAATTCACAAACATGTCATTAGGCCTTAATATCCCTTTTTAATTAGAAGGAGAGATTAGCTACTCCTAGCTTTTAAAAACACACGTATAAAGAGAAGTATATGTATCTTTTCATGTCCTCTTATATATCCCCTTTATTAACCTCCTTAATTGCATTTTATACTTTATAATTAGGGTTGTCAAAGTGTACACAATTAGCCATATAACTATGTACACTCATTCTTCAAAAGTTGTAAAGACACATTTCTAGTGAGTTACATAGGCAAGGGATACAATCATTTAAATAACTTACAAGGGCATGTACATTTACATATGATCAAAATAACATCTTCAAAATCATACATAGTGATTTATATGGTCTTCACATGGTTTTGTAATTCACATACACCGGCTTTACTTCTTTATATAGACATGTGTCTCTAAATTACTCTAATTGTTCTGTGATCTTGTTGTGCCTAAAATGTTCTAAAAAGACATAGGTTATCCTACTTGCAAGTATACGAGGTAGTTGTAGTTAATTACCTAGGGTTTGTCTCCTATGGAGCTAAAATTGGTTCACTTAAATTAATCTTAAAAAAATAAAAAAATAAATGCAATCCTAAACATTTTATCTTGATTTATTGAGTTAAGGACTTAAGGAAAAATCACAAATTAGTTTTAAAAGTAAAATGAATCTACCGGAAGCAAAAAACGATTAGAAATCAAAGTGGAAAACTCTTGAGAATTAATTTAACTAATTTAATCTCCTATGTATGATAAAGGGGAAATGATTGGACAGTTTTCTTACCGAAATTAATAGGTTGGTCCTAAAGATCCACTCGAACAATTAACTAATCTAACATTTGTATTCGACAAGTTATCACCCATGTTAATTATGGAAACCTGACAACTAATTACCATTTAGGTTAATATATTTCTAATTCTTAACCTAAACATCTATAGTTTCTTGTTCCATATTAAACTTCTCCTCTCGATCCTTTGCTTAATATCAAAATGATGCAAAGTTTGATCATGCTATTACATCCATTTTCAGTTCAGAAACTATAGCAAACATAAGACAATAACACAATCCCTCAATCATGCATATTTGACCAAAATAGCTACATTAATTCTTAAGAAAAAGAGTTCAACCCGTCATAGTATAAACACGGTTTGTTATCTCCATACACTTCAATTGCATGTTATTATTAACCAAAAAATGCAAAAGCGATGAATAAAAAGAATACTAAAGATGAACTATGAAAAGAAAACAAATAACAGTCAATTAAGATAACAAGTAATAAGTTTAGTAAATAAACAAGAAACTAACCAAGAGGTGAAAAATAGAATGAGGAAACAAAGATCGGATGAGGGAGTGTGGTTGGTTTCCTACCCCTCTCAAGTTTCTCGCATTAGCTTTCATATTTTGCTTCAGTGTTTCCTCACCCAACCTAATGGTTACTCAAGTTCAATGGATTCATCCTCCAGCTCTCACTTTCGACCTCTATCCCTAGCTTCCACCTCTCTATTGTGTTTCTCTCTTCTTTACCAACTCACTCTATTTCTCTTCTCTGCTTCTCTTTTCTTTCTCTCTATCTATCTATTTGTCTCTAGTGTGTCTTCGGTGAAGAATGAAGAATGAGTATCCCTTTTCGCTGCCACCCTATCCTTCTATTTGTAGTATGATACTAAGTATAGGGTTTCATGCCCTCAACCTCTCCAACTACCACATAATAACTAAAAAATTACAGGAAAATGAAGGGGTCACTGTGTAAGTCACGACTGTGTCATGTAAGTCACGGTTGTGACTTACACATGCACGACCGTGAATATAAGTCATGGTTATGACTTACAGCCATGCATGCAAGTCACAGTTATGTGACTTGCACAACTGTGTATGTAAATGTGACTTACATGCAAAATTCTTATTTTAGTTCATACCATATGTGACTTACATGCACAATTCTTCTTATTTTAGTTCATACCACATTCAAAAAATAATCTGATTAAGATTCATAACATCTACACCATTTCCACACAATTTATCTCACATTTGGATCAAAACATAAGGATTTGTTATCAAAATCAAGATATGAAGGCAATTAAAAACAATAGAAACTAAACATAAAAGATCTATCCTTATTTCACCCTAAGCCATATTGTTTTTATCCAAAAAAGAAAATGAGATCCATCATCATTAAAATTGCTCTAACGTTTTAGTTCTTTTTCTTCCAACTTGTACCTAAGTCAAAGCTTGAACCAAAATAAGTATCTTAGACCCAAAACAAACATTAATCACTAAGTATTAGGGAATAAATAAATAATCACTTAAGCACTTATTAAATTCCCTAACACTTAGCTTTGACCGTCCTAGGGCAAAGTTAAAGATAAAAATCAAAACAATTCTTCTTTAACCATATTTCCTAATAATATAAATCATAAGAAAGAACGAACAACTTTCAAAAATTGTGGCAAGAATTGAACATTAAATGTTTTTACTCATGATTAACAACAACTATTCCCTTTAAAAATTGAGTAATCGAGGGTAAACTTTCACAAGTTGTGTTTTAAAAAAGAAGACAATCTATAAGTGCATTTAAACACCTTCTATGATTAACATAATCCATAACTTTACATATCATTTTAATTCTCCACCACTAAAGATTCATACGTATAACACGAATCAAAGGATTTTTTGAAGGTTGTAATGGGGCTAAAGGTTAAGTTGAGAAATATTTTGGTCATATAGTTCAAAAGTCATTGAAACTAGTGAAGCAAGAAGAACATTAAATAGATCATTAAGTGCAAAAATTAACACCAATTAAATCCAGATATCATCACGTATGACTAAGGCAAAAACTCTATTCCATAGATTAGGTTTTGGGATTTAAACCACAAACCATATAAAGCACAAGGATATAGAAAAAATCTCCAGAAAGAATATTGATGAACAATCCATTATAAATATAAGGACTAAACCTTCATCACAACTTCTCCATTATTTTTATTATAATCCAGACTTTGTAGCTTTGGGAGGGAAGATTAACATAAATTACTTGTAAAAACAAATAATTTTTCTCCCTAATAACTTCTTTGCTCTTTTTTCTTTTTTTTAACAAAAATAAAGATGAAAAATAAAAAGAAACTACATCAACAATGGAACTCATTGGTAGGAAACGAGCATTATGCTCCATTAGCTCTAACCAACCCTTATATATGAATACCCCCACACTTATTCTCTTATGTATGCATGAATATCAAAAATTGAAAATGCTCCACTGGCTCTAAAGCTTAAGACATTTTTTATCAGAATAAAGGCTCTCAATATGGTTAACATAAAAATAAAATGTTGATAAAGGTTAAAGGGGCTTAGTAATAGGAAAAAATATGTCATTAGGTAGGCTATTTGGCTAATATAGCTTATAAACAAAGAATGCCATTTCATTTTCTTATTATTGCATGTGATATAAGTGTGGTATCAAATAGAAAATCAAGGCAAACTCAAGAGGTCTATGTCATGAAGGTCATACATGAAAGAAAATAATGAGAGTGATATAGATATGTTAGTCTAAAAGGCTTAAAATCTCAATAGATAGCTTATGTTTACCTACTAGTCACAACTTTTCTAAAGGAGACGTACATTAAACAACCATAAAAATTAAAATACATGACTAAGTTTATATAATTTTTTTGATTAATTCAACTCTCTAATCATAACTAATCTTAGAAGCAATAAAAAGAGAGAATTGTTGAAAATTGGGGACATTGTTTTCTCCTTCTTCTCTCTACCCCCGAATCTCCTATAGTTTTGCAAGCATTTCCCCTTGATTATCTCTATCTCCTTTTTGTAGCTTTGTACTATCTTTCCCTTCACTTCTTCACTCCCATCCTCAACTCCTACCCGTAATTGCCTGGTTCACTTCCAATCTGAACCAAGTTCTTTCCTCTTAAAGTAACATGTCCCTCTTTTAACTTTCCTGCCTGCTCTAGATTTTGACAATTTATTGTTATAGGCAAAAATGCCAGTTGGAGCCTTGATTGTCCTCCCTTCACTTGAAGTAGTTCCTGAGCCACACCAAATGTATAAAGATTTCCCTGCATTTCCCTCCAAGTTAACTATAACCGGTAATTTGGCCCTAACTCAGGAACAAGAGAAACCGTCTTAGAGAAGAGTGGTAGGAGGTCCATAAAGTTTTGGTAATCTATTTATCATTTCACAAAAAAGGAGGGACTTGTTTCTAATCCACTTGATTTTTTGCTAATGGGAGCAACGAAGTAGAAGGCTGCTCTAGTTGGTTACTACCTATATAAGAGAATGGCTTTTCCAAGCATCCAACACTAGGCAAACCTCAATTGGAAGATATAGGGACTAGAAAATACCTTGATCATTGAAAATGACTCTTTATATTTTAGTTCTCCTTCGAAGAAATGGAGCAAAATATTATAGATTTGGGTCCCTGACATATCTAGGGCAAGCCTATATTATTAAGGAAATAGGAAAAAGATTTTAGATTGGATAGATAATAAATGAAATCTATACCTATTTGGGTTAATTTCCATCACATTCTCTTGGAATATTGGTCCTCAAAGGGCTTGATTTACCTCGCTAGCTTCCTAGGTACTCCTGTAGTCTTGGATGACAACACAGTTAACATTAAAAGGGCAGGATATGTAAAGGTTTATAGAAAAGTTGAAATTAAGAAGGAACTGCCTAAAAACATACCAATTATGAAGCTTAATGGCAATAGAGAGCTAGTAGAGGATATAGTAAGGCTGTCATATCCATGGAGACCTTAATTGAAAGAAATAATCAACGTGTGAATTCCAAGAGAAATTAAACAAAAAATTCAAATACAAAGGGGGAGGAAAATTAAGAACCAAACAATGAAATCACAACTACCAGATAGCATACACTAAGCTAATAAAAATAGAGAATAACTTAGCTCTCAACAAAGATACATAGATTGATGCACCTAAAAATATTCCTACTAGAGTTGAGGAACATGTAAGGAATGAGGTAATTCCTAACTCTTTAAAAACTAGCAATGAGAAGCCAAGGGAGAAGATGATAGTTAAAGCTGAAGTTGATCATGAGTCAAAGAGCCAAAATGAGGAATGGATGGAACCAAGGTCAAGCAATCATAAAACAAGGAGGGGTTTTATAGTTGCTAGACCTACAACTGTAGCAGTGATGAATCTAGGTCGATCCCACAGAGAGTATTCAGTTAGATTTTGTTACGAAAATAATCGATGTTTAGGTTTGGGGGAGTTAGTTTGGATTTGAAATAAGAAAATAAAATGAAACTAAACTACTAAAAACAAATTAAAGAAAACAAATGAAAATGATGAAAGTGATGAATTTGATGGGAGTATGGTTCTTTAGTTTAATCTCAGCCTACACCTAGCTGAATATACTTCATTAATTTATTGCTCTCAAACCTCTCCTAGAAACTTTGGTCGAAGATTAACAACAAACTCTGTTAATCCTTGTTTTCCTTTAGATCGTGTTTAATTAACAGACTCTCGTTAATTAAACCTAGCCACCGAACAACCTAGAATACAATCTCTAGATTTAATTGGATAGTTACAGTACAAATTAGGACAATAGACTAATCTAAGCAACAATCATATACACTCGGATCATTTAACCTAGGTTATGTTATCTCTAGTGATTACGAACCATTAGTTGCTACAAATGAATCTCAAATATAACAACTATATATTATATTGAAATTCTAGCTATGGGTTCATGCACAAACAATCAAATGATAACGAGAATACAATCATTTATACACAAAACCCAAATCTATAGGCATATGATAACACAAACAGTTCCTAAAGAGAGAAAGAACAATAAACATAATGAAAGTATTACTTAATCGGGTAATTGACGTTGATGTCACCTTCGAACCAGCATCAGAATGTCTAGCTCTCCATGAGTCACCAAAGGATGAGAGGTTTCCCCCTCTTCATTCTCCCGAAACCTCTCTGTCGGCTTTTCAACTTTTTTCAAATGAAAAAGATACCATTTCTGCCATTACATGTCTATTTGCATTTAAAAATAGGGTTTTGGGCAGCATATGTGTGATAGTCACGGTCATGACTTATTGAGCTATGGCCTTGAATTTAATTCATGGGCATGACTCCTTGAGTCACATCCATGCAAGGTGAGTTACAGCTGTAACATGTTGTGTCATGGTCGTGCATTGTTAGTCACGCCCATGACACTTTGTGTTATGGTCGTCGCTTGCATTCTTATGACTTCACTTGATTTTCTTTAATGTATACTCTTCATCTTTATGCATTTTCATATCTCCTCTTACTCTAATCCTTCTTCTTCTTGATCCATGAAGACAAATGAGTGTGAATCTCAAAATGACAGTTCAAAGATTGTGCTTTCAACTCACTTTAGCTCTTTCGCTTCCGAATTGTACCTAAAATCAAATATGAACTAAAGTGAATATCCGAGACATTTTCATTGCAATAACCACTAAGTGTTATGGAATAAATTAATAATCAATTAAGAACATATCAATTTTCCCCAAGATTAGCTTTTGACCGTCCTTGGGCAAAACATGTAAATTCAAGTTACAGACCCAAAAACATTGACTCAATTCCCATATTTTCTGAGAATACATAATCATAAACAAAGATGAATGACTTTCAAAAACCATAGCAAGAAATTGCATTCTAAGCTTCTACTCATGATCAATGACTAATCATCATCTTTAAAAAATGAGCAATCTAGGGGTAGACTTGACAAAATGTGTTTAAATAAGATAGATTCATGGGTATTCTTAAAAACCATTCATGATCATAACCTTCCACAACTTTGCAAATCATTTCATTTCTCCACCACTAAGGTTTCACATATATAATCATGAATCAATTGACTTTTTTGGGTTGAAATGTGGGAAAGGGTAAAGGTGAGATGTATTTGGGTCAAGTAGCATGAAAGCCATTAAAGCTAGTGAAACAAGAAAAACACTCAATATACTATCAAGTGCAAAAGCCAACATTCACTCATAATTGTATACATCATCTATGTATACAATTATAAAATGGGTATGATATTTGGCTGATGTAGTTTCGAAAATTCAAGAATGCCTAATCATTTTCATGTTAATGCATGTGACAAGAATGTGGTCTCAAATAGGAATTCAAAGAAAAGTCAAGATGTACAAGTCATGAAGGTCACATATACATAAAAGACAATGAGGCTGATATAGATGTGCCAGTCTAATAAGGCTCAAAATCTCACTAGCTTTTTTCTACCAGTAATCACTACTCTTCTAAAGATAATGCATATTAACCAATCACAAAAGCAAAAGTACATGCTAAAGTTGCCATGGATTTTTCTAGTCAATTCACACTCTAATCATGATTATATAGTCCTAGAAGCAATAGAAAAAAGAGAAAACTTTTATTATTTGCTTTATTCTATCTCTTTTTAAAAAAAAACTTTAAAAAAACAAGAACAAGCAAACTTAAAACACACATGAATATCCTAACTAGTGTGAAAAAAGTGAAGGAAAAGAAATTAACTTTCTTTAGGTTGCCTCTCAAGAAGTGTCTTTGTTTAATGTCGCTAGCTCAGCTCTATACTTTTCTCACATGACAAAATTATAATCTTCAGGTATCACAGTTTGATCTATCTCCATATGAGGTTGTTTAGGATAGGTCCTTGGTTGATAATCATTCACATTCAGTGTATGCCCTATCTTCGAATTCTCAATCTTTACTGAGTCCCTATGTCACACCCCCACTACCATAAAGTACAAACCTGAACACTTGGAGGACATTCCAATACATACCCTATAATAATGGGGTTTTAGAACAATCATAAATCTCACTTAAACATGGCAGCATCATACTTTATTCTCCTATAACACATCCTCATAAAGACAATAATTTAAAACCAAATTTCCTCATTTCATTCCATAAATCCAAACTTAAAATACATTGTATCTTTCGAATATCCAATACATGTACATCAACATATCCTAATACAAATATGCTACATGTAAGAGGGAATACACAAAATGTCTAACT
Source organism: Erythroxylum mucronatum (assembly GCA_027563825.1). Lineage (NCBI taxonomy): Eukaryota > Viridiplantae > Streptophyta > Magnoliopsida > Malpighiales > Erythroxylaceae > Erythroxylum > Erythroxylum mucronatum. The sequence continues at coordinate 24,596,374 of JAOSBP010000205.1, read as the reverse complement.
AATCCTTTAGTCCCAGTTGGCCGACCTTTGAGCCATATCTTCTCCCAAAAGCACAAGAATATAATTTTTGTAGCATCTCACAGTAGCTAATGTCCTCTCTCGGTCCTGAAAAATCAACGTGTGATTTTGGAGAATTTTGCGAACTCAATGAGGTAACCATCATTGATAGTTCACTCAATTCATACATCACATCAATACATATAACATATAATTCACATCTTTGCATATGCGTAAAGTATAACATTTCACATTCTCATTCAGCACAAGGAAACAATATAATTTAATCAGTCAAACATAAATATTAAAATGTATATGCTACATTTGTGAGATTCACTTTCCTTTATTATTATCATTGTGACTAAATGCCTTTTTACTAGCCCATATCCCTTAGTGGATACCGAGCTGTATCAAATAATGTCCCATATCCCTTAGTGGATACTAGGTACATTCACAACTGAGCCCAAGGCTCTGATCACAGTCTAAGCTTTAAGCTCTTTACACTGGCGACACCGGGCATAACTACGTTTATCTTTCAAGTATTCATGTAATGGATGGTTCACATTCTTATATTCTCAGTCAATCTCAAGATTTCGCATTCACATTCAAATCACATTTATCATCGGACCCTAGGTCTGGCATTCAACAAAAATCATTGAGAAAACATTTATTTCTTCTCGTTCATATACAAGTAGCACTTCAATATCACATTCATTCATCAAAAGCCTCGGACCTTCATTTTCCAGAATCAACACAATCAAATCACATTCATTCAATAATTCAAACATAATATAAAACAAGCAATTAATTGAGTGAGGCCGTCTAGGTTACTCATGGTTTACTCCTGAAGCTATTGCCTTAAAATTCTAGCAACATTTGGAATTTAACGTTGCAATTGCTCCTTTATATCATGCAATACATACACATATCACAATTTTGCACAATTATATAAGTATCTATTAATGCACACATATGTATATGAAATATGTGCAATGTATGTTCAATGACAATCCTAGGTATCTTCCCATTATTCCTATCCCAATAACATTCAAATATCAAAACTCCCTTATGTTTCATTTGTACGTAGGGTTTATACCATAATAAAACACTTTGAATCTAATTTCATAACCCAATTGATCATTTCAGATTTTTCCAGAAACAGACTTTAGTTTTCATTATTATTTTGACCAGAGAAATGGAGTAATTTGTGTTGCAATTATGTAAATATAATGCCCTGGAAAGTAAGTGTATTTACATGTAACATTATCTTCTTCAGTTACAGTTTTGTAATGAAAATATTTATTATTAATAAAACAAAAGAGTTTGGTTTTATTTGTATGAGCATTATATATCT
>JAOSBP010000205.1:24571113-24581245 GCA_027563825.1 Erythroxylum mucronatum | reverse complement strand
TTCTGAAGTTATACATTGTTTCTTTTAACAAATAATCAACCAAAATAAATGCAGCATGTTAAAAATGTTTCTAATGTAATTCAAACTGTAGGGCCAAAGATCCAATCATCTTTTTTTCCCCAAAATTGGATAATATATTTCTATAACAGGAGCTAATACAAAATAGTAACAATTTCATGACTTAGAAGCTTTTAGATGTCATTACAAAAGATTAGTATAAGAAGAAACAAGTAATAAGAATAAAGAGCAACTTTTAGAAAAAAAAAGCTTAATGTTGCCATCGACTCTAATCATATTTGACAATGATTTATTAATGTTTTATCAAATTCTCCGAATGATTTAAGGACAAATTTTACAAGTTCGTTATGTTGTCATTCTAATTAGTTTTATTTTATATTGGAAAATCATAGAGATATAATTTAATAATATTTTATATTGGAAAATCATTGAGAAATCATTATAGACATTCAATATAATAACACCTGGACGAAATAAGGGAAAGAAGGTGGCAACTAGTGCAGATGTTCCTCCCCACAACAACCAGCTCAATCCGACCCTATCCAACAACAACAGACTTCATTCTCCAATAAAGCCAGTCAACAATAACTTCTATTTACCTCAACTAGTGCTAAGGGATCTTTAGGTTTCTAAATCTTTACCACCTATAATTACACTTATCCTCAAATATATCTTTACATGTTTAATGCATTTTTTGTTATAATTATTTTTTTCAGGTTCCAATATTTGCATCAGAAAAAGAGGTAGAGGTATCATTAAAGGTTTTGAGTTGCAACGCATGAATGTTGCAATGAATAACAAGTTGTTCGTTCATATTGATACCTAGCAAGGTCTTCCTGTTGACAAGATCTAAACAACAAAATTGTCCAATGAGTTAGGGGTCATTGTCAGGATTGAATTCTCTTGCCTTCAACATGCCAAGCAGTTAAAGGAAGAAAACTTGCTACAAGATGCTCTGGACAAAGTTTCGGTAATTTCTCAATTTATTTAATTATATGCAATCTTTTACTTATTTAAAGATTAATTTCACTTTTACTCATTGTTCATAGATGAAGCTCAATATCATCGATATTGAGAAGCCTGAAGTGTCAAGCTGCATAAGTTCACTGTTGAAATAAAGGGCCAAGTCGTTATCTTCTACATAAATACTACAAATCTTTTTCTTCAGGTGAGAAGGCAAGGAGACATGTTTCCGAGTAGATGACTCCAAAAAATTGGAGCCAAATGTGTGATTATTGGTCCTCTACCAACATTAAGGTTTGTCTTCTTTCTCTTCACATTTGCTTCAATTAATCTTGTTTCACAATTTAATGACAATTTCTTATCTTTATTTATGAAAAGTGTAAGAAAGCCAAGGTTAATAGAGGAAAATGAAAAGTCCTCATAAGCAAGGTTCCAAATCATTTATGGTCATACGAAATGAATTTGTAAGTTCTTTGTTTAGAAGTTATAATTATATCAATACATGATGGTATTTATTGTGTTTCAATCCTATTTTTTTCTTCATAAAATAGAGTCAGAAGAAACTACATGGAGAAGTGTGTGATAAGATCACACTCCACAAACTCACACACTACAAGGAAGGAGAAGGCTAGACTTTTGAAGAAGCGTAGAATAATTATGTATGTATATACTTATTTATTTATTTTTTAATTTTTGCACTTATTTATTTATATAGTATTAACAATTAATTTTTTAAATTTTAGAATACGATGCAGTAGTTGTTACAAAAATCATTGTCTGACAGAAAAGTGCCAAACTTAGATGAGATTTGCAACAATGTCCTTGGTATAAGATCAGGGTCCATCAAAGATCTTGGAAATAGCCCTAAGTTAATTGGTTCATCATCGTCACAACCAGCATATGTAACGACACTTCAAGGCAAGAACCGATCGCTTAAGGCTCAGTTACAATGTAATGAGAAAAAGTTGAAACGTAATGAGTAAAAGTTAAACCGTACTGAACGAAAGTTGGTCAAGCTTGAAAAGATTGTCAAACAAATACTTGGCTCAAATTATGTAAGTAATTGCGACTATGAGCATGAATCTTAGATTGTATATAACTTTTTTATATTAATGTTTGTAAATAACATTTTTTACTATAAAAATGCTTCTATTTTTAATTATTTTTCATTTTATTTGCATTTAATTAATTATAAATCAAAAATTATAAATATTACAAACAATAGGATGAATTAAAAATCTTACCATTAATTATAATTAAATGAAAAAAATTATTACTAGGATTGTTTAGTCAAAAATAAAAAATCGTTGTCAAAATTTTTTAACAACATTGCTAAAAACGTCGACAATAATTTTTAAATTATATTACATTTTAATTAAAAATCTTTAAAAATTAAATAAAAAACGTAGTTAAAAACCACAATTTTGAGAGGATTCATGCAACAAAATTTTGTCATTGCTAAAAAGTATTAGTGGTGTGTTTAGTGACGGAAATTTTTGTCGCCAAAAAGCCCCTTTTATTATAGTGCAACGTTCCGATAAGACATAGAACATAGAGGTAATGTCTACTTTATTTTGAGTATCATCATATTAGTTCTCTATTGTTAGCTATTGATTCAATTAATAACATTTGTAAAGTATTTATAAAACATTATTTCACCTTAATAAAAGATTTTCCAAATCAATACTAATCGAAAGTAATGAAATATTCTCCTTAATTACTTTAAGGTAATGAATCATATCTTGATTACTCAACTATTTCTATATGGTTTATGTTACATCTAATGACTACCGACTGAACTATTGAACTGCTTATGATTATAATAAGTCATAAGTCGTATCAAAATGTAGCAATCTTTATATAAGATAAATTTGGAGGCCTTAAGTTAAAGAATCAGTTATACAATTATCAAAATGAGAATTTATATAAATATACAAATAATGTTTCAAATAGAGTTCTCATATGAAGTTAGTTCAATAAACTTGTTCTCTAACAAGTATAGACATATTTGTTTAAATATCTCCATACATTAGTCTACAAGATCAGCTACCAATTTACCAAAAAAAAAAAGATCAACTTTTTCTTTTATAAGAAAAACATAACATGTGATAATTTTTTATGTTTTATTAATGTTCAGTCTTAATAAAATAATAAATAAGAACAATTTAGGGATAATACATAAATACAATATAAATCTCATCATACTTTTATTTGCAATGTATACATCTAAAAATTATAAGATAAAAAATATCTTTAAATTATTTTGTCATTAAATTACAACCAACCGATTGCTGTAGAATATAAATCAATAGTATCACATGGATAACGATGCCTAGCGAAGTAGTCTTCTTGCAACACCTTCGTGTAAGCTTGTTGGTGCGGAAGAGAAGACGGGAAACCATCACCCGTTTTACATCAGAACTATAAACACGACATCCTAAACGGGAAAAGTGTTACGTATCCAACAAGTTCATGAGTCAATGGTGGACATAATTTTGAAGAGACAGTTTATTTTCGTAGCTATTTTCGATGATATATGCTCGAGATGTATTGAGAATCGATGGCGGAATTAATAGATAAATCATTAGACTTCAGATGGGCCACCAGAATAGATCATCAGACTTTAAAGTATAGTGAATAAAGTAAATCGTTTAAATAACAATTTGCTCAACCGTTAAACAGAAAATGGAAAAAAGAAGTTTTTGAGCCTTCAAATTTTGATGTTTGGAACAATTTTTTAGTTTTTAAGAAGTGAAAAGATTTTATTAATTCTGAAGGGCGGGCTTGAGAGAAACCCCTTTTAGAACAAGTGTCAAAATTAAGCTGAAGGCAACTGCCTTGATACAAAGGACACAGATCTTAAAGACTTTCTAAACAATCAAGTTTTACATCCAGCGATAAAAAGAGGATTGAAGCAAATTCAGATCAAACAGAGTCACAAGTTAAAGAGCATTCCAACTTAGAGCCCTAAGAATACTGATATTATATCCCTCTTGCCGTCTTCTCTCTCTTTTAATAAAATTCTTGCTTCTCATGATATATAGTTCGATATAGAAAAATTATCTCATGCAGTACACCAATTATAGCGTGATTAAATTATGATCACAACCTCTTTTATTGTTCTCCTTTTAAATTCGACATCCCATCCAAGAGTATATTGGTATCCATGTAAAAAAGTTCACAGTAGTGTCCTATAACATGTTGGAGACTGTACAAGGTTGCAACAAAATAAATAACCTTATCTAGTTCCGCTTCCTCCTGGACCTGAAACACTGGGGAAGGAAAGCAAATAAGATATCCAATATACTAATAATAAAAAGTTCCTCTCCCTGTCTCTCTCTCTATCTTTTATTGTCTTTCTTCTCTAAGATGAGCATCTGACGGTGGAGATAGTTTGGTGACAACTTATTTTAGTAATGGTTTCACATGCTGGCTGTATAGTACGTAGTCCAGCTTAAGGATCTGGAGGTGGAAATTTTAAACTTTAAGAACTTATTTGGCGAAAGTTGGAATTAAAGAGGTTAAGCATCTGACAAGAGACTATTCCATAAGCATACCAACTACTAAAAAATTATACTATACAAAATATCCTAGGCGTGGACCCCCAACTTCATGAAATAGATGAGGGATCCAGGTGGAGTAAAGTGCTGTAGCACCATCATTTAGATTAAAAAAAAAAGAACTTAACATGCTTTAAATAACAGGAGTGACTAACTGGGGTATCCTCCAGTTTTCAATCAAAGTTTGATTACAGTGAATCTGAGGTTAAAGAATGATCAACTGCTCCCTGATTATGCCGTAAATCTCTGTCAATAGTGATTGCTTGTGCTTCAAGTTATTTTGATAAATCCTTGATTTTCTTTCTCTCCATTAACCATAATAGTACAACTCATGGCAATTTTGTGGGCTATCAGATCCTTTCTACGCTTACTATTTTCCATTCTTAGGCCTTGCATTAGATCATCACAATCCAAGGTGAGTGAGCAAGCGTTACACAACCGCTAAATATTACCCCAAATGAAATCTGCATATGGGCAGTTGAAAAAAAAAATGCTTTAAGGTTTCTTGTTGGAGGTTGCATAGTACACAAATATTGGGACCATTGATAAATTTGGATACTCGATCCACTGGATGCACGTCTCCCTTTTAATTCTAACTAGAGAATAAAGGATGCTCTTGGCCAAGCTTCTCGTTACAACACAAGCTTAAACCAAACAACTTTAGGAGCTTTATCTGATGGAAACAATAGTATTCACAGCGGAAGCAACTCAGGATCAAAACAAGACCGACCAGTTGAAGCGCAGAATTGCTCACTGGTCTTCTTTCCGCAAATCTTCTTTCTGCAAATCTTCTTATCACCAGCAGCCTTCTGCCATATAACCTTAATTATTTCTTTAACCATTGTTTCTGGGTGGGCAGAAAGAACGTAACGTGTATTTTTCCAGAGAGTTTATGTTTTCTATATTTTCCAATAATTCCTCTCTTCGATAGGAAGAAGAGCTTATATATATATAAAACTCTCTCCTTTCCACATAAGAAATAATCAACAAGATTACACCGTTTATTGTAATTCAAATCAACAGATTTTTCTATTTAATTTAAAATAATATGTTGCTTATTTAAATTATAAATAACACACGTGCGGTCCAAACAATTAAGGCACGACAGGGACCTTAGGGAAAAAATTAATAAGACTAAAATTATAATAAGAATCTATACAGGACCAGTATATTCTTATAATAACTAATCATAAATTATTCCACTAAAAATTTATGATTGAACTCCTTATTAATTTTAACTTTCTACAACATAATAAATTAAGTTTCCCATGTTAAGATTACAGACGCTTGTCAAATAAAATAAATTACTGACAATTTATTTAAATAACAATTTTAATATTTAAGATTGTCCCTCAACTTATTTCATGTGTCGGATTAAAAATTCACCTGTAGGGCTTACACAATAAAACCTTATAAGCTTACTTAAAGTGCATCATCATTCTCTATACCGAGATATAGATTCCATCATTAATTAAAATTTCACAAAGACAAATTTCTTTTGCTTAATTCACCGAGTATTATTATCCCGATAATTGAAACTCACTCTTTAATGAATTAAAGCATAAGACAATGTATATTTGCTCATATTAGCTAAATCAAGATTAAGAACATAAATCTTATTTCTAATGTCCTCAAGAATATGTTTTAATAGTCATTATAAAATAATCATTCTCAACTTGGTCCAGTTAGATACATACAAAATGTACTAACACAATTATTATCAAATATATGCTGAAATTTTATTCATAGTATTCAAATCTCCAATTGAATACAATTAAATAATTGTTTAAAGAAAAAATCCAAAGACTATACTATTACTTTTGCATGGTTAATAGTATATATCAATCAATCTCCCACTTAGACTCTTAACCATGCATCTATTATTTTAAATCTCATTCCTTCCATGTGACTATCAAAAGTCTTTGATGGTAAGCTCTTTGTAAAATGATCAGTCAGGTTGTTTTCTGATGCAATCTTCATCACCACTACATCTTCCCTTTGAACTATGTCTCATATCAGGTGATACTTCCGCTCAATTTGTTTTGCCCTTTTATGATTCCGTGGCTCCTTCGAGTTTACAACCGCCCCACTATTGTCACAATAAAGTGTAATAGGCGATTTAATTGTTGGAACTACATCTAGATCCATTAGGAAGTTCCTAAGCCTTACTGCTTCCTTGGCTGCCTTAGAGGCCGCCACATATTCAGCTTCCATAGTGGAGTCTGCAAAACAAGTTTGCGTAATACTCCTCCAACTTATGGCTCCACCTCCCATAACAAAAGCATTTCTTGAGCTAGATTTCTGAGAGTCCTTGTCAGACTGAAAGTCTGAATCTGTATAACCTATATGTCTAAGTTAATCTGACTGGTAAACCAACATATAATCTCTAGTTCTTTTTAAGTACATGATTATATGTTTGACTGCAGTCCAATGTTCTCGCCTAGGGTTAGACTGAAATCTGCTAACCATGCCAACAGCAAAACAAATATCAAGTCTAGTGCACAACATTGCATACATGAGGCTCCCTACTGCAGAAGCATAAGGAACTGCCTTCATGCTCTCTATCTCTTCAGATGTCTTCGGACATTGATCCTTAGATAGAGTGATTCCATGTCTAAAAGGAAGAAAACCCTTCTTAGAATCCTGCATGTGGAACGAGCAAGAATAGTATCAATATAAAGTGCCTATGACAAGCCAATCATCCTTTTCTTGTGATCTCGCATAAGCTTGATCCTAAGAATATGAGCAGCTTCTCCCAAGTCCTTCATATCAAAACGCACAGACAGCCAATCCCTGACAGAAGTCAACATACCTACACAATTAACGAGCAAGAATAGTATCAATATAAATTGCGTGTGACAAGCCAATCATCCTTTTCTTGCGATCTCGCTTTGCGATCTCGCATAAGCTTGATCCCAAGAATATGAGCAGCTTCTCCCAAGCCCTCCATATCAAAACGCACAGATAGCCAGTCCCTGACAGAAGTCAACATACCTACACAATTAGCTTCTTTCCATTCCACTTCTTATACACAAAAGACTCGTCATGACACTGATCAAAACCAAAAGTTTTGATCGACTGGTCAAAACAAGTATTACAAGACCTAGATGCCTGTTTAAGTCCATAAATGGACCTATTTAATTTGCATAGCAAATGTTCTTGGCCATTACCAATGAAAACCTCTAGTTGCTTCATATAGATGGATTCATCAGGACTTCCATTTAGGAAAGTTGTCTTGACATCCATTTTCCAAATTTCATAATCCAAATGAGCTGTAATGGATATAAGAGTTCTAATAGACTTAAGCATGGTTACTAGCAAAAAGGTTTCCTCATAATCGATCTCTTCTTTTTGAGTATACCCTTTCGCAATAAGCCTCGCCTTATAAGTTTGTACTTCACTGTCTACACCCCTCTTTTTCTTATAGATCCACTTACATCCTATGGGTTTATCCCCTTTAGGTGGTTCTATAAGTTCCCAGACTTGATTAGAGAACATAGACTCCATTTCAAATTTCATAGCTATAATCCATTTAGTAGCATCTTTATCTTGTAGTGCATTGTCATAACACATTGGTTCGGTATTCACTTCTTCAGGGATTCTATCAAATGCTTCTCCCAAAAGTGTATATTGAACTAGTGGTCATCTTATTCTTCTACTATGATGTTCAGCCACACCTTCATCTTGTTATGGCTATAAGGCCGATAAGTCTATGACTGGTGGGACCACATCTTGTTCATGGTCTAGAGCCTCAACATGTCCTTCATTAACAATAGGCAATGAAATGTCATGGGCACCTACTTCTTGTTCTTGTATATTTGGATCAATAGTTACTGCTTCAATCCCAACATAACTCCTACTACTTTTGGGTTGTAGTGGAATGTTAGGAACTGATTGTTGGGGCATATTTTGATCTTCTGGTCCACTTAGGAACTGACTGTTGGGGTAGATTTTGATCTTCTGGTCCACTAACATTTTTCCTATTGCCTGGAATGTCAGCTTCGACCAAGAATGGTTCAGGTTCACGTTATGTTGGAAATGTTCTAGCTGGTATATTTTCTCCTCTCAACTCACGCAAGAGGAATTGGATTTTGTGAATATGGTTTACAATATATTCCTCCTTAAGGTAATGTGCATTGGTGCTAACAATGATCTTCTTATCCTTAGGACTATAAAATAAACCACCTTTCGTTCCTCTAGGATATCCAATAAAGAAACATAATTCTGATTTGGATTCCAACTTATCTGTTTTCCCTTTCAGCACATAGGCTGTGCAACCCCACATCCAAACATGTCTTAGACTAGGCTTACGCCCAGTCCATAGTTCTGTAGGATTTAGAGGTACTAACTTAGAAGGAACTAAATTTAGAATGTATGCTGCTATTTCAATTGCATATCCCCAAAAAGAAATTGGTAAATCTGAATAACTCATCATTGATCTAACCATTTACATAAGCGTCCTATTTCTCCTTTTAGCTACACCATTTCGTTGTGACATACCAAGTGCAGACAATTGTGAAGTAATTCCTTATTCTCATAAATAAGTAATGAATTCCCTGGAGAGGTATTCGCTACCACGATCAGATCGTAGTGACTTGATATATTTTCTATGTTGCTTCTCCATCTCTGCCTTAAATTCTTTGAATTTTTCAAAACATTCAGATTTACGGCTTCATAGGTAAATAGATCCATACCTTGAGTAATCATCTGTGAATGTCACAAAATACTCAAAACCACCCCCAGCTTGGACACTCATAGGGCCACACAAATTAGAATGAATTAGTTCTAAAACATCATTAGCCCTATTACCTTTTATGGGAAAAGGTCTCTTACTCATTTTACCTTCCAGACAGGATTCATAGGTTGGTAGTGCCTCCACTTTCAATGAACTCAAGGGTCCATCTTTGACCAAACTAGAAATTCTATCTAAGTTAATATGACCAAGCCTTAATTGCCAAAGATAAGTGTGATTGAATTCAATAGGACATTCTCTTTTTAATGGTACAACGATATCAAAGTTATTTACTTTAGAATTAAGTTGCAGTTCAGGTGTAACATTAAGAATAAATAGATCATCCAATAATGAGCCAGAATAAATGATTTGTTTTCTAAATTTAATAACAACAGAATCATCACAAAATTCATTAAAACAAACCAAATATTCGTTCTTACTCAAACTAAAAGCAGAAATTAAATTCCTTCTAATTGAAGGAATATATAGAACATTGAAGTAAATCACACGTTAATAAAAACTTAATATTCGATATACAAAACGCACAAGAAGGGGGGGCTTGAATTGTGTATCCTTTTTCTTTAAAAACAATCCCCTTTTCAAAACTTCTTTTGAAAACTTGCTTTTACACAGAACTACTAAAAAAATATTATGAAGTATTGCACTTTGCTTCTAAGTACTTGTATCAAACAATAGAAATTAAAAGTTGAGATTTGGGAGTAAGAATCGACACAACAGATTTATACTGGTTCACCCCAAATCGTGGGCTACGTCTAGTCCTCAGAATCCTTTATGAGATTTCACTATACTTCTCAAAGATACAAGTATTCTTTTCACCGAGCCTCTTCAGGTCTCTTAC
>JAOSBP010000205.1:24559607-24571013 GCA_027563825.1 Erythroxylum mucronatum | reverse complement strand
GACACATATACCGGGAAATGCCATGAATGCATGTACAATCATTACATGTGCAAAATTCACTATTCATATATATATATGAATGCATGAACATAGCAAAACAATTTTCACCACTCCTAACCCGTTCCAAATTACTATTTTACCCTTCACATCGATGACGAGATGTTACAGAAAATTTATTCATATTATGCAAATCTCCAATTGAATACAATTAAATAATTGTTTAAAGAAAAACATCCAAAGACTATACTATTACTTTTGTATGGTTAATAGTATATATCTATCATTATCTTTGAGAAGATCATGACATGCTGCATTTATGAGGTATCTAACAGGGTGTTTACACCATAATACGGGGTTGTCCTCATTCTGATTCAAGGTAGAGGACATGTCAGAGCATATAAAGTAAAGGAATAGTGTGATAATTTAGTTTAACCCTTTTACACTAATTTATGTAATTTATGTAATACATAACAAAAGCCTTATTATATGTCCCGGATCGTTCATGAAAGGGAAATAAATGAAGTAAATATGGAAATATTTGTTTTTGGTTCCATCACACATTCGTAGGTGCTTTCCAAGGCCAAAACGAGCTCCGATCAACCGGGACCTTCATGAGAACTCCTCCGAGACATGGTCAACATCTTTCTACAGTTTTTTCAAAACGTGAGCTCTCCTAACGAGTCAAAGAATCCTGATGCTCGTGAATGAATTGAGCAACTATAGGGGACCTTAACCTCTTTACATAGCTTACATATCAGGCTTCCCATCACAGGCCTAATATGAGTCTGATCTACACTAATTGGGATTCATTTCCTCCTAAACTTTGGCTCGTTAATATTAGACCATTTATTGAGCTACTTTATTATCTTTATCCAGATCAAAATTACGTAACTTAACCATCAAGCAATTTAAAAATCGACAATTCCATAATTAAATATTGTCCACCGAATGGATAATTACTAACAATCTTCCTCTTGGATAATAATCAGTTATGGTTTGGATTTAAAACCATTTTTAAAATATGGTTCAGCTACGTGACTTAATAAGTACCAAGTTTTAAAAAAAATTGATCTAAAGATAATGAAAGACCATTATTCTATCCCGTAAGGCTTTCAATACTGGAAAATATCAAATACATATGTCATCCAATACAATCACGAATACCTAATACCTTACTAAAATGAATGAAAAATAGAGTGCTGCAAACTAGGATGATACCTGTATGATCTATAATGTATCTTGTCACTGTTTGTAGGTCTCAATTTCTCTAAACTTTATGGTAAATTGCATAAGAGAAATCTTCTTTTCTCTCACCAAATGCTAAACTGCATCAAAGAAAACTTTTATGCTCTCTCACCAAATGCTAAACAGCATGCGAGAACATCTTTATGGGATTAAACACTGTTATCCCTCTATATCATGTTACAATCCATGTTACGTGTCTCAGTGGCATTGATTGAACTGCACCTTTTGCTAACATGAAAATGCAACCTAAAGTGAAATTTTGATCACCCGAATACATAACAAAATCATAATCCGTATATCCTAAGAGGTTAGATCGTTAATTTATCTGTAAGTCAACTTATAATCCTTGGTACCCTTTAAGTATCTCAACACTCGCTTGACTGCATTCTAATGGTTTATATCTAGGTTAGCTAGATATCGACCCAACAATCCAATAACAAATGCAATGTTTGGTCTGATGCAACCATGGTCATACATCAGACCACCAACCGCACTAGAATAAGGAACATTCTTCATGGCATCTCTCTGTACTTCATTCTTTGAACATTGTGCCAAAGATAATCTCTCACCATGAGATATAGGTGCTACAATCAGTTTATAAACAGCCATATTAAATCTTTTTAGCATCCGCTCAATGTATGCACCTTGTGAGAGGCCTAATGAGTACTAAGATTTGTCCTAGTGAATCTGCATACCTAGGACAAAAGATACTTCACTTAAACCCTTCATGTCAAAATGCTTGGCCAAAAGTTGCTTAACCTCATGCAACATAGTCAAGTCATTTGACAAGAGCAATATACCATCCATGTACAATAATAGGAAGATAACTTTGCTCCCCCTAACCTTATAGTATAAGTATCTTTCACCTTTGTTTTCTATGAAGTCGAAAGAGGTTAAAACCTCATCAAATTTTAGGTACCACTATTTAGAGGCCTGTTTTAGACTGTATATTGATTTTCTCAACTCGCAAACTTTTCAGTCTCTCCTTGATCCTGAAATCCTTTAGGTTGAGCTATATAGACCTCTTCATAAAGGTCCTCATTCAGAAAAATATTCTTGACATCCATCTGATATAACTCTATATCATAATGAGCTATTATTACTATAATCACTTTGAACGCATCCTTAGAGGACACGGGAAAGAAGATAACATTAAAGTCAACCCCTTCTCTTTGATTGAACCCTCTGGAAACTAATCGAGCCTTGAAACGCTCAACTTTACTTTGAATGTCCTTATTGGTCTTAAATAACCATTTAGTCGATAGTCTTAAATTTCTACCAAATAAACTACATAGTCTAATAATAGACAGTTTAGTCGATAGTCATTGGATGTAGCATGAACTACATGGAGGTAATTGAGTGATCATCCTAAAGTAATTAGGGAGAATATTCTATTGTAAATAGTTTACAAATGTCATTAATTGAATTAATAGCTAATGATAGAGAACTAATATGATTGGACTCACAATAAAGTAGACATTAATATTATACTCTATGTCTAATCGGAATATTGTATGATGAAAGGATTAAATTTTACGAAAAAAATAATACACAAAAAGATTAATTAAAACTACTTTAACATTCTTAAATATATAGGTAGTCATGATATATTGCCAGATATCAATTATTTAAAAGAGGAGAAAATATTACAATAGAAGCCTTTATTTAAAAGAGGAGATCAAGATTACACTAGAAGCCTGCACAAATGCAGATTATGTAAGATCCATAGTGGACTAAAGATCAACATCAGGATAATGTATTTTTATGGGAGGAAATTTTGTTTCCTAGAAGAGGGAAAAAAATGTTAGGGCAACATCAAGTGCAGAATCAGAACCAGATCCAGGCATTAAGGGTATGTGAGTTCCTTTGGTTAAAAATAGTTCTTGATGACTTAAAAAATAAATGGTAAGGTCCATTGAAATTATACTCTAATAATAAGGTTGTAATCAGGATTGTACATAATCCTATTCATCATGTCAAATTAAACATGTGGAAGTTGATAGGAATTTTATAAAAGAGAAATTGGAAATTGGCGTGGTATGCTTGCCTTTCATCTCATTAAAGGAGCAAATAGTTTTTAACAAAAGGAATGTCCACTACATCCTTTGAAGACTTTATTAACAAATTGAAATAATTATTTATGCACTTTTGATAGGAAATAATTATTTAGAGTATTTTATGGGATAGCTTTTAATTGGTTGATTGTGTGTTTATGTATATCTTAGAATTAGTCGCCCGATTGTGTATATCCCTATTCTATTAGCTATTCTAGGAATCCTTTCATGTATATTATAATTATTCAGCTTGTCAATCAAGCCCCACTTCTTTGACCAAAACTTGATCAGAAAAATTTCAAAAGTTTTTCAAAGGGTATTTTAATGATTAAAAAGACTTACTTTGAAATCAAAACTTTAATTCTTCTTAATAAATTCAAAAGATTTGTGCACTAAGTTGAAAACATGATTTGCCTATACATGAAGAGCCCCTAAATCATTAAAATAACTAATAAAAAATACAAGAAATATTACAAATAAATTTGTAGAATTGTTGTGCCTTAATCTTTCTTGATCTTAATCTTCTTAGTTTATTTCAAAAAAAAAATCTTCTTAGTTAACTTGAACATATTTGGTCTCTATAAATTGCTTCTTGACTTCATTTCATGTTACTTTCTTTGGAGACATCAAAGAATAAATCATGAGTAATAACTATAATTTATTATCATCAAAGACACAAATTGTAACCTCCTTTATTTTAATATAATTAAAATAAATTTTAATTAAAAACAAAAACAATAATAATGCTCATTTATGTTTAATTTAATAAACTTTGTGGTCATTTGAAATATATAAGTTTGATTAGAACCTCTTTTCTACTATAAGGTACTATATGCTACGTTTTAGATTTTTAATGATTTGAATCAAATATCAAGAGGTATAATGTCCAAAAAAACGGGGTGTTAGCTTTGATGGATGGGTTTTCTTGCTAATTTTTCAACGCAAAGCCAACAACACGTGGAGTTCCGTGCGTTTTTGCCCTTACACGTGTGGGCTCCCTCTTTAAAGAATCACTTGCTTGCACGTCTTATTTCCCCAATTGTCCAATTTGCTCTCGTGCTTGCCCACAAGCTTTCCACTTTAAACACTCGACAAGTGTTTTGTTGTCAAGTTCCTTTTCTTTTTTTCTTTCACGTCTTAAGCCGTAAAGCCTATTTAAAGAAAATAAGAATCTTAATCATCTAAAATAAGCATACGAAGACAGAAAGGAAAAGGAAAGGACCAAGATACCACAAATGACCAGTCAATGGTTGAGTAAAGGAAAAGAGAAGTGGAACTTTCTCCTCATCCATTGCACTTGCCGGTGGGATTTAAGCAACCAAATGACGGCAGCCACTATGCAGGCCGCTTGGTGTTGTACTCGTAGAGTTATCAAAATAAGTCACCCACGACCTACATTTCCATAAGTTGATGCATTCATGGCGGTGTTGGACTTTGCATTGCATATAAATGTGACCGACCACGTTTTCTATGTAATGCAGCACGTACTTAGTGAACTAGTTTCGTCACTATCTTTAGTCTCTGACCTGTTTTTAATCACAACAACCCTCACCAAATTGCTGATGGAGTGGTTGCACGTGGACATTTGAGCTTATAATCCTGTGATTACTTACTAATATGTAATTTGATCAATTAATAACTAGTACAACGATGGTTAGCATCGAAAGCCGCAAGGAATTCTTATTCTGCGATAGCAAAAAAGGCCATTGGGGTTAGTGAAGGCTTTATTTCCTCTGATGAGGCTTTCGCAGCAAGAGTGCCGTTGGGGGGTATGTGGAAGTCGTTCCAGGTGCTACTGGTAAAAACTCACTATGCTTTCTAAACATACATCGTCCAAAAAAAGTGTTGTTTTTATCGGCTGTAGCAAAGAAAAGATGCTTCAGCTTATGCCTTTTCTTCTCTTGCTTCCTACGCAAACCTCAGACCTAAGCCAATTAATCTAAATCTTATTAAATTAACGGAGAGCCTTCTGGAATAGCAATAGCCGGTGTACTGTACTTAATTGCTTATAACTATGTTTAGGCAACGGATAGATAATTAATCAGCTCAAGAGCTCTTGACTGCTAAACCAACTGCGGCAATGGTTCTCTTCTTTGTTCATTTTTTGTTCTCAATCAGCTGCTGCTTTTCATTGAACTCTGCGTTAGCTTATGTCTCGAACGCGATTTTGAGAATTTACCTGATGCCATCTTAACACACGTCAGTTCCTCCAAAGTTTTGACTTGAACAAGTGAAAATCCTCCATAATTAAGGATCTATATTGCTCAGATTTTGGACTTGTATGGTTACATCGATTGGAATGGTAAACGTTTTCTCTTTTAGGATGCATAGGAAGGAAAAGGAAAAGGAAAAGGAAAAGGAGAGTATTAACATAAATTTCTACACAAAACAATAATCCTAATTTCTTTGAGATTGTTTAATCCTTCTTTGGACTTCTTTAGCCAGCTCTTCTGCGCCTCCTGCTGCTTCTACTTCCTGCACCACACGTTATGAAGGCGATTAACTCTTTTTCTTTATTTAAATTAGAACTGGAAAAAGAAATGCATTAAGCAGTGGTTAACTACCTGAGGTCCTAAAAACAATCCATAAGGAATTCCGCGAAATCTCTCAGAGTGATGAAACTATAAACCATAATCAAAATATGAAATATAATGACCTATCAGTCATATAATTAAGAATATTAAGGGAAAAATTTTTGATTAATTAGTGTGCAAAATGTACCTGATGAGCTGCCGCAACTCTCCTCAAGTAAGGCACGTTTGCCACGGGTCCCACTGGAAATCTACGGTGGACAAGGCCGTCATGGACAAACATGTAGGCCAACCCAAACATCGTAATTCCTAGACCCTGCGGACGTAATAAACTTCTGTTGGAACCAGTAGAGTCCTGACACGACAGGCAGTCAAAGGATGTTTGAATCTGCCGATTCTCGTGGCAATTATTAAGAGAAAAAAAACGACATCGGTGGGAAGGCAAAAAGGGTCGACTCACAGCACCGAAACAGAGTCCAGGAACGAGTCCTTTGTTGTAGAAGCCGTAGGATATGAGGGCAATCGCCGGGAGTGCATTAGTTATGGCGAAGACATCATTGAGTTCGAAAGCGCCGTTTCGTGGTCTGTGATGTGACTGTTTCAAGTTTTCCCAACTCGACTATGTGAGGGAAAGGACAAGAAAACAAATTCCGTGAACATGAACATAATAATTACGTTTGCTATAATCAACTGACTGTTTCAAGTTTTCCCAACTCGACAATGTGAGGGAGAGGACAAGAAAACAAATTCCGTGAACATAAACATAATAGTTACGTTTGCTATAATCAACCCACCTCGTGCATATTCCATAAAGAAGCATGCCACAAGGCTTTATGTGCCCATCTAGCCCAGTACTCCATCCCCACCTGTGTTTAATTTGACGAAAATACAGGAAATTGTGTCACTAAGTGCGTTTTTGACATGAAATTAGACCATTTAGGCTGTTAAGTCAGGGACACTGAATTGATGAGAACTTTCTAAAAGTAGAGGATGATTATGAAAATTGAATCTAAAGCGTTAAGGGTAGGGTAGAACTTTCTAAACTTACAGCGGCGCCAACAGAGAGAGCACACGTGCCAAACAATTCTAAGATCGTAACCTCTCCGCCCTGTAAATGGAAATTAACACAAAGGGCCTTGTAATAAGAGGAAGAAAATGAAGAGTGTAAAGTAGAGAAAATTACATAAACAACCCTTCTCGAACCATGTTATAAAGTCATTTGGATTGGAACTGTACCTCCACTTGCCATGAAAATCTGTAGTAAACAGACGCAAGAGCCATCGAAGTGATACCAAAGCTTGACAAGATAGCTGCAAGAAGATAAGTGTATCTCTCTGACCTCTTTCTCGCTAACCTCATCTCAACAAGCGAAAAATAATCGCTGACATATTTCTTATTAACGGCGACATGGTCTCCGGCCAAATAATCACCCTCGTAAACTGCGTTTGCGCCTTCCTCTTTTCTCTGTTCTGTAACAGAACATGTAACCAACCTCTGTCTCTTCCCCAAAGCAAAACTCTTTCTCTGTAAGTGAGCTGCAAGATTTAATGACATGGATTTGGACTCTATAGAAGCAAAATAAAATCGGTGGAAGCAGTAGAGCAGAGAACTAGAAGTTGCCGAAATCGAGGCTGCCATTTCCGTCACTTGTAGCTTAAGCAACTTATATTCTTGCAACTTCAGGCTCTGAAAGTGATTTAGACAAGTGATCAAGGGCGTTGCGGTTTGTAACTTGGCAGGAAAGCACTCAGTTTACGCTTAGACTACAATTAAGAACACCAGGAAAGTGAAAAGTGATGAATGGTTATAAGAAGAATTGCAAAGCATGTTGTGCCTGCTAAGAGCCACCATTATAAGACATGCGATGGGCTTATATACAGGTTTTTTTCACAGCTCTGTATATCTTTTTTGAGAATTTTTTTTAATAAATCGGCTGAGTGTTTGCCTGTAATTTAAAAAATAGTTTTTTAAAAAAAGCTTAATACAGTAAACAGTTTAGCGAATATAAAAATAAAAAATACTTTTAATTTTAACTATATTTTATTTTGTAATAAAAAGTATTTATTCATATAAATATTATTTAAAGTATATTAAACAATATGCAAAGTATAATATATTAATTATTATATAATTTTAAGCCATATGAAACGTAAATAAGAATATATCTAACTAAATCTTTTATATAGATTATAATATAAGTAAACTAATATTAAAAATAAATATTAAAACATATGAAAAAGCCAAATAATATTATATAAATCCAAAAATAAATATCCAAGTTGAGTATATAGTTAAATACATAATAAACAGGAAGATGAGTTTGTAGATATTGTGGGAATTATGTATAAAATATAAGGGCAAATAGGACTAAAAAATATAATCATTAAAAATTTATCTGAAAAACTACTTTTTTGATAAGATTCAAATTTAAGCTTCTTAAAAGGCTATATTTTGGCAGTCAAAAAAGTCATATCTATTAAAGAAGTGCTTTTTTATTTTACAGTCAAACACACATTTTTCTTAAAAAAGGCTTTTGTGGTAAAAAAAAGTGTTTATTGGCCTCCCAAAAAATCCATCCAAACAGGCACTAAGTAGTTGGACTGCGTAACGCTATTGTTGGTTAAATTGCCAAAAATACCCCTCTCTCTTGATCCATGTCCAATTGCTATTGTTTGCTAATGTAGAGTTTAGCGTGTACAATTGGCTAATTTCTTATCTAGAACACTTTTAAATTGGTTTTCATCTTCGCACAATAACTCTTGTGTTTTCGAAGGAGGCTTTTGAGCCACAAAATGTTCGTATAAAGAAGAAACTTTAAAAGTGTTAGTTTATGCTCTTGTAACAATCGGTTGGTTGCAATTTTATATATAATATTATTATTTAATTAATAAAAAATATTCTTTATCTTTATGTATTAAGTTAATTGCATTTGATGTTTAATACTAAAGGTAAAATCTTTGAAATAATTATTGTGTAATTAAAATTATAATGAGATCATAATTATGATATTCAATTTACATTTATGTATTATTCTTCGATGTTCCTAGTTTTATGATTTCAACAAAATTATGATAAGATCATAATTACAAGATTTAATTTATATTTATGTATTATTCCTAAATATTCATAGTTGTAGTTTCATCAATATAAGATATTGTTCAAACGGTAAAACTAGCATATATTATGTTTCTTTTTTATAATGAAAGTAATTGATCTCATAAATTAAAGTATATGGAGATACTTAAATTAATGTGTGGGTGCTTATTAGAGAATAAGTCACTTAACTAACCTAACTATGAGGATCCAAAATAGAATATTACTTATGTGTCTGTAGATTTTCCTATAATGACGGTTATATAATTGATCCTTATACTTGAAATTATTAAGGTATCTCGTGTGAAAATTACTATGTTTTGATGCTATTTATGAACTGTCCTAGGATAATCCAGTTGGTATGTAAGGTCCCAATATATACCCTGGAAGTATTATAGCATGTCTAGGTGTGTTAAGAAGTGAACACAACGAATTGAGTGCATTTAAGTATAGCAAGAGACGTAATGATACTTAATGTAAAAGATATGGGTAAATAGGTAATTTGTTCTTGTCGCCATGGATATACATACTTAGATGTGAAATATATATAAGAATTTTGATATGTTTGCCTGAATTATGAACGTGATGTGAGGGGAATTGGTAAAGGAAGTATCCTATTTGCTTATGAGATATTTTTGGTTAAAATTGGATGTGTTTTTTTGTTGCTCTTGCATGATAAGGCCAGAGTTAGTTGATTTCGAATGGGTACCTCGCTAGATGGATTGCATGATAAGGTCGAAGTTAGTTTATGTGGAATGGGTACCTCGCTGGATGGATAGGTTCCACTTATTAGACTTCTGTAATTTGGCCATATCTTGGTCTGTAGACCACAAATTTGGATAATTCAAATTGGAAATTAAACATGAGACATAGATCAAAAACTTTCATGAAGGAACTGAAATTTTATTCTGTCTCTAAGATTTTTAAATTCTGGCTGGAAGTTGAGTTATAGTTGTTGTCCCTGTTTTTGAAATGCCTGTAATTTTTTAGGTATAATTCCCAGAATAATTAACTAAATTGTATTAAATTTATTCCATTAGAAAATTAAGACATAGGGGAATGAAATAAATTGATAATATTATAGGCTAATGCAGAAATTAAAGGAAGAAGAAGGAACAATATGCAATTTTCCTAAAGTCAACTCATGGACCAATAAGATTAAAGCATGTATGTCTAATATAATTGTAACACATGGTCCAATATAATTGTAACATGTGGCCCAATACAATTTTAACACATGGTCTAATATAATTTTAGCATAAGGTCCAACAGAATTGTAACACGTGGTCCAATGAGAATGTAACACATAGACTAATAGGATTATGATATATGGTCCAATGGGATTGAAACATGTGTCTAAGACTAGAAAATTCATGAAAAGGAATACGGAGAGGGGAGATGTGTTAAGTCAATTATAATGCATATTTGTTGGACTTAATTTTGGTTGATTTGTGAAATTTGTGTTCATAAACTGATGGAATTATTTGTTAAATGTTCACAGATGGGCTTCAATGCGAAAAAGACGAAAAAGATCGAAAAGAGGAAAAATAAGGACAGAATCCCAAATCCGCATATTTCCAGAATTTATTTCCAAGTGAAACACAATCGCCAAGATCGTCTGGACTTCTACCTAAATTGGAACACAACCATTGAAGATCATCTCAACCTCTTTTCAAGAAGACCCCCACTGGAATTAGATGTGCACCTGATCTGAACAAAATCAAATCAAGATAACGAAGAGATTTAATTCAAGAAGGACATTAATGTTGATTGCCGTATTTTAATTGGAAGCTAGGGTTGCAAGGAAGATTATCACATATTCTTGAATTTTTCCAGCAAACGGCGGCATCCTGCCCTCTTCTTGCTTTTTCTCTACATTATTCAATAGCTGCCGAAACCCTTGTTTTATTCCCTTGCCCACGTTTCTAAATTCTTGAACAGTAGCATCGCAATTCTTCTTTCCTCTTATTGGCTGCCACATCTGATTGGTTCTCTTCTTATTTCCAGCATCGTCGCTTTTCCTTATAGCCGCATCCTTTGTTCTTCAATTTTTGTTCACGTTTTTCTTGTTCTTCAAAAG
The DNA here is from genome assembly GCA_027563825.1 of Erythroxylum mucronatum. NCBI lineage: Eukaryota > Viridiplantae > Streptophyta > Magnoliopsida > Malpighiales > Erythroxylaceae > Erythroxylum > Erythroxylum mucronatum. The sequence goes on along the minus strand of JAOSBP010000205.1, from coordinate 24,560,010 downwards.
TCCTTCATCGTTTCTGGATTGCCGCACCGTTGGATTTTCGTTGATTAACTGCCGCTGTTCACATCATTATCGCATATCCTTTTCTCATCCTAGCTGACGCAACCCTTGTTCCCTCCTGGCCCACGTCTCTTCATTCCTCCAACAGCTTCATCGTATTTGTTTGGATTGCCTCTTGCCTTTCACGATTTCAGCATCATCATCGTATTCGTTCCTATAGGCTGCCGCAACTGATTTCCTTTTGTTTTATGGTTTAATTTATCTGCATATTTCCTATTAGTTTATTCTTAGATTAGGGACTTTGGTTAATTTAAATTTCTGTTTTCTTGCTTTCAATTTCTGCACAATTTCAATTAGGGATTTTGTTATTTTCAATAAAGACCAGTTATGGAGTTTGTTTATTTTA
>JAOSBP010000205.1:24507956-24529958 GCA_027563825.1 Erythroxylum mucronatum | reverse complement strand
GAGAGGATTGACGCAGTCGAGTGGCGGAAAGAACAGCACCTAAATGACCTGTCTCTTTCCCTCCTGAGGGGTTGCCGTGACTTTCGCGTCTTTGATTGGTCGGACAGCTCGTCGTTTGAGGATTATACCGAACTGTTGCTTTCATTCTAGCTCGGCCTTCTTTTGGAGGAAAAGAGGGAGATAGCCGAAAGAAAACGAGAAGTAGTGCCGGATGAGGACTCACTGTGGTGAGAATTGTGTGCTTGTAAAGGATTTGGCTATCACAGGACTTGCCAACATAAATATATCAGAACATATAATGGACAGATTGTTCGACTTTGACGTGAAGAGGTGTGTTGACAATACTTGCAATAGACCGGGTAGGAAAGATAATATTTCTAAATAGAAAAGCTCATCTGGTCGAGGTTGTGACCAAGGCGAACTTATTGGAAATAAAATTTTTTACCTTTAGTCTTCACTGTCTCCTTAATTTTGTTGGATGACGCCTTAAGCTATCATTGTTCTTGTGTGAGAGAATGCCTTCTTAAATGTCACATAGCGAATTAGCGCGTTCGGTACGAGCCGATCGATCGGGATTGATTTTCTCCATATCCCCTATTTCCAAGGATTTTGTCTTGGCATTCGGGTCGGACGATGTCAATGTCGAGTGATGTCTTGGCATCGCGTGGTCCCAACATCTCGTGTTGGCGACCTTATCGATCTGTGTCGATGTCGAACGATTGGTCGATGTCGAGCGATTCAAGATCTTGTCTTAGCACCGCGTGGTTCCAACATCTCGTGTTGGCAACCTAGTCAAACGATATCAATATCGAGCGGTTCCATCATCTTGTGTTGGCAACTTTGTCGAACGATGTCGATGTCGAGTTGCTCCAACATCTTGTGTTGGCAGCCTTGTCGAATGATGTCGATGTTGAGCGGCTCCAACATCTTGTGTTGGCAACCTTGTCGATCGTTGTCGAGGCCGTAGCTGAGCGGTGACGAGGCCGTAGCTGAACTATGTCGAGGCCGTAGCTTACCGGTGTCGAGGCCCTAGCCAAACTATGTCGAGGCCGTAGCCGACCGATGTCGAGGCCGTAGCCAAATTATGTCGAGGCCGTAGCCGAACTATGTCGTGGTCGTAGCCGACCGATGTCGAGGCCGTAGCCAAACTATGTCGAGGCCGTAGCCGAACTATGTCGAGGCCGTAGCCGATCGATGTCGAGGCCGTAGCCAAACTATGTCGAGGCCGTAGCTGAACTATGTCGAGGCCGTAGCTGACCGATGTCGAGGCCGTAGCTGAACTATGTCGAGGCCGTAGTCGACCGATGTCAAAGCCATAGCCAAACTATGTCGAGGCCGTAGCTGACCGGTGTCGAGGCCGTAGCTGAATTATGTCGAGGCCATAGCCGAACTATGTCGAGGCCGTAGTCGACCAATGTCAAGGCCGTAGCCAAACTATGTCAAGGCCGTAGCTGACCGGTGTTGAGGCCGTAGTTGAACTATGTCGAGGCCGTAGCTAACCGATGTTGAGGCCGTAGCCGAACTATGTCGAGGCCGTGGCCGAACTATATCGAGGCCGTAACCGACCGATGTTGAGGCCGTAGCCAAACTATATCGAGGCCGTAGCCGACCGATGTCAATGGCAATCATCTTGTTTTTCCTTCTCGCCTTGTTTTAATAAGACTCTTTCTGCCAAGAACTTGAAACCCTTTATTGATGATGATCATGGCGTGGACCATTAAAAAATCTGACTGGCAGGGCCAGGAAAAGAGGTACCCACTACAACTCCGTAAGCAGTAATAAAATACGAGGGGAAGAAATAAACAAATAAGACAAAGCTTATCTAATGGTGAATATGGTCCTTCCCATGTCTGACCGAGCTTTCTAGGGTGTCTTCCAGTCGCCTCGGCCTTTCTTCGAACATAATCACCGATCTTTACGTCGCTCAGGGTTGGTCCTGTCGGTCGATCGGCTTTCTAGAGCTAGACTGACCCTTCTGTGTGTGAGTCAACTGTTCTGTCGCTCGGGCAGTGATCGTCCGCTCTTCGTTTTGTATTTTTCAGCACTTCCTCGAGCTGGATATATTTATCCGCTCGATTTCTTACCTCTTGGACAGATCTGGGCTGATCGAGGGCCAATGATTTCTTAAACTCCTCGTCCCTCGTGTTGCTCATAAGTGCGGCCAACATGGACGAGCAGGTGAGGTCGGGAACTTCGACAGCTTCATTGTTGAACCGAGCGATAAACTCCCGCAAACTTTCGTTCCTTCCTTGGGTCAACTGCATCACTTCCAAGGCAGTCTTCTGTGGCCGTTTACTCGTAGCGAACTGGTTGAGGAACAGCAGCTTGAAATCCTCAAAGCAGGTAATACAGCGTGGGGGTAGACTGTTGAACCACCGCCGGGCTCCTTCTTGAAAAGCTGTACAAAAAGCCTTGCACTGAATCGCATCGGGGACGCAATGCAAGTTCATCATTGATTGGAGGTGCTGAAGGTAATCGAGGGGATCGGTCTTTCCTATGTACTTCTCTGGCGTTGGTATCTTGGTACCGACCGCTGGAAGGCTATCCTGGATCTCCGGAATGAAAGGAGAACGGTATTTTATGGATGATTGATCCGGGCGGGAATTCACGGCTATATTGATTCGATTGTCGATAATTTTTTCTAGGGTTTCAACAGAGTGCCGATCGGCCATCATACCAATCTGCCGAGCGGGAGTTTGTTGCAGTTTTAGTTGAGGCGGTAAGATTTGGTGAATCAATAGATAGGTCGCTTCTTCTATTTGTCGTTAGGTGAGGGTGACTTGCTGTGGTGCAGGGTGCGAGGCAGTTCCGGCATTGTCCCCCAGTGCTGCGCTCTGTGCTTCTTGATCTTGGTTTTGAGGTTGTGGTTGATCACCTGAGTGTGAAGATTGTATGTGGTTATGTGGCGGCAGCTCATCCACACTAGGGTTTTGGGTGACGGGTTGAAGCAGTGTCAACAGAAGGGCAGCGGGTAATCGCAAGCCTATTCGTTGCAACGCAAGTGTCGCAACGGCGGTTACATCAGGATTGGTTGTTGCTGCCTGACTTATCTGTGTGGTTCTGGACGTGGTCCCCTGACGCCGGACCCCATGGTGGGCGTCAAATGGTTCAGCCAGATTTTGCTGGGGCGGAACTTCGTTGTTTGGATCCATGGTCTTGAATAGCTTTGGCTAGAGAACACCTGCAAAACGATAAAGGCGCGCCGGGGGTTGGTTCCCGGTAGGCCCCTTCGACGCTCAAGTCAGTCTTTTTGTGAGGGTTTTAGTAGTTTTCTGAAGAGAAAAGTAGGGTTCTGGAGTCGTACCTCTATCATGGCGAGATAATGAGTTTATATAGTAAATACCTGTAAGGATTAGGTCAATGTTGAGGAATGGGCCGATCGACCCATGCGTCTTTCTAGGTTCGGGCTTGGGCCTAGCACGGCCGACCCAACCACTAAGTAAAAATTGAGCAATGAGAATGTTGAATCACTTCGATGAGATCATTGTTATAAGTTTAACATTTTTTGCTATCTATAGGGAATGAGATTCTCTGGTGAATACCTTCATAACTAAATTCATAAGAGTGTGGATTTAAGTAAGGAGGAAAATACAATATGAGATATTTATGATGCAATATTATTTTTCCTATAGCTATGCCTATTACAATGACTTGCCTTCAATAGTTACAATTAAATCAATTGGTAATATTTCATACTAGATATAAAATGCTAAGCCTTTGAAAGAGTCAAAGTTAATGATTAAATGATGTATAGCTTGGTTGAAGCATATATTATTTATTAAGTTTAAAACTAAATTGGGTAATAAAAGGTTATGAGATATCTAAAAAGTTGGATATAATATTATAGATCCATTGAACAAATTGTTTGCTTTAATATATACTTATAGAAGATTAGTTCTAAAGATAAGTTGTGAGCGTAAGACGAAATTTGAAAAGTTCAAATTTCATGACAGCACAACCAATTGGAACTAGTGCCTTTGATGATGCATTTGATGTATTGTTAAAAGGCTACGAGACGTTAAATGATTCACTTTTATGATGAATTCAAAAAGTTTGTTTTAGAAATGCTTATGAATTTATCATGTTATCAAGAAGGTTAGTAAGAGTATATTTATCATCTTCAGTGGGAGTATGTAGAGACATATTGCTCAGAGAGAACAATAATTCTAATTTCAAATTCTCGAAAATATAATTTTCCAAGAACAACTCGTGTTGTATATGAAAAGGTAACAACTTAATTATGGGAATTAAATCTATATAGATAGATTTTAAGTTGTTCACCTATTCTAAGTCAAAGTATATAGATAATATACTAAGATTTTTAGTATTTGAGATATAAAATACTTGTGAAGTATTAAAGATATCCATTATTCTACGTATGAGTTGATATTTGAGTTCAAGGTTATAAGGACATTAACTTTTTAAGTTAATCCTAATTAAGGTTTATTTTACTTAGAACAATATCATTTTAAAATTGGAAAGGTTCTAATGTAGCAATGGTTGGTAGTTAAGCTATAATATATTTTTCATTTAGTGGAAATTATTATTTGGATCGATAAGTACTTTAATGGACTTGATATAGTTTCTTAGATTGTTCACAACAGTAATGTATTGTGGAACATTAGAGCCACTGGGCATGTAAAAAGAGCTAAGGTCTCATCAAAGATTCATGGATGTATTTATCAAAATTTTCATAGTTATGATGACAATTAAGATGAAAGTTATAAGATTTTAGCAAGTAATTCTCTTACTAAGCCACTGCTAGCAAGTAATTCTCTCACTGTTGTAGAATTCTCTTACTAAGCCACTGTTCTAGCAGTGGCATGATCGTCATATGGTATATGATAATTAAAGGATTGGCTTAGTGAAAGTGAGAGATTGTTGGTTTATGCCTTATAGCCATTCGAATTGGTTGTAGTTTAATGACAATTATTTAAAGACATTCTTTATCTTGTAAATGTTTAGATGTATATGAAAAATTCTATGGGATAATTATAAATTACAAATGAAATTATAATGAGATTATAATTATGAAATTCATATTGCATTTGTGTATATATCTCTAAATTGTTTCAGTTATTGTTCTATTAAGACTAGACATTAATAGAAAGTAAAAAGATTAACACACATTATGTTTTTCCTTATTAAGGAAGTAATCTATCTCATAGGCTAAAGTATGGAGATACTTAAACAAATGTGTGGGTGCTTGTTGAAGAACAAGTTCATTAAATAAACCCGATATAAGAAATTATTTGAAACATTACTTGTGCGTCTATGAAAATTCTCATTATGATGATTATATAAGCATTACAAGAGTTAAGACATTTAGTGACAACTTTTTTGTGACTAACTATCATTTAATCACAGATATGAAGTTTTTTTGTGACAAAACAATTGATTGAAATTATTGTTTGGATTAACTATGATGATTTATATTTTTTACTAATACAATGGTAATTATAACAATTTAGTATCTTTCACAATTAAATTCTTACTATTAATATGTTAATAGTGTCAAATTTTCTTTTATCACTAAGTTCTCTTACTAAAAGCATATGCAATTTGGCTCCAAAGTAATTTTGACAGGAATGAATTGTAATTATTACAAAGCATATGTTTGTCACTAATATTTTTTATTTGTTGTGACAAAACATAGTTTGGTCACAAATATTTTTCTCTTGCTGTGACGAAACGATTTACCGTCACATGATATTTTACTTTTTGTAACGAAAAATTTTGCCAATAAAAATTCAGTTAGTTAATATCTAATTAATATTGTCACAAAAAGGTAACTATTACTATCGTCACTATTATTCGTAATTTTTGTGACAAGTAATTTTGTTGTCACTTGATCATCAACTTTTTATTACAATAGTTATTGGCAATATAAATGTAACAAATTAATGATAACCATTTCATGTTATAATAACATATTAAAATTAACCACTTTAATGATTAATTTTGTTATTATTGTACAAATTTTAGGGATTAGAAACTACTAGTCACGATTTTTTAAATATTATTATTTACAAACAAATTTAAATAGCTTCTTATAAAATATTCAAACTGCATATATTGATAATCCAAAAGTAATATTTTACATATCAATAGATATTTGCTAAACATAACTTTGAAATTTCATCAAAATAAATAAATGTTTATATATAATGAAAATCTTGTTCCAAAATATTAAGCAAAACTCTTAACCTATTCAAAATTTAAAAACAAAGTTCTTGCCAATGCTCAATCATCATTATCATCATCGCCTTCCTTACTTTTGCTTACTGAATTAGTCTCATCATCACTAATAAAAATAAATAATTAAAAAATATTAATTTAATTCAATTTTAATTATATAACAAATGAACTATCAAGTCAAGCCCTGATCATCTTTTAGTTAGGCATGGTTTTAAATTCATCATATCACGTTTGAGTTTAAGTTACATTAAATTGTGAATGTAGTTTCTTTCATTATTATAAATATAATCATAATTATAATTGTATTGTTCATAATAATAATTACTATTATTTGCAATTAGAATATAATTTACATTTATAATTTAAAAGTCTTCTGTATGATAGTATACTATATTATTTTTCTTTTAATATAGGAATAATTTTTATAAGAAGTAAATAAAATCGCAAGCTTTGGAGATGTTATGCTTTTGAAAGGGTAAAAAATACATTAGAATTTAAAATTTTATATGTTGAATTTATTTTTAAGTTTTTTATTTTAAATATGTAATAAATTAAATGTATATAATCAATTAACATAAGATCAGTCAGAAGAAGAGCCAACTAGGGCTACCAAGGAATCAATAGCTAAGCCTAAATAAGAAACAAAACAAATCCAGTCTTAGAAATGACATATTCGTTTTTTAAAACCAGGATACCCGAGGTGAAAATGGTGCGGATATATTAAGATATTTAAAATTTATTTCATTTTAAAATTATTTTTATTTTGTAATATTTAAAATTACAGTACGATGTCATTAATTTAAAAATAAAACATAAAAGATTGCTTTAAGTAATATTACAAAAGTTAAATCATAAAGAGAATATAACGTAATTAATTTTATGATATCTTTTCTTGTATGTTGGGCCTTTACACAAAGTCAACACGGCGTGACAATGGGGAATTAAACTATAATGTTAAGTCGGTTCATCTTCAATCCCTATCCAACGAAGTTCTATGCTTACCCAACCAAAAATAACAATGAATAATTGTGAGATCTGAATCTAAATCATCTGGGTCGTCCTTTTTGCATCAATGTTTAGTCGCTATATAAAGTTATAAACCACAAACCCAAAACCACGGTTTAATGCTCCTGCACTTCGCTTTGAAGAGAATCTTAAGACAAGTGCTGGCAGCGAGAGAGTTGGCACTGTCGACGCTCCTCCCCTTCCGCTCTCGTTTGTACACGGGAAGGTTGTAGACCATTTCAATAACCCGGCCACAACATCGGCTCCTCGCTCCTTCAATACGAATGACCCTAACGTTGGCACAGGACTCGTCGAAGCACCTGCCTGTGGCGATGTTATAAAGTTGGAACTCAAGGTCAAATGGTGGGCTATCTTACAAAGAAGCCTTACTCACGAAGCCTACACTCATGCTACATCTACTCTAGTTAGGTTTATTGTTGTTTTCTTCCTATTCGTTCTTGGGTTATAAACTAGTATAAATATGGATTCTCCATGTATCAACAGATTCTTCATCAATGCAAAATTCAACAAGTCTTTTATTCCTTGGACTGATTCTAAGTTTCTTTAAGTCCTCTTTCTTTTTTCATCTCCTGGATTTGTTTTTAAGCTCTCGCGACTATTTTCTCCAGTTGATTATCGATTGCCCTTTATTAATGGTCTTAGTTAACTCTTTGCCTTCTTTTAATTGCCTTTTTATATTCATCTTTGTTTTTTTTTCCTTGCCTACCTTCACCTGCTTCTCTCTATTCCTCTCTCCCCTTTCCCTCTTTTTGCTTTCTTTTTTATATTTTTAAAGCTCTTTTTGCTTTCTTTTTTATATTTAAAAATATAATTAAACAAAATTTTCTTTGTTTAATTATATTTCTTTTTGTAGTAATTTCGAAATCAATCCCTATTTCAAAATGTGCAACCAAACTAAAACCCTAACATCAACTTTACTTCCTCAAAAGTTTCTTCAGTTTTCTTTAATTTCCTCTCATTACGCCCAGAAAACTCTGTAAGGTATGGGAGTATTTTCCAGTTGATTTGATGGAGCCCAAAGCCCATCTTAAATATTAAAAAAAAAAGAAAATATACCACATCGATTGATACATAAGCAATAGGTTTTAGACTTTTGGCGGCAGACAGATTCGCTTAAACCTGGTAAAAGTACTAGAAATGTAAAAGTTAATTAATTGCCATTAATTTCTATGTCTACCCTGTAAGTTATTTCCCAGCTCCTCTTAAATGATCGCTAGATTTAACCAGGAGAAACACTTGACGAATAAAGCAAGCAAAATTGAAAATTGTGAGAACTCATCAAGTTTATTATGCCAAAAGATTGAAAGGGATACTGAATTGGGGGATAGAGCGACAAGAGAAAAAGGATCGTGAACTTCAATTACTGAAACGTTGAACAAACATGAAAAGGATGAAGATGACCTCACCATCATGATTAGCTGCGAAACTTTACTGATTGTCGCATTGTCTTTATTCTTTCCTCTCTTTGTGTTTCCAAAACACCGAGAAAACATACTCCATGCATGCATACTTATATAGTATGCATGCATTTTTCCTCAAATTTTCTTCACAATCTCACCATGGAAGTTAAAAAGGGAATTTAAAAAGAAAACAAAAGGTAAAATTACAAACAGTCTTCAAAAGCAGCCTGGACCATTTGGAGAAGGCTCTATAAAGGGTTAAGCCATGCAACTTAATAAAATAACGTACGGTTATAGTGATGAAGGAAAGGAAGAAAGCGTAGCGGCTCCCAGGTGTGATGGATGTTGAGCAATTTCTTCTCCTCCAAGTTGGCCTTCCACATTGTCCCAAAACAGAAAGTTTGAACATTGCTGGGACTCGACCCAATCATTCATCAACTCTTTTCTTTGCAAGCACTCTAGTTCCATTTCTCCTTCCTCGTCCATCGTGCAAGACTGCATCTCAATTGGAACCACCATGTTCTCTATCAATGGTGGCAAGTAGTTTATCGACTCCATTCCGTTACTGAGTGTTGGAAAGGTTTGAACTCGATGCTGGCTTGGATTATTCCAGGCTTCTGCACTCAAATTCGCAGGTTCTTGGAAAAGCTCGCCGCGTACACTACTATCTGCGATGCCTTCAAGTGGAGTACTTGTGTCGAACATAAATAGTGGAGGTGGAGAAGAGAAAAGAGCATCTTGCATCTGTGGCCTCGACGATAAATCTTGATGCACCATGTCTAGTTGATGGTTCGAGGTATTATAAGTAATATTTGAATTCTCATTAGTACTCGTGCTAGTGTTAGAGGTTGTGGTAGCTGAAGGCTTTCGAATCTTCTTTTTGATCCATGAATTCCAGTAGTTCTTTATCTCATTATCAGTTCTCCCAGGCAAATGACTTGCAATGTGAGCCCATCTGCAGTTAGTACAATAATTAACTTAATAGCATATAAATCTCTAATTAAGTAAAAATCACATCAGACGGCTGAAGTGTGTGAGATGAAGAAGAAACTATTAGATTTTTGAAATGAAAACTAGTCTAATAAAATGTTGCTTATAGAACATACAAAGAGAGTATAATACTGTGATTTAGAAAAAAAAATAAATCTTAATGGCATGTATTTCCCGTTGAAAATGGGCATTTCAACCTCTGATAATGCCCTCTTAACGTCTTCCAGAGTGTAGTTGATAGCTGATTAAGGAACTACTTAACAACGAGATTGCTTCCATCGATTATTTAAAATATAACTGTAGAAACACATGCCTAATGAGCTAGACTTATGATTCAAGATTTCTTTGACATCAGTTTTCGTTTTCCTCTATATTCCACTAAATCATTGGGCCTGTCGAAAATGAAAAACTCATTCTTTCAAAATAGTCTAACTAAACTCCTGCAGCAACAAGAAGATCACTAAGAAATCCCACATGGTTTCAGCCATTATATGTTGCTGTATAGACAATCAAATCAGTTTGAGAAAGAAGAAACTGATGCAGGAATGTCGGTGTACTTCAGCTGTTAGGTTCATATGGTATATAGTAAAACCTGTTCCCAACAACTCCGTGAAGGCTAATAATCAACTTCTCCTCTTCTGGGGTAAACCTTCCTCTTCTAATATCAGGCCTCAAGTAATTAATCCATCTCAAACGACAGCTCTTGCCACATCTTTGAAGCCCTAGAAGTTATTCAAAGAGAAACGTATTTGTTAGAAGAGGAAAACCAAAAAAAGAAAACAGGGCATAAGAGAGAAGTAGAGATGATAATAACCAGCTTTTTCAGGGACTTCACTCCAACATCCATATCCATGAGTCGTGATATATCTGATGAGCTTCTCATCTTCCTCAGGTGACCATAGCCCTCTCTTCACCTTCTGTTGGTTGCAACAAGAATGATGTCCCATCTTAATATTACCAAACTGCTTCTTCTTCTTCTTCTTCGTAATTAATTACTCTATGTTGTTTTATAATCGAACTCTTGAGGTTTTGTTTGGTGGATATAGATTGGCTTCATCCACGCAAAGAGAATAGTCTCTCTCCCCTTCCCCATTTAAATGTTAAACACAAGTAGAAATGGAGCCGACGCTGAAACCTGATGGGTCCAAAACAGGACCCACTTTTTCATCCAACCCTAAAATGACATTTTATCAACTCATATTCTCAAAGCGTTACTATTTTGTACGTAGAGTAGTATTACGTAACCAAACATGACATTACGTAACCAAACATGACATACTGGCTGGTTGTTTCTCAGACTTCTTTTTCTGATCTCTCTCTGTATGCAGAGAAAGGTTTTGGAACACCCTCCTGCTGTCCCATCAACTGAATTCCCAGATTATGTATCACGTCAAAATACGGAACAGAGAATTGAAGGGAAGAAAAGTTGCCTCGTATCTAGGGGACGACAATTAATTTTCGATTGGGGTCGTATTGTACCCTGAAAGAGGATGACATGAACGATCTCAGGATGAACATAAATTCATTAAGCATTTATCGAAGTGAATTGTTGTGGAAGGCGGCAGGCCTAGTGGCCATTCGTTGGTAATATTGATTAAAAGATATTTTTCATCAACTACTAAAAAATTGCGTTATTTGACTAATCAATTTTTTTTGTCAAGGTTAAGTAGAATGATATTAACAAATCTAAAAAGGAGGGTGGCTTACGAATGAAACACTTAACTACTTGGAACCATGTTTTGATAGGGAAACGGATTTGGAATTTGTTTGAAGATAGGGAGGCGTTATGGGTTAAGTGGGTGCATACCATTATTCTGAAAAGGAACAACTTTTAGAGTGTTCAACCAATCTACAATAATTCATGAAGTTGGCGAAAAATTTTATTTGCGAGGGATAAGATGAGGAACTAATTCAGATTTAGGATAGGAGATGGTATAGCTACTCTTTTATGGCAGGGCTCTTGACACCCGAGAGGCATTTTGCAGACCTTTTCTTCTCCGAGGGAGATAAATGGTTCGAAACTTTCAATGACAACCCAAGTTTCCGACATTATCAATCATGATGAGTGGAGTTGGCAAGAAGTTTCCTTAGAGCTCATCAGGAACCTTGAAGTCCCTTGTTATCATCCAAATAGTTCCCACCCTGATAGTCTAGAATAGCTAGCTGGATTCACAAGACAGTACACAACTGCTTCCGCCTATAACTATTTGCGACCTCCTATCCAGGAAGTTCTATGGTATAAGCTAGTGTGGAATAAAGGTAGCAGTCCTAGGTGCTCCTTTATCCTTTGGCTTGCTTTCCTTCAAAAACTACAAACTCGTGACAGACTCCCGTACCTCTATACTGCTAACCATTTTTCATTGTGTCTTTCGGCCAATGAAACCCTAGACAAATTATTTTTTGAGTGTTCATTTTCTAAATCAGTTTGGGACCTAAACCTCACTCATTTCCACTTACAATGCCCAAATCAGCCTTCCCTCCTGTCCCTCCTCACTTGGTTTCAAAGAGCTTCAAATACCCGCACTTTAAACCTTTTCCCAATCCTACTTTCTACTGCTGTTTACCACATTTGGTCTGAAAGGAATGCTGGAGCTTCTAAAGATGCAGCTAAGGATATTGGGAGTGTGTACCTCGGAATAATCTCCCAAATTAAGGAACATCAAGCCCAAACATAAAGAGGAGGTAATTAAATGAGTGCCTATTTTACTAATCTTTCTTTGCAGGTTTGCCAGCATAAGGAATGCAATAAGTTCGGTCACGTGGGTCTACAGTTGGTAGCGAACAGGGGACAATCTCCTACGCTCTAAATTCTTCAAATCTCACTGCACCAAGAGAATAGAAGCAGTAAACACCATGTTCTAATCTGTAACTACGGTAAAAGTCTAAGAAATTTATGTTATATTTATGTTAATCTTGAGTGGCTTGAGTTTCTGCCTTGTTGTGGTTAAATAGTAAGTTGGACTGTGGTTTATTATTTGCTGAAGTGAAATGAGTTTATTATGAGGCAGTTGTGGGAGTGATGGCATGTTGAACTTTGATAAATTGTGAGCAAGAAGTGATGGAGTTCTTGGGTTCTTGTTGGAGCTTTTGTATAGTATAGGTCTGTGTTCCTTTAATCCCCCACCCCGTAAGTGAGCGCTAGAAAAGTCTTAGAGTTACTTGTATTCCATCGTTGTACATAACTCTATATTTGTATAAAATCTACTAAATTATCAAAAAAATTCAAATAGAAATTTATATTCAATTTTAAGAAAATTATTGTAATTTATGAAAATCATGCATCACACTTTGCATTAAAAACTGGTACTGTCTTTGGTTGGCTAGAGGTATAAATGACCGTGAGCTTTTGTTAATTAAAAAGTACAATTTACTTTTTAAAAGAATTATTTTTATCTAATTTACAAGTTTTTATCAGAAAAATTTATCCTTTATTTTACTCATACTTCAAGGGCTACATTACATTTTGATAAGGGTACTTCAGAAGTGGTCAACTCACCAAAGAGGTCCACAAGTGCACGATGCTATAATCCGAAATATTTGTATTGAATGGGTCTTGTTCGTTATTATTTTGCTTTTCTTTATTGTTTTGTTTCCTGATTACGAGCAAAAGTGGAGATGTGTTATCTCTTGAAAAGTAGGGTTTTGTTATCAAATAACTTTGTATTTAAGCAATATTTCTAGACCAATAAGAGACAGTGAACTGTCTTGCAAACTTTACCTTATTAGCATTACTTTTCTTAATCTATTCTAAAGCTTGATTGGGACCAAATAGTGGTATCATAGCTAACACCACTCCTTCAAGTTCTTGTGCCACGCCCACGGGTGGTAACGCTGGTATTGTAGTGTTCAACTGAGGCTAGAAAAGGTCTAGTGCATAGCCAACCCGCTAGTGCTTGAGCTGCTAAAAGGTTTAGCGTATAGCTAACCCGCTAGTGCCTGGGCTGCTAAGCGTGATGGAATGTTACAATCTAATTGTCCCACATCAGTAATAAGAGAGGCTAATGTGATGTTTATAGGCCTATGGGCTTTCCCATCCTTTAAGCTAGGTTTTGGGGTTGATTATTCCATAAGACCTGTACCAATTAATGTTACAGTTTAATTGTCCCACATCGGTAATAAGAGAGGCTAATGTGAGGTTTATAAGCTAATAGGCTCTCTCACTCTTTAAGCTAGCTTTTGAGGTTGGCTCTCCCATAGACCTGAAACAATTGGTATCAGAGCCGAACTATCATGTGAACCAACAAAGAGCGCATAGACAACTTAGAGACAAACCTCAGTTTTATCCAAGACAGTTTAACCCACTTGAAAATTGGAGTTGCAGATAAGTTTCAACAACTGGAAGCGACGTTGAGCAGAATGATGGAAGCGTTACAAAAGGAGGGGAGTAGTGGTTCGGGATGACAGAACGGAGGCTCACGGACGATACACAATGAAGTTGATAGGCATGGAGATAATCAATGACCTATGTTTGCATCGAAGACCGTAAAGCTAGAGTTTCCAAAGTTCTTCGAAGGCGACCCGATAGAATGGTTGAACAAAGTCCACCAATATTTCAATTATTAGGCCACTCTGTTGTCTCAAAGGGTTCCTTTGGCTTTATACCACTTAGATGGTGAAGCAAACTAGTGGTGGTTGTCAATCTAACAAATGTGTGAGGAAAAAAGGGCTGAGATTAAGGAGACCATATTTGAAGAAAAGATAATGGTCCATTTTAGTCCTACGGAGAGTGAAGATTTTGATGAAGCTCTATCACAAGTTCATTAAATTGGATCTTATCATGAATATCAAATGAAATTTGAAAGATTGCGGAATTATGTTCGGGGGTGGTCGCATAAGGCGTTGGTCGGAACGTTTATGGTTGGACTCCATCCTTCCACAGCGGATGGAATACACACGTTTAGACTTAAGACCCTGAAAGAAGCCATAAATCTCACTCGAATGCAGGATGAGCAGCTTCGTCGACAACGAAAGATGTCGAGAGCAGTCCCTGCAACCCCACATCTGTTGAACTCGTCACCACAAAAAGAGCCTACAGCTTCACCCGCTAAATGCTTATTATTAGACGAAATTCGAAGGAAACACAACTAAGGGTTATGCTTCAGTTGCAACGAGAAGTTTGTTAAGGGATATAAGTGTCGATATCCTCAGTTACTCTTGATGGAAGGCGAACTAGGTTGGGATCTATATAACGATATTGTCAAAGAGGAGGCTCCAGAGGTTTCTCTTCATGCATTAACAGGATGGAACAATATAAGCAGGATGAGAGTGGTTGCTTATATTGGACGACATAGCCTCATCACATTGATCGATAGCAGGTCGACCCACAATTTTATTAGTGAGAGATTGGTAACTTAGTTGCAGCTTTCTGTCACTCCTTCTGATCCCTTCACAGTATGAGTCGCCAATGGCTCTCCGATGACGTGCCAAAGGAGGTACGAAAAGGTGTCATTGACAATCCAAGATATCGTGTTTTCACTCACTCTCTATGCATTACCGTTGACTGGATTGGATATTATTTTGGGAATTCAATGGCTTGAACAATTAGGCCTAGTTAAGTGTGATTGGAAGCATTTGACCATAGAATTTCAGTGGGAAAATGGACCAAGGAAACTGCAAGGCATGAATAGGCATGTTATTCAATCAACAGAGCCTAAATACATTGAAAAGGAAGTATGACAAGACCATTCTTTGTTTGTCTTATATCTACAACAAGAGAATAGTAAGATTCTTATACTCGAACATGAAAACACTCTTGTCATACTTTGATGATATATTTTAGGAACCTAAGCAATTGCCACCGCCACGTGAGATTGAGCATTGAATTATTCTCAAAGAAGGAACATAGACTATCAACGTTTAGCCCTATCGATACGCGTATTTTTAGAAAGCTGAAATTGAGCGATAAGTAAATGATATGCTACAATCTTGTTTAATTTGACAAAGCATGAGCCCTTTTTCTTTTCTGATTTTGTTAGTGAAGAAGAAAGATGTACTTAAAGTTTTTCTACGGATTACTAAACGCAACCACTATTAACGATCTATTTCCGATCCCAGCAGTTGATGATATGAGGAATGAGCTTGATGGTGCAGTTTTTTTAACTAAGCTTGACTTGATGACGGGTTATCTTCAAGTTCATATCCATCCTTTAGACATTTCTAGGACCACATTCCGCACTCATAATGGACATTACGAATATTTGGTGATGCCTTTTAGCCTTTGCAATGCTCCATCAACTTTTCAAGCACTTATGAACTCAATTTTTCGTTCGTACCTACGTAAGTTTGTTCTTGTATTTTTTGATGATATTTTAATCTATAGTTCGAGTTGGCAGATGCATATTGATCATGTCCACAAGGTATTCGACATCTTTTGGTGAGAACGGCTTTTTGTCAAGTTTAAGATATGTGCTTTTGGGAGTTAAGAACTTTACCTTGACCATATAATCTCGACTGAAAGAGTGAAAGTTGACTAGACGAAGATCCACTCCGTACTCAATTGGCGACATCCCACGACTGTTACGAAGTTACGCGTGTTCTTGGGTCTCACGGGATATTACCTCAAATTTGTTCGCAATTACAGTATTATTGCTCAACTACTTATTACTCTATTGAAAAAAGGGACAATTTGGTTGGAATGGTCAAACGAAACATGCTTTTCAAAGTCTTAAATCGACATTGATGAGTACGCTGATGCTAGCTTTGCTGGATTTTTCAAAGACGTTTGTTATTCACACCAACGCCTCAGGTGATGGAATTGGAGCAGTTTAATCAAAAAAAAAGGGAGACCAATCTCATTTATGAGTAGAGCATTAGGAGAGTCTAAACATTCATGGTCGATTTATGCTCGGGAAATGCTTACAATCATCAGTGCGGTGCGTACATAGAGACCGTATTTATTGGGGTGATACTTCATAATGCAAACGATCTCCGGAGTCTCAAATATTTGCTGGAACAACATAAATAGGTGTCAAAACTCGTGGGGTTTGACTATGAGATTTTGTATAAATCGAGTAGAGAAAACTCTGCTGCTAACTCGTACCTAGCATTACAAGCTATCTTTGTACAACACGTGGAGATATGGGATGAACTTAAAGAGGAGACAACTCAACATCCATGCATGTAACGTGTTGGTAAATTGGCATTTCATTCTCCTGGTCAACCATATTTGTGGCTAGAAGGATTAATTTATTATAAAAATAGAGTTGTGGTACCATCTGATTCTAAGTTAGCTCAACATCTCTTACGAGAGTTCCATACTACTCCTATTTATGGTCATTCCTGAGTGTTGCAAACATTTAAGCGATTGGCATAACAATATTATTGGTCGAGGATGTATAAATTAGTGAAAAAATATGTGGCAACTTGTGATATGTGTTAGTGTGTTAAAGCCGAAACATTGTGCCTTGCCAGTCTTTTACAACCCTTACCGGTGTTATGTCAAGTTTGGGAAGATATTTCTATGGACTTCGTTGATGGACTACCTTGTTCTGTCGACAAAGACACGATTATGGTAATCATTGATGGTTTAAGTAAATCGATCCATTTCTAGACATTGTCCCATCCTTATATAACAAGATTTGTTGCAGACAAGTTTGTGGAAGGAATAATCAAACTCCATGGGATGCCACGTTCAATAGTAAGTGATCGAAATCCTATCTTTGTCAGTAATTTTTGGAAAGAATTCCTTAAGATGTCTGGAATGCAGCTGAATATGAGTT
This sequence comes from Erythroxylum mucronatum, assembly GCA_027563825.1. Classification (NCBI taxonomy): domain Eukaryota; kingdom Viridiplantae; phylum Streptophyta; class Magnoliopsida; order Malpighiales; family Erythroxylaceae; genus Erythroxylum; species Erythroxylum mucronatum. Next base: position 24,512,626 of record JAOSBP010000205.1, on the reverse strand, counting down.
CTTCCTACCATCCTCAAAGTGTCGGACAAATCAAGGTGGTCAATCGTTGTTTAGAACAATACCTACACTGTTTTGTTCAACAATAACCATGTAGTTGGTGTCGTGTTCTACCTTGGGTGGCATTTTGGTATAACACCACGTATCATTCGCCAGTCGGCATGACACCATTTCAAGCCCTCTACGATAGACCTCTACCCACACTTCCACGATACGAACGTGGTTCATCCATGTTTAATGAGGTTGATGTACAACTTTCTTCTCAGCATAAACTACTTAAGGATTTGAAGACAAATTTGCATGCAGCACAGAACTGTATGAGACAGTTTGCGGATACTAAAAGGTGCAATGTTCAATTTAACGAGGGTGATTGGGTCTTTCTTAAGCTATATCCTTACTGGCAACAAATGGTATTATGATAAGCCTCGCAAAAGCTTGGCAATAAATTCTATTGCCCTTTTCAAATTGAAAAATGCATTGGCCAAGTTGCTTATCATCTTAAGCTGCCATCAGGTTCTCTTGTCCATCCAATTTTTTTTGTTTCCTTATTAAAGAAGAAAATTGGAGAAACATTGATGACCATAGAGCAACTGCCAATGTTAAACGATGATGGAGAGTTGCTTTTAATTCTGAAGACAATTTTGGATGAAAGATGGGTCAAACAAGGATCAAAGTTCGTGTCCATGAGTCTTGTTCAATAGAAAGGATTACCACTAGAACATGTGACATGGGAGAATACCAAACAACTGTGCCATAGCTTTCCTCAACTGAACCTTGAGGACAAGGCTCGCCTTGGTCGGGAAGTCATGATAAGAGTACTTTAGAAGTGGTCAACTCACCAAGGAAGTCCACACATGCAGGATGCCACAATCTGAGATATTTGAATTGAATGGGTGTTGTTCATTATTATTTTGCTTTTCTTTATTTTTTGTTTCCTGATTACGTGCGAAAGTGGAGATGTGTTATCTCCTGAAAAGTAGGGTTTTGTTTTCAAATAACTTTGTATTTAGCCAATATTTACATATCAATAAAAGACAGTGAATTGTCTTGCAAACTTTACCTTATTAGCGTTACTTTTCTTAATCTATTCTAAGGCTTGATCGGGACCAAACATATTTGATAAACAATTTTATTTTGATTTTTTTCACTGTTACGTATACTAAAGAGTCAAATAAAGAAGATGATAAAAGACTAAGATCCTCTGTCGTTTAAGCTTTTCTAAGGGGTCCTTTATATTTTAAGTTTAAAAATCCTTATAGTTTTGGTTACTCTCAATTACCTCTTTTTGTCAAAAGTATTAAATTAATTTTGCAAAAAGTTCCCAGTATTTCTCTAGCGTGAATAAAGACAAAATTTAATTGACTCTTATAATTTTTCTATTTTTATAAAGCCTAGCTTACTGTTATTCAAATTTCTTAAAAAATGTTTTTTTAATTTTATGTATTCTCAATTTTATGTTACAAATCCATTTTTTATTCTATTTAATTGAACTTTTCTATTGATTTAAATGTGCTTAATGAGAACATTTAACTTTAATAGGTACTAAGTTTATAATAATAAATATTAAATAAAGCTATAACGTTTCACATTTCAATATTAAAAGGCATGCTTTTATCACAGTTGATATAGAAATGTACAAAATGTTTCAATCAACTTTTAAGCTAAAACATATTTTTTAATTATTTTAATGTAAAATATCCATAACACTTTACCTAGTTAGTGGTTAGCCTTAAAATATGTGTGATAACTCAATATGATCCAAATTCCTAATCTTATATTAAGTTATTTACTCAACATACTAACAAAATTAATCATTTATAATTTTACATATTATTCTTTGTAACTAACCTTGCTTTATATCTTTCAACGCTTCCATCTAATTTGAAGTTGTAAAGCGAAAACCCAGCTACATTTAATTATTGTAATAATAAATGCATATGATTTAGATACTCCATAAATAGAGATAGAATTATTGATTAAATATTTGAAATTAACCTTAAGATTAGGCTTGGATATCTTAAAGTAAAATTTTCACAAAGAATAGAAGAATTATTAGATATAGTATTTGTCTTGCAAGAATCATTAGATATGAGCTTTAAGAGTTAGTAAGGATCAAAATTCATATATGAATTTAGATATGATTCTTTTACATAATGGTATTAACATAAGCAACTATGTAGTTAATAATGACTTTAGCTATTTTTTTTGTCTATTCTAAATTAACATTTCTTTTACTTTTAGTTTAAAAAGCTCATCACCTCTTCCAATATGTTCCTATAACTAGAATTCTCCCTTAGGGAGGTATTAGAATTCTCTTTAAATAATATAGCTCATATTTATGAAAAGAGGCATTGAAAGTCATATGTAGTTTTCTATCATATTGTCACACCCTTTGTAATTGAATGTGACTAGAATGTGTTAGTATTATATCATAAAGTACCTTATACCTCCTTATAAAGAAAGAAATTTAACACATATGTGTCCATTATATTCCTCCGTATTTATTAATTTATTGAAGTTTGTATGGCTTTTGATGCTTTAAAGTAAGTAAACTCATTTTCTACAACAGACATGCTAGCAATATTAGTCCATCTTCAGACATCAATAATCATATTATATATCTTATTTTTATATGACATCTAATTTGAAATATGTTTTCCTATTGCTACTTTAACTCATTCTTGTTCAGTTGAGCATTCACTACTTTTCTAAGTACAAATGTCTCACTATCAATATGATAATCAACATTATAGTCATTAACATAAATTGGGGTGTTGAATTACACCTAACTTGCCTTTTCTCATCATGAATTCAAGGGTGAGTGCTTATTTATGTGATTACTTATTACTCTTCTAAGTATAAATATTTTAATATCAACACATAATCAACATTGTAGTAATCAATTTTCTTTAGGGTGTTGAATTACGCCTAGTTGGCCTCCTCTTATTATGAATTTGAGGGTTTTGTCCCTTTTGTAACTTGACAAGTTTGACTAGATGCTTCTCTAAGAGGTCTCTCACATCATTATACATGATTATGATCTTATTATGTTGTTGCTGCATGTTTTGCAAAAGAAAGGATGCACTTTGTTTCTCTTCTTTGGGTGTTGAACCACCTTTACAAGACATGTTTACAAGCTTCTTGAAGAAACCCTAATTTTCATTTTTTCTTTTCTTTTCTTTTTCATTTTTTGATATATAGCAAACTAACACAAGATAAAAGACAAAGGAATAAGAGGATGAAGGAATTTTTTTTATGAAACCAGGCATGTTTAAGAATAGGGAAAAAAAGAGATCTACAAATGAAAACTAAAAGAAGAAATCATAATTAAGAATTTAAAATGAAAACAAAAAATCAAAAGTTGTAGACAATTGATTTATAGCCTAACTTTGATAATAACAAATATGAACTCGCTTAAGAATAAATCCTAGAGAACCTACAAACAAGATTGGAACTTTAACAAGAAAGTTAAATCAAGCAATTGAAAATGATCCTTTAATTTTAGAGAAACAAGAATTGAATCTAAAAAGTTTAGAACACCATAAAGTAAACTTTGATGAGTTCTCGAATAGGTTTAATAAAAAAACAAAGATGAGAAGAACAATCTCAATTTTGACTAAACTAAATAAATCTCAAAATTCTATATATCTAAATTTGTTCTCTTTTGTATAAGGGAAAATATGACTCCTACTTAAATTGAAAAGCTATAACTATTATAGAACTTTAATTGGGAACTCTAAACTATTATTACTACTTTTAACTATAATCTAATATATTAATCCAATCATGACTCCAAATACTAGTTGTGCTCATGTAAGATATTAAAATATTAAATATTTATATTTATAGTTTGAAATTATACTCAATTCAATACAAATTAACCTAAAACTTAATAGATGAAAACTTAATCAATCTAAGCCTATGATAAACTATACTTATAAATAATGGTCATGATATTATTAAAAACTATAAATTAAAGGAATTTATTAAATAACTTAGGTTTTTATAAATCTTTATTTTTATAAAAGACCAATCATCAATATTTTAATTTTAATTATTTTAGGGAGATGATTTATAGTTAATACACAAAATCTTCTTATGATAAGAATTTAACACAAAGATGCTTGTGGTTTGAAAATTTTATATAGTTTTTTGAAAGGCAATTAATTTCATTAAATAAAAACTCTATAAAACCTTAACAGGTATAAAAGTTCAAGTTAATTTTATATCTTTTTTTAATAAAAGGTAATTCATTGAATGAAAGTAATGGAAGTACAAGCTGGCTCAAATAGCCAACATAAAGTTGCTAGGAGATGAACTCCAAATCAAACACCCTTAGGATTAGATATTATATGGCAAAGATTAATCACAATTGTAGCACCCCACTCCCGCAGGACCCGAACCCGATATCGTAGGTGATACCCGAGTCACGAGAGTGGTATGCTAGAGCAGTTAGATACAGTCAAAAATTTAGTATAAATTTTTGTTTTGAACATGATCATATGCGTAGAAATCAGTAATCAATTTGGGCCCGCTTTAACTGCATTTCCAGTCATAATAAAACACTCAACAGTATTTAGCCATTTAATATACCATAACCCATAACCAAATTGGGCCCAATGTTATTCATAAACATTTTCAGTGAACGATTTACAATCAACAGAATGTCAATA
>JAOSBP010000205.1:24487368-24497796 GCA_027563825.1 Erythroxylum mucronatum | reverse complement strand
TTTCCAAAAATGTAAAACACATAACAATCCACTCCAATTAAATTTCCGAACACTAAAACCACATTTTTCACAGAAATTACATTCAAACACATATACCGGAAAATGTCATAAATGCATGTACAGTCATGTGCATATCCAAAAATCACAATTTATGTGTTTATGAAGGCCATAATATATATGAACGTGCCGAGACAACTGTACACACTCTTGATCCTTTCCAACTTACTATTCTACCCTTCCAATCGAGGGTAGGATGTTACAACAATGATACCAAATAGGAGAAAGAAAACTAATTTTGCAACTTTAGATTGTCATTAGAGCAGCTTAGGAGATTTTCCATTCCATAAGAGTTTTATTGTTAAATTTGTGCTTACATTTGTCTAAGTGAATATGCATTATGATTTTGTTGATGGTGCTCCTTAAAAGGTCATATGAAGAGGTAATGGATATGAAAGTTTTATTGTTCCTTTCATTCAAAATACTAGCAACCATGCAATCAAGAGTTATGATAACTAGCCATCGATCCCTTCATACATATGCTTGATTTGAGTGCTCCACACTATGATATCAGAGCAAGTAGTTGGAGAATTGTTTATCTCATAAAGAGCCATTATGGATTTCATATTCTATTTTGAATAAATGTAAGAGAAGAACAAATGGTTATGAGATTCAGCTTAAGGTTTGCATAAAGAACACCAGTTTCAGATCTGCAAATATTTTTCCAATTTTGTCCAGTGTAGATAGTTTTAGTTTGAATTCTTGCCATAGAGTATGTGCATGTCTAAGGTTGTAGTTCTTGCACCATACCACATGATGCCAAGGAACTTGGGGATGCTCTTCTCTGTAGACAAGTCCAGTTGAATAGGTAGAGAACCAGAATGTTCAACCTTCCACAAGATTTTGTCTGCTAGCCTCGTTAATGTGAAATTGGATATTAATTGGATCAAAGTTGAGTTTCAGCTGCTATTATAAGCTTGCTTCAGAATTGCCAATCCATGAGCTACATATTTACACTTCCATTTATGTGATTTTTGAGGATTTGAAGTTCAGAGATGGAATGAAGATATGCTATTATGATTCAAAATAAATAATAAATAATAAATTAACTAATGAATTGTGTTTTTTAATATTAATAAAATTATAATGTACATATAATTTTAAATTGTTCTTTAAAAATATCATGTCAATTTTAGTTCTAAAACCTTTATAATTAAATACAAACAAAAACCATTATTTCAAAAGAGCAGTCAAAACCTAAAAAATCTTGATATAATAAATTGTTAACTTTTTTTCGTTGTACAAAAATCAATATTCTTGATTGGTTTGAGAAAATTTATGATGACATTATTTGGAAAAAAAACTATGGTTGATGCTCTTTTTTAAAATAAAAAACTTATGATGGCATTATTTAGAAAATACTATTGTGTATAGTGTCTATCTTATCGAAATTTTCTATTTTAAAAAAGGACATCAATCTTGTAGTTCTTAAATGAATACACTTTGTGAAGTTAATAAATGCAAATGAATATGATTTGCTTTTTGAAAATTTTCATCTTGTAAAACAAAGTTTTTAAATTATAAATTGCAGATGATATTGTGGTAATTACGAATGATGTAGATGTAATTACAAAAAAATTTGGCTACAATTGCAGCAAATTACAGTAACAGTCGTAATATTAAAACCTTGATACAAAGTATAAAATACACTTTTAAGAGGCTGAAATCGTTAATTTACTTCCTGATATAGATACTTTGAAGTTTGAATGATATGGGAGAGAGTTATCTACAAAGTGATTTTCCTTAGATTAAGCTGATCATTCGAGACGATTTTGTGTCTATAGCACTAGCATCTTAAAATGGGTGACAAAAGTCACAAAAGGGCCTTTTTAATGGAATGAACTATTGCTGCCACTACCTTCAACCCTTAAATATAAACCATTTATGGATCATGAAACAAGCTTGCTGCGTCGGGTGCAAACGGGGCTTTTATTACTGGTTCTTCGCTCTGCAACTTTGGACGTGTGCAAGGTCTAGAGCTTAACTTATGAGCGAGGATTGTAACGTATATGCTTAGTCTTAATTCGTATATGCGCGCCTACTATATATATATATAGAGAGAGAGCTTACGTGCGAGGATTGTAACGTTTAGGCTTTGTATATGACTACTCTCTCTCTCTCTCTCTATAATTTGTATCTTTTTCACTTAGCACAAGATAAACAATTGAAAGAAAAGTTTAAACGACAACTGTTTATGCGTAAAAATCCCTAATTATTTAATGTCGTGTCTGGAACAAAAGGATTGATTGTAACCACTAGTGTCTTAATTAGTTAAAAGGGACAAGTAGAAACGTCGCGAAAATGAGATCACTTAATGTTGGTTTTCCTTAATACTTACTTTTAATATATTCTTTCATGTCAACTATTGTAGATTAGACGTCATTTCTGATAATTCTCACTGCTGCTATGCTTTCTCGTGGCTTCCTCAAGATGTAACAGAGGTAGGACCACGACTATTAATAAAACAATTGAAAAAGGAATAATGCGGAGAAGGACATTTAATATTTAAAAACTGAAGCAGAGAGTGGGCCTGTATCCCATACCACTTAATCAGTTTGACTAAAATCTTGTCTTCGCTTTCTGAACAAGAAATTCTGTGAAATGATGTAAGACTAACATCTATGCGTAGCATGTTTAACGTCATCAAATGCAATTGGTTGTTCATCTTAACAACAAATCCTTGATGAGACCCTTCCAAATATTGCCACAGCCTACATGGGTACATTTCAGAACTGAACTGGGGTTTTCTGGCAGTGGTAGCCTCAGTTTACGAGTATGGAAAACCTATGAATTACAGCCTCAGGCTCATCTTCAACAGGTTCTGTATCTACTTCTGCTATACTATATGGCCCTATTCAATTCACAGGCTCCATTCCCTTTTTATTTTTTCCCTTCTACTTAGACAGGATGGATAATTGAAATTCAACTCTAAAATTACAGCAGCCCTGTCATTTTCATAACTTCATTGCCTGTGGGGTAATCAATTAGTATAACTTTTGGTGAGTGTATATCTCTTCATCTCTCATCACCATTTACGCTTTCAACTAAATAAATTTATCAGGCTTCTAGGAGAAAAGATTAACCTCCCCATCACTGCCAATAATTGAACGCGATATATGTATGGAACTTCAACTAAAGACAAGAAAGCATCTCACCAACAATAAAAGCAGTTCATTCTATGTCAGTAGAAGACGGTTCCAAAATGGGAACGTTTCCAAAAAAAGGACTTGATCTTTTAATAGATTTCCATTTTTATTTCTTTGGACTACGAAAAATGTAATAGCAACTAGTTTAGCAAACCAATTTGTTTCTCTATGCTGCACTCTTCCCACCTTATTAAAGATGATGGAGGAGGTAATCCTTCCAAGTGATTTAAGACTGAAGTGGCATTTCAGTTTGGACCCTTTCTTGTAGAATAGTATAAACTAAGGGTTTAAATTATTTCACTGCCGTAATTATAATTACAGGGTTATAATTTTAGAGATTGTTGTGATTATTATTAAGATTTGATGAGGTCTGATATAGTCACAATTATATCTTCAACCACCTCAATAATTCGTAACCTTAATGTCATGGGCAACCCATCACAAACTAACCTAATAATAATGTTGGATGTCACGTAATAAAAGCATGAATGGTGCTTCAACATTTTCTTCATCTGTGAAAGCGATTTTTTTGTTTGATTTTATCAAAATACATTATGGTGACTGCAAACTGTAGAATATATACATGAATACATGATGTAAGAGCTAATCAATATCTAAGCAAGCGTACGATAGACACAAGATCTTTAGCTTGTGATATGTCCACGGATTAGTTAGAACATATAATAAGAAGCACTAGTATTTCTTTGTGAGGTTAGTTATCACATTCTAAATGTTCTTGTATACGTAGATGAGAATATCAGGCGGCACAGAGAGAGTTGTAGAGATTGAAAGCCAGTGTGGCTTCTGTTGATTGATGCAAATCATCCACCATATCTGATGTGAAGATATATGAGAAGGTGACTTTTGCTTGGATGGATCGCAAACCAAAGCTTTGAAAGTAATATACAAATCATTTTGAAAAAAGACCTCTTGGAGGATGTTGGAAAAGGGGGAATGATTAAACTTAGCTTTAAGGAGGAGCAATGGAGAGGCGCAGTGGGAGCAAGGGGACCTACCATTTGGGAATTTTAAGTATGGAGAATAGATGTTATCTTTCCCTTTAAAAGAATGGTTGGTTAAGTTATTATTCTTTGATGGAATGTCTCCACCTTAAGCTCTTTACTTCTAATCCTAATATAATATGGAATTTCACTTGTAGCCCTTTCTTTTTCTTTCATATCCCCACCATGGATCTTCATATGGACCCTCATTTCCTACTTATAGTCTCGTTCTTTTCGTATGTTATGGGGTCTCTTTTCCTTCCCTAGAAATATGGTTATATTAAATATTGTGACTCCCTTAATCTCCGACACATCTTAGAACTTGCTTGCAAGTCTAAAAACTAATTAAAATTCCATTTATTTTCTCACGTCTTCAAAAGAAAAAAGCAAAAAAAAAAAAAAGAATGAGCAAATTAAGATAGGCACAAGAAAGCTAGATGTAAACATAGGCAAGCAAAGTGAGTTTATCTTTAAGAGAAAATCTAGCAGAACATTAACCAAGGCTCGGGGTTAACACGACAAATGATTGGATGTACCATCAAGATAGTGCTCTGTATAGTTGCCGACGCGAACTTGAAGTAGCTAAGGAGTCATATATGTTATGTTAGTAACTTTGATGCCTTACAGAAAGTGATTGGAAAAGAACATTAGCTAATCCATACAGAACCCCTATTGCAAGTTGGTCCTGATGGAGGTACCCGCCGCAGTATTTCCCAAACAGTTAATCGCGATCTCTCTTTCAAACATGGCATTGATTGTGAATGTGAGGTTTGGACGAAAGCTACACGTCGGATTATGGTGTCCAATTGGTTTGGGCTGTCAACCGCAGACTTGAGCTGCATGACATAAATCTTAAGCCCATTTCTGAGTCAAGGATAAAAGGGAATATAAAAGGGCTGCAATACAAAGAACTGAGGCATTTAAAGCCCTTCTATGTTCTTTAAAATGACAAACATCCGCCCACCGCCACCATTTTTTTTCAGGAATGTCAATTTTGGGTCGGTTAGCTCGGTCCAACTTCACTTGATTTTGGTCTGAGTTGACCGAATCACGGGCGAATCACGGATTAAAAGTGATCGGCCCGACTTTGGCCGTGATCCGACCGTTATTTAAAAAACACCATCGTTTTTAACATTTTTTTAAAAAAATTATAAGATAGACCAAGTTAGTCAGCCCGCTCGTGGCCATGGGCCTGTTAGCCCATAATCAAGTCAGAGCATGGGCTGACCTATCCCAACCTGTCAAATCACAGGACATCCTAATCTAGGGTCAGTCAGGCCCGGTTGAGAGAGTCCCAAGTTTAAACCGGCCCATTGACATTTTTATTTCCTTTATGATCAGAAGTTTTCAAGTCCACGCCACTTTTCGAGTACCTTTTGGCCCTGGCAATATTAACATGGTATGTAAAGTATCAAGAAGTAAATTCAAGGCCTTTCTACAATTAAATTACTTCCCCAATTACAAACGGCAAAATTGTAGTCTAAATAAGATATCAGTTTGAAATTAAGAACAGGATAGCGAACCTATCACTCATATTTAGTACATTATAACAGAAAAGTCCTAAATCTACCGATATTATAACGCTTTAGTAACTAAAACGCTTACAGTAAGTGTACTGCCTTTTGCTCAAGATTCCGTCCAATAATAAAAGGAGAAAATCAACGCGAAACAAAAAAGGTTTCAATGAGTGTTGGACTCCAGATGGCACAAACCCTTTGTATGTCGAGTTCTCAAACATATGAATGCACTCAAATTTCATTTTGTAACCCATCTAGGCTTACTCAAGTGAAATGTGTTCTTCCCGTGACTTATTTATATTTATACCTAAACCCTTTGTTTGTAGTTAGTTCGAGTAAAAATTAGTCATTATAATGACTAGTTTTATGTTAGTATTCCATGTTAACATTCTAATCGACCTATATAGTAAAATAAGAAACAAACTTATTGGCCTAAAATCACCTCTTGCTTTAAAGGAAATTGATCTAACCCTTAGTTTGATAGATTGATGAATAGTGTGAAGAATAAAATCTCTTTCTAATCAAACTCCCTATGAATGCATTAACTCATGCTATTAATTTCCTTGATATATTTGAGGAAATTTATTTGGTCATATCTATAGGATTTCATAAAACTCTTATTACTCATGCCATGATCTATTTATATATATGATTTCTTAATCTATATGTATGAAATATGAAATTGAATCAAAACACTAGCATATCTCGATTCAAACAAAATAAGTAATTATGAATAATTTACAAAATAATTTGGATCATTTATTAAATTAAAGAATCAATCTAAACACATATTTCTAAGGTTCATCTTATCTATGTTTATCCTAATTTAGTTCATACTAAAATAAAGAAAACCAATAACAATAAAGACGAATATATAAAAAACTAATTCTTATTGATCTTGAAGTTTTCGCTTGAATCTTGATGGAAATCCTCTGTTTTCTCTCCAAAATTGCTTTCTTCTTGTTCAAAATGCTCTAATTTTTGTCTCTAATAATGTGAAATAATCTAATCAAAAAGTTGCTTTTTATGCTTATGAAACCCTAAAAATTTGAACGTCAGGTCTAACATATAACCATATTTTTCCTACATTCCAAAAAAATCTCATTTTATATAAAAATTAAAGCCAACACAAGTCCCCGACACAAATTCATGCTGTACCTATAATTTGACTCCTTTTCACCATCATAATAAATATATGTCAGTGTTATGCAACACGAATCTATGCTCATCTTGCACAAATCCATGTTGCTCCAAGTTGCACTAAATAACTCCACTTTGACTCAAATTTAACTAAATTTGTTCCTTCTTCATTATGGAGCTACAATAAGGCCTAAAAACAAAAATACCAAATTTAATATCAAATCCTATAGAAATAATTAAGAAAAGCAAAATACTCTTAAAATAATAATAAGAAATTAATATATTTAATATTTACCAATTAAAAAGAATACAAAGTATGTTTTGATAGAGCATTATGCATTCTATTTAAAGTAGTTGAAGATAGCATTTTTGAGTACAAGAGAAAGGGATATATTACAATTAATCTTGATGATCCAACAAAAATAAAAAATGCTTAATGTATACTATTGAAGATTCATAGATTTGGCGTATGAGACTTGGAATTTAAGCTTAGCATGGGCCTTACTTCATCTAACTGCATAGGACAAATTTATGAAAGGCAAGGTGTGTGGAGCTTTCCAAACTTCTTCGAACTTCCCTTCTAGCCGCTTCTAAGCCTCATCCATAATTATGATCTTGTCCAATTTTGAATCCCATGAACTAGACTCATTTTGTTGAAATCCTGACAAGCCTTAAATTTAAATTTAAGTTCTTGCATTGTTATACCAAAAAGAAATTTGTGTGGTTTTGCCACGCTGGATTGTAAGTGTTCAAATAAGGATGGTTACTTCCCTAAGCAAATTGTGCCTCATTGAAGTTCGCAAGGGTCCTTTACTCCCTATGATATATTTCCTCCGACATCGTTCTTTCTATTTCTTCTTGGCATTTAACTTTTTGGATTCCTCATAATTGCCTTGTGATGTCCAAATTAATGTGTCTTTTACTTTGCACCTAACTTCCTTCTCTCTCTCTCTTTTTATATAATTTCTTATGATTATGTACCACAATTATAAGAAAGGGAAATAATTTGTTAACAAAATAATTCAAAAATTCCCAAACTAATTCCCCGAAAATGAAGTTAAAAACTTGCTAAGCAAGTTTTACTTATATAAAACCCTCAATATTTAGCAAGTGCATAGATTGTAAGTCGTAGTAATTAAGGTGTCAATTCCACGAGGAATTAGCTAAAACTAATTGAATCTTAACTTTATCTAAGGTTGCAAAAACGTGAATTAAAATGAAAATAAAACTAAATAGAAAATTAAGCAATTGAGTATGATTTGATTAAAAATCAAATTATGAAATTAACATAAGTAAATCAAAATGGAGCAAAACCACTTAACAATTAAGATATCACACAAGACAAGATCAAACATTTATGAGAAGAAGGGATTCATTCTATCATCATTTTGCTACCCTATTCACTTTTGTTTGAATCTGGATTGATCCTAGATTTCTAAAGGGTTTATTACTCTCTCTCAAGATCTAATCATTTAACCCTAATTGACTCCGAAATTTCAATCTTGCAATCTCTTGATTAACAAAAATAGTTTACCTCTTCAACTAGTTCTTAAACGATCTATGAGAAGATCGAGTCCTCGCACAAGATCTCTCTTCGTATGATTATCGATTTGATATTTATGTGACCTATTGGGTTGTTAACTCTCATTACCCATCCTAATCATATTACTATCGATTCAATTTCTCAATTTATTATTAAAGTATGCACATTCACAAATATCACAATACCCGAACATTTCATTGACATCAAAATCAATTAAGTCATAAAATGATTAAAGAATCAATCCCAAAATGAAGTTAGAACATCATTAACAACTTATTCAGCATCCTCAAACCCAAAGCATTCTTTGAGATGTAGTGAATAAACAAGAGGAAATAGAAAATAACTTGAGATGGCTGGGTTGGAGTGGCTAGATAGCAGCTGGCTGAATCTCCTCTTCTCTTATTTCCTTCTTCTCTCATCCTTACGTTCTTTCTCAAAATGGAAAATGGGCTCCCCTCTTATTAGGGTCATTTAATGATCTTATATAGTCTTGACAACATTTAGGTTAAAAACTAGGTTTTACCCAAGCTAAAAAGTCGAAAAGGACCCTTCAAAAATGAAAAAAGAAGGAGATCCTTGTGTCTGCTGCGTCCCTGTCATGATCGTGATCCTTGAATTTTGGCTTTTGTCATGATTGTGACATAAGTGTCATGATTGTGACCTAGTGTGATTCTCTTCCTTCACGATCGTGACCTTAGGGGAGATCTTCTGTCACAACCGTGACCCCTGTTCATTTTATCCAAGCTTTCTCCATCTTCCTTCAATCTTCTTCATCTGAGTTCATACACTAACAAAAACATCAAAACACCTCAACCGCACAAAATTAAAGTTCAATATCATGATCTAATCCACAAAATACTTAAAAACATAAACACACATTCACATTGATATAATTCTAAACCTAAATGTGCACAAATAATCTAATCAACACCTAAAAGCATACTAAAACACATACCAAAACAAAATATAAACTACAACTATCAACATCATCACACTGAAACTTTTGCTTGTCTTCAAGCAAAAACAAAAGAAATAAAAATTCAAACAAAACAAACAATAACACATACATTCAGGCGTATGCAATAATGATACAATGGAATCTAACTTCACGAAACTAATTTAGCCTAAAACACAATCCTTGAAGTTCTTATTAACTTATGCAATTTGTGGCTAAGCACTTTGGACTAAGTATATGTACTACTCAAGACCTTAACGTCATATTCATTGACCCTCAACACTTGCATATACACATTGATAATCAATAGCCAACTAAAACTGCAAACATCACTTAGTAGCTTTTTATGAAAAATCATGCTATTCTCAAAGATCGGTAGGATTTGTTTATTAAATACCATTTTGTTAATTTTCTTTAACATTAAAATAGTCTTTTGAGTCGAAGGCAAACATTTGTGATGAATGTCTCTCGATTCCTCAACTAGGTTATGTTTTATTAATAGGCTTGGTTAGAATGCCATTTTAGCCTTTTGACTTGAAGGCAAACATTTATATTGAATGTCTTCCGGTTACTCAGCTATATCACATTCTCAACTGGCTACTAGCTCTATTTATAGACCGAAGGCTAGCGAAATAGTTATTTAGTTAAGATATACACATTTTTTTTTGTTCACATTGATTGCCTTCCTCATTTCTTTAGCTAATCATCCTCATGAAAAGATAATAACTATGCTACTTATTCAATTGAACTATGATTATAAATGTATGTAACAAATTTCCTAAGTTGAGCAAAATAATGTCAAATCCTAATTAACATGCATATTTAAACAAAGATACCTAGAACATGAATTGCACAAGATAATAAATCTTTACAACTTAAAAGACTATGTTCAAAGCTAAGCTAATTCCATTAAGTCCTAACCATTAACAGATTCACAAAATTCACACCATGAAAACCTAAGCAAAAACTAACATATGACATGTAAAATTCACTCATGATAAAAAAATACAACGCAAACTATGCACCTCCCCACACTTGGACAAAACATTATCCTCAATGTGAGAAAAAC
>JAOSBP010000205.1:24470373-24484728 GCA_027563825.1 Erythroxylum mucronatum | reverse complement strand
AAAGAGCAAGGGACCGTGCGTGCGAGGCGGCAATGGAAAAGTAGGTTTGAGTACTTTTTTGATGTGACTGCAACATCCTATAGGTGCATGGATCTTTTACTTTTTTTTTTATATTGAGAGTCATCATCTTTTTCTTTTTGTAAATAAAATAGCGAGCAACTATTTAGATTTAATAACATGATTAATGTGCCGAGTGCAACTAACACCTATACAATCATTGTTGAGAGTTTGCATTATAACAGTTGGAGGTTGTTGAAAAACTACCATACCCAAAAACACCATAAGTTAACCCTCAAATATAGCAAATTTAAGGTATAACAAGTTTAGTCGGTATTAAATATTATAAAATTAATTAAAAATTAAATAAAATTTAAAAATTATTCTTATCCAATAAAATTTTAAAGTTTAATTAAAAAAGAGACTGTTGAATAAAAATTAATCAGATTATTTGAGTTTATAAAAATTTGTTAGTTGATAAAAATTGTCATTAATTAATAAACTGATCAGTTTTTAACTGCAATAAATATTAAATTAAATCAAATCAAAAAGTAAAAAGCTGAATTAAAAAATTAACTAGTTTAAGGTTTTTATGTCAAACTGGTGAATCAATTTAATTTTTAAAATATTATCGTCTAGGGTTCAATTTAGTTCAATTTAAAGGGGAAAAAAAAGCTTTAACTTACTATAATGGACTAGTTCAAGTTTGGTTACTTCGTTTTGGGCCTCTTTGCAATGGAAACTTGTGAAAAAGATGATGCATGATAAGCCCAATGAGTAAGTGGAGAAAGATATGGTATTGGGGACAAAGAAACATTCCAAAGAGCATATGGCTATGGATGTTAAGTTGTATTGAGCTTATGGATCTAAAGATGAAGTAATCCCAAGTACTAATTGGGCTACACAACCTTCCTTCGACATGAGTGTGTCTTGATCAACCTTCACTCAATATAAGAGTGTCTTGATCTTGCCCGCACGGGTGTAGCTCGGTTGGTCTTCCAGCAAGGTTAGTTGGAACAAGGACCTATGTTCGAATCCCGGAAACGGGTGGAAAGAGCCGCTCTGCTGGTGGGTTGACCGAATAGATACCGTGATTTACTCCCTCATCTTATGGTCGGGCTCGTGAGTGAGGCCAGCTGGGGTGGCTGATTCCACCTTTTGGTGAGAGCAAGAGTGTCTTGATCTTAATTACTAAAAAAGAAAGAAATTAGGGTTCTAATGCAAATATTGGAGTGAAAAATAGAAACTAGCACCTAATCAATTATCAATATTATATTTAAGGTTTCAAATTGTAGGTGAATTGTAATGCAATAATTGTAGTGATTATAGATAATGCATGTACTATTACTAATAATGCAAATATAATTAAGATTACATTTTAAATCAGATAATAAAAAATATAATCGTAATTTAAGATATTGTTTATAATTATAAATTGAGCATTTAAGTTTTAATTAAAGTTTAATTAATATATCTTTAACTCTCTAATTAAACACTATATTTTAAACATAAATTAATTAATAAATAGTAATTCTCAAGCATTTGAAGCTTCTACAATGGGATAGTTAAGCCTTGTTTGTTTCTACTTTAATTTAAATTTCTGTTTTTATCTTTATATTCAATAAATAAATTTATTTGTTTGAGTTTCTAATTTTAGTTTTAGTTTTAGTTTTTCCAATTTTCATATTTTATGAAAATAATAATAATAACTTAATTTACGATTATGTTCATTTTTGTGAATTTGATTTACTATTAACTTAATATATATTATTTACTTATTTAATATTATTTATCACTAACAAATTACTTACTTAATTTAAATTTTTATAATTGCTTTAAATTTTATTTTTAAATAAACATATTTAATAATTATTACTAAATATATTTTAAATTACAATATATAATTTTTTTTATAAAAAACGATTTTACCGAAAAGTGACACTCCATTGAAACGTTATCTTCTTTAGTTACCGACGAGTGGCTCATCTTGTATCTGAACCCTACTTAAAAAGAAGCATTACAACCATAAGTTATGGGAGGCTGGCAGCTTTTTACATGTAACTGTCTGAGAGAAGAACAAAAGTGGTGGAAGTGGAAGAGTAAGAGATAGAGAGAAGCCATATCCAAGTGTAACGTATAAAGAAGTGAAATGAGTGTGTTTCTACACAAAAAGGGGTTCGTAGGTTGCTTAGTTACAAAGCGAGACAGTGACAAACACCCTCACGCCAATGCATTAAAAAGTAAAATACAATAAAACCATCAAATGGCTCATTTTTCAAAGTCTTATATAAATGTCTTCTTCTGGACTGGACCCTATTATAATTTTCCCTTTCTTAAGCTCCTCATGCTTTGTCCTCTTGTCTCCTCCTCCTCCTCCTCTCTTATCTCTGAACCCACTTCTATACTCTATTTCTACCAACCAAGTGGTGTTATTACAATATCCTTAAAAAGATGTAGGGTATGTCACGTGCATGTCACCTTATTTGCATGCCATGGCTTGGTATGTCGAACCAAATTATTACTCCAACATCGACATGCAAGATCAAGAAACATAATAAGGTATTGCTATCTTAAGAAGCACTCTTCAGTCACTAACCCTCACATAAGTTTGGAAATGGCACTAGCCAGTGGAAGAGTTACGAGAAACAAAGCTTCAACATCCATTATATATCCACAGAGAAGTGAGAATTTTGTAGTGGTTATTTCTTAAAGGGCAAAACAAAGCTTCACCATCCATGGAGTATTGCTGTTTAGAGAAGAGAGAAATTATGTATTTTGATGTATTATCTTATAATTTTAGTTTATAATCCCTCAACTTTTATTACAAATCTTAATTGCAAATTTAAAAATGACATCATTTTGCGTGTAACGCATAGTGTTATGCGTACTGTTATTATAAAATTTATAGTTAGAATTTTTAACAGAAATTAATGGTAAATAATTTTTAAAAGTTAAGAGTATATTAATAATTAGTTAAACTAAAGGGTCTAATAAATTTAGATAAAATTATATGATAATTTATTAATCATATGATTTAAATAAATCATTTAAAGATTTTTTTTCCTCAGTAGGAGAAGTACACAAAAACTAAGCTACAATACGGGGAAACACGACCCCTGAGCTATCCTCTAGTAGGATAGAAGAGCAACCCTCAGGCAGGTTTGGATACCAATGGATACTAAGAGTGAGATTCTTGGCGTAGTTTGCTAGCCAATCCGCAGCTCGATTAGCTTCACGATAGATATGCCTAGTTTTCACAGTCCACTCTCGGCTGCGGAGTTGTCGTGTCCCCATGAGTAGAATGTGGTATGGAACTTGTGATATGTCGAAGGATGATAGTAACGTAACGACTATCTGAGAGTCCACCTCGAGTTCTACCTTCCAAAAACCTAGCGTCTTGTGCAAGTTGCAATCCGGAAAAAACCCCCCACAACTCAGCACATACTGGTTGACAGAATCCGATATTGTGCGCAAAACCCCCTCGCCAACGCCCTGTGCTATCCCGAAGGAGGCCTCCCACTGTGGCTTGCGAAGTGGACATAGAATAAGCTCCATCAGTGTTAAGTCGTACCCAGTCTTGTGTGGGAAAGCTCCAGCTGATAAGGGTTTCCTGTCTTAATCGTGGACCCAGGACAGTTCTTCCTATCAATTCCTTGGCTTGCACAATCGTGCGGGCGTACCGGAGGACGATGACTTGAGGATTGGGTGGCCATGTAAAAGTGGACTCAAAGACTGCGTTATTGCGCCACGACCATAGGAACCAGCATGCCGTTCCAAACACTAAGGACCAATTAAAACCTAGGATAGTCTGTTGTTTTTGTAAGTTGGCAAAGATCCAATGATTTTTGTCCTCTAGGAAAAAAGCATCATTCGTGAAACTGGTTTGTAACCCTCTCCAGAAAGTGCGGGTTCGACATCCGTCTCGGACTACATGCAAAATAGATTCGATATTGGCAGGCCGGATCTGGTGATTGATGCCGAATTACTCTTTGTTGATTAGTGGGGAGTTTATCCCAAACTAACAGCCAGAGGAATGTTTGAATTCTCTGTGGCCCTTCCCATTTCCATACGATTTCCCACAACGTACTGCCACTGGTATCCTCCTGCCCATTGATCAAGTTATATGCAGAGTTTGTGGAAAAAGCACCGTTTTTAGAGGCACCCCAAGTCACTCGATCTGGGCCAAACTGAGGGCTAGGGGGAAGTGTGCCTGCAATCGCCATACAAATAGAGGGAGGAAGTAGGTCTTGAAAAAAGGACCACTTCCATCCTCCACGTTCATCCACAAATGTCATAATAGGTTTTGATAGCAGATGGCTTGGTACCGAAAATATAGCACGGTCTTTAAGAGCACCAAAGTCAGGCACCCAGGCGTCCTCCCAGAATTTTGTCATTAAGCCATTACCTACCATCCATTTTAAACCGCTGAGAACATGTTCCCAAACTGATGAGATACCTCGCTAGACCATGGAATATCGCCGGTAGCAGATAGATGAGTAGGTAGATTTTGCCTGTCAAATTGATATTTAGCACTTAATACCTGTACCCAGAGGGCTTCTGGTCGAGTGATCATGTGCCAGCCAAGTTTTGTCAAGAAAGCATCATTAGTTACCCGGATTTTTCTGAGCCCCAACTCACCTACCGCCTTGGGGCTACATATTGCATCCCACTTTACCAGACTACTCTTTCGTTTCTCCTCCTTTGATCCCCACAGGAAGCGACGAAAAATCCTTTCTATGTCATCACATAATTGCCGAGGTAACTGCACCGTTTGTATTGTGTAGGTGGGGAGCGCCGAAAGTACCGACTTGATTAATGTTATCCGATCGGCTAAGGATAGAAATTTTGCACGCCACCCATCAAGTTTGCGTTGTACCGTGTCAAGTATGTATTGATATGATCGTTTGGAAGTACGTTCATTGATAAGTGGTACACCAAGGTATTTTCCTAAGTTGAGGGCATGTTGGTAACCCAAACGATGACTGATGTCCAACGCCAAGTTGTGTGGTATGTTGGCAGAGAAAAAGCTCTTTGACTTTGCAGTGCTTGCCTTCAGGCCAGAAGTTGAACAAAACATATCGAGAATATGGGTGATGGTTGATACCTGCGTATCTGGTATTTTAGCAAAGAGAATGAGGTCATTAGCAAAAAAAAGATGGATAAGGGCTGGGTTGATACGAATCGGCTTCCAAAGGTCTTGTTGGACTGTATGGGTAATTAGATGTCCCAATCTCTCTAAGCAAAGAACGAATAGATAAGGCGATAATGGGTCCCCTTGACGGATTTAATCTTAAGAACTTGAATTTGAAACTTTTTAAATTGTCTTTTGGTATCAAATTGACCACTAATGGAGTACTTATCATGGTACCTCTTAAGCTAGGAAATGTTACCACTAAAGAAACAAAGCTTATGTGCTGCGTATAGGTGGAGCAAGAAGCTGAAATGGGATAGAATTATAACATCAAAATGCTAGTGAAAATGAGATGTATATATATATGGGAGTGACGCTTTACTTGGATAGGTTACAATCGAATGAACATGAAAATGAAGTGACCATAAGAGTAAGCTCGATTCTGGATAATTCTGTTTCCTAGTTTTGAGGATTCACCCATCTCTGGGCTCAAGATTCCAAACCACACTTGAATGATTAGAGATCGATGAATAGGGCAATTTGAAGAGGTTTCTTGCCTATGAATGTTACGAGGATATGATATGTTGTCATGTTCTCTAAAGAAAACTATGAAAATGAAGGTCCACTTTTATTGAAAATACTGATTATGTTCATGGAAAGGAAAGCTACCTAGAGTGATTCTTTTCTCAGGTATGATTTAATGAGATTCTAATATCATATATACTTATAACATCTAATGCCAGAAGGAGACATCATTATAAATCTCCATGTATTTCGCCTCACATGTTAACTGCTAAAACCGTCTCTTTGTCTTGGGCCTCTCCTTATTTTTTTCTTACGACTTCTTCTTCCTTCCAAAATCTCTCTCTTACTTCTTAGCTGTTTTAAAGTCCGTACAAAACCATGAAACCCTTCGAGATCCAACCATCAATCATAGGGCGAGTCAGCATTCGCCGTAACCAAGTCGTGTCCATGGAAGGCACCCACGAGCAAGAGCTCGAAGATCTTGAGTTTTTCCAAAAGCATGTCTCTGATCGCTTCGCTGACTTGTTGTCTTCCCCTGAAGACTTACGCCATGAACCGCTTCTGTCCATTTCTTGGCTCAGGAAACTCATGGACGTGTTCTTATGCTGTGAAGCTGAGTTCAAAGCGGTTTTGATAATGGGCCGTGATCCTACTCTCATCTCCAAGACCCCTTTGGATAAGTTGATTCCCGAGTTCTTGGAACGAGCTGTTAAGGTTCTTGACATCTGTATTGCTGTGTCTAGTGGGGTTGATTCGATCCGTCAGTGTCAGAAATTCGCCGAAATCGCTGTATCCGCGTTCGAATCCAAGCCGATGACTGATGGTCAGGTTAAACGAGCCAGAAAGGCTCTAACTTTATTAATGTCGGCAATCGCCGGAGATGATAAGGACATCAATCACTTTAAATCTACGGAGAGAGCGTGGTCTTTTGGGAGAAGAGGAAACCAAGGTGGACCTCATAAAGATAAAGCTGCAGGGTCTTTCAGATCACTCTCAATGATCGTAGCTAAGAACTGGTCAGCCGCGAAACAAATCCAAGCTATGTTCTCCAATCTCGTTGCACCACGTGGTGCAGAATCTACCGGACTGGCTTCGACTGTATACATAATGAGTGCTGTACTGGTTTTTGTCATGTGGGTACTTGTCGCCTCACTCCCATGTCAAGATAGGGGTGGATTGTCGACGCATTTTCAGATTCCGAAACAATTAACATGGGCACAAAGCATGATTGGATTGCAAGAGAAGATTGGAGAGGAGTGGAAGAAAAAGGAGAAAAAAGGGTCTGCTGGATTGCTTGAGGAAGTCCAGAGAATGGAAAAGTTGGGGCAAAGTTTGATTGAATTCGCCGATGGGTTTCAGTTTCCGGGAGAGGCGGAGAATGCGGCGGTGCAGGTGACGGAGCTGGCGGATATTTGTCAGAGAATGGAAGAGGGATTGGTCCCTTTGCAGCAGCAGATTAGAGAGGTTTTTCATAGGATTGTGAGGAGCAGGGCAGAGGTGCTTGAAATGTTGGAGCATGCTGGGAAAGTTTCTCAGCCAATGGCATGAGATTTGTCTGAAAATTGAAGTTTCAGACGTTTGTCGGAAATTTTTGTGCATAACAGAGTCAGCCTTGAAATATTTAGGGGTGGATTCGTGATTTTGGGTTCAAATTGTAAATCATTTTATGAAAAAACGCAAATTCGAACCAAGATCATGAATTTATATACAGGTCCTTTTTTATGCTAAATAATCTCAATGACTAGTCTTTATTCATAATTCTGTCATCCCAGTTTGCTTCATCTTTCAAGGGCTGCGAATGTGCTCCCATTCTTTACCTTGCTGGATTATGTGGTGAAAGCTTTGAGCCACGTGGTTCCTCTCCTCCCTCTTGTGCATTTGGAGCCAAAAGGATAGAATTCCAGCAAAAACGCAAGGATTTTGATCATGATTTTCTTTCTCTAAGGCGATAGAGTCAGTGATATTATGTACCTATAGTTTATAGGTCATTTAGTTGCTCGATTGATCTTATTTTGTCTCTATTTACCTACAATAAGGGTCCGCTGGCCATTGTAATCAATGACCAAATACACATATGAGAAAGCTTTTTTGAGATTAGAGCAAGAATTATAGTCTAAAAAGTTATATTTACTGGAGTTATTTTTTCTATCATCCTTAGAAGGAGAATTTTGCAGTCTAATTTTAAATAAAAAATCATTTTGTAATTGGAGATATGAATAAATGCATTGGTCGCATTATCTTATAATTAGCCAGTATCTTTAGGAGATTCTTTAGGAATTAGGGGACATATTTCTTCCTTGGCAATATTTATATCAAGCCCTCTTTGAAAAAAAGACATACAAATTTCTCTTCTTTTTAAAAGTACTGCACTTTCTTTATAATCATAAGTAACTAATTCAATTATTATTTTTAGAAAATAATTGAATTATTTTCTAGTAAAGGAATAATTGAAGTTTGATCCTAAAAGTTATGAGGTCTAATTTAAATTTTTGCACTTGTTCATTTTTAAGTATTAATATATTCTTAATAATTTGAAATAATTATTTTGGTATTGCCATCTAATGGGATAATTGTAAAAAATTTTAAAACTTTACTTAATTTTATAATATTAGCTTGAACTTTAAAAGGTGCGGCGTTAAAAATACTTTAACTTTCAATTTAATACAAAAATAATGCTACGTTAAGTCCTTTGTTAATGTGCATGATGTGATTAGCTATGTCAAATTAATGTTCACGTAATTATTTTATTGTTTAATAAATTAAAAAATAGAATACGCTAATGCTAAAGGATTACTTTTCTCTTCTGTGATGAAACTACATCTCTTTTCCTTCTCCTTGTCATCACTCCTTCTTTACCTAGCTCCAATTGCTTTCTTGGTTGGTATTGTCTTGAGTTCTCCTATTTGCAACCCTGCTTCTTCATCGTACGTGCAAGTAATTACTTTTCTATCTTTTTTTTTTTTTACTTAATTGCTTCTTCTTTTTCCCATCATTTCATAAGAAAGACTTTAAGAGAACTGCGAGATACAATACGAATCCTTTGTCTCAATATACAGACCAAGAGATATGAGAGGTGAGCCTCTAAATTTCTAGTTATGTGGGGAAAAATCTGAGTTCTACCGATGCTTTTCAACATACAATTTTGTTTGAAAATCTGGTTAGTTCTCAGGAAGTGCCAACTCAATGATACCATTTATGAGAAAAACGTCGAGCTAGATTCAGTAGGTAAGTTTTAAACACTTGA
Source organism: Erythroxylum mucronatum (assembly GCA_027563825.1). Lineage (NCBI taxonomy): Eukaryota > Viridiplantae > Streptophyta > Magnoliopsida > Malpighiales > Erythroxylaceae > Erythroxylum > Erythroxylum mucronatum. Next base: position 24,475,831 of record JAOSBP010000205.1, on the reverse strand, counting down.
AGTCTAGTTTTAACTTTACGCAGGAACACTTTTCTATGTAGGTATGGAAGATATAGATCTAACTTGAGCACGGAACAGAGGCAACTATTTTTTTTGGGATGTGTGCATCTCAGGGAAAGTTAGATCTTGGTGCTAGATGGAGCAATTTCATTTACTAACAATGCAACTCACATGATTTTGTAAAAAAACTATTGGAACTGAATTTGGAGATTAAAGTATGACCACGGTGGCTCACTGGATCCCAACAGTTATGGACCGTGACATGGGTTCATGACTATGGAAGATGGTTACGCTTTTAACTCCTTAATTCATCTGGCTAGTGCATCTAAACGCAACATAAACTTCTTTTAATTTTTTCTTGAGCACTTTAAAAACTTACTGACAGAAAAGAAACATATGTTCTTATACTCAAATGATGATTCTATAAAAAAATTGTTCAAATTAAGAATGAAAATTTGAGTAAATTTATGCTGCTTTTCAGGAAATCCAATGGAGTACGATGACCCCCCAACCAAGTTGGTCAGGATAGAAGGTTCATTTTATATGGAACTAATGAATAAAAATTGGTCCCATTTTCACTCCGCACAATCACATTGATAAAGGGAATTTTTAAACAAAAGCATTCAAAATAGGATGCTATAGATTTAAGAGAGAGGGTCAAAGTCCCAACTGCCACACACTTAAGTACTACTAGCACTCTACAAGTATATAAGTAGACTTTGCCTAATTGATTGATTGATAAGTTTTCCCAATAACTTTAGTCAGGAGTTTAGGTTACGAGGTAAAGTGAATTTTGAGAGAAACACAAAGAGTGTTTTTTCTATTAATTTTTTCTTTCAAGTCCATTATGACTCAAAATTAGAACAAAAACTCGTCCAAAGAAAGTGAGGAGTACAGAGTGGAGATAGACCAAAAGTTTATCATGAATACAATACAAGGATAATATAGGCATCTCACTAAGAAATTTAATAAAGGGAAGGATAAGTAGGAGAAACATGAAGTTACCTTATCTAGTCTATAATATAAATCACCTTTACTTATTAAAGTGGATGACATTGAGGTTTACGATAAGTTTGAGAATGCTACCAACTATTTAAGGAAGTTAACCTAAGGACATATAGAGGAGAAAGAGGTGGAAAAGGAGGTAGGATGGGAATATAAGGAGGGGGTAAATTTTTTTAGGTTATGATAGAGGGTATAAATAAAGGGCAGATATTAATATGGATAATATTAAGATGGTACCACCTTTTATAGGAAAGATAAACTCAGATGTCTATTTGTAGTAGGAAAAATGTATTGAGTTAGTTTTTTATTGTTACAATATTTCGGAAGAGAAAATTTTTAAGTTGGTGGGTATAGAGTTTAATAATTATACCATAGAATGGTGGGATCTATAAATTCTCACTAGAAGAAGGCACCATGAGCCACCTATTAGAACTTAGAAGGAGATGATAGAAGTGATTAGGAAATGCTTTATTCCAAATTCCTAGCTACAAACTTTAAATGTTCCAATAGCTTGGAGGAATACTATAAGGAGATGAAGGTTCTCATGGTTTGATCGAATGTGGAGGAAGATAGGGAAATAACAATCGCTGATTTCATTTATGGTCTAAATATATAAATTGTCAATGCTGTAGAACTATATCATTACGTGGAGTTGGAGGATGCAATTTACATGGCCATGAAAGTAGAAAGATGTCATAGAAAGAGGTGTATTGACTATTTTGGTATTTCTAGTGCATGTTCTTCGTCATGAAGTAAATCATAGAGTAGAAAGGATGAAAAAGCTCCAAAACCTAAATATAAGAAACCAAATCTAAAGTATAAACACTAAGTGGAGAGAAAGCTAAGACTGGTTCATGTTTAACAACTCGGAATCAAGATGTCAAGTGTTTAAAATGAGATTATATAACCTCACAATGTCTTAATAAGAGGGTGATGATGTTGAGGGATGATAAAGAGTATTTGTCTGAGCGTAAAAGAGGTGGCTGAGGATATGCCTAATTTAGAGGATGCTAGTGTTGATGAATGTATTGAGAGTCCTGAAGATGGAAGGATTGAAGTCACTAGAAGGGCATTGATTATATATATGAGAGGGGAAGATCTGAATAAACAATAGGAAAATCTCTTCCTACAAGGTGTTCCAATAAGGATCAAGTATGTAATATGATTATGAATGGAAGGAGTTGTGAAAATGTAGTTAGTGGAGAAGTTGAAATTGCTAACTACAAACACCCTAAACCATATAATATATAATGGTTGAATAAGAGTAGGAATCTTTGGATAACAAAGGAAATTCTAGTTTCTTTCTTAATTGGGAGTTATAAGGATGAAGTGTAATATGATGTGGTGCCTATATAAGTGGGTCACATTCTTTTAGGGTGTCTTTGATAATTTGATAGGAGAGCCATACATGATGGGTATAAGAATCATTATTACTTTACCATAAATGACAAATAGATAACCTTTTCTCCATTACCAAAGCAAGTTTATGAAGATCATTTTAAGATTTTTAAAAGTGAGCAAGAGATCAAGGAGAAAGAAATGGGAACAAACATATAGGGATAATTGAAAGACTTTTGGATAAAGTAAAAAATGAGATATAAATACGATGGAAAAGAAGTGAGTTATGTAGCAAGAATTGGGGATGTGAGAGATGCATTCTTAACCAAGTCCCAAATGCTTTTTTATTTATAAATTTTCTTTACTTTCTTTTAATATTGATATTAATGATACTTTTCCTTATAGATTTGCTTCTATTTTGTATGAATTTGATGATCTCTTTCAAGAGGTTATTCTATATGGATTACCACCTATGAGAAGGATAGAGCACTAAATCGATTTCAACCCTAGAGCTTAAATCATAAACTAGCCAACATATAAAACAAATCTAAAAGAGACAAAAGGGGGGAAAAAAACAAGTGGAATAACTATTTAAAAAGGGCTATATGAGAGAAAGCTTGATCCCTTCAATGTGTTATTTTTACTAGTTTTAAGGAAGGATAGATCTTGGAGAATATGCATGCATTATCATAACATTAACAAAATCACTATAAATTATAGGCATCCTATCCCTAGATAAGATGATATGCTTTATAAGTTATATGTTGTATGTTTATTCTCTAAACTTTGTTGTTGTCAAGTTAGGACTAGAAAAGGTTATAAATGGAAAATATCTTCTAAAACTGCATATAGTTTGTATGAGTGATTTTTAATGCCTTTTTGGTCTAACTAATGCACCTATCACATTTATGAGAATAATGTACGATATTTTATAGGGGGTTTAGGTAAACTTTTTGTTATGTATTTTGATGATAATCTTGTCTATGTAAAGACCTTATATGAGCAACGATATATAAATAAGCTAATAAAGGGAGAAATAAGTAATATTTGATCCTAAGATTAGGTCAGGTACATTTAGGAAAATAGAAGTTTCTAAGCAAGCCTAAGTCCAAGTTGCAACCAAGAGGAGATAGACCTCAAGTTATGGACAATGTGCATAACAATGCTTATAATAGTGACTTGCCATATAAGTAAGGAGTTCATACCACTTTTAAAATTTCTTATTTATCTCCTTTTGATTTGTAGATGAAGATGTTGATTTGAGGATAAATCCTTTTGAAAAGAGCAAAAATATAGGAACTAAGCTTTTATAAATGTACAAAAGCTTCAGAGAAAAGGAGACATGAAGAGGGGCTTGAGCATATTACAACATATTCAAGTAAAATGCCAAATTGCTAGAGATCCATTGAAGAACACTAGAGAACTATTAATGAGGAGTATAGAAAAGAAGGACAGAGAAGCTCTCAATAATCTAATGGGGGATATTCATGCAAAGAGTGATGCTTTGTTATTTTAAGAGATTAAAGTTAATTATATAAATTTGATTCAAGTGAATAAGAATGCTTTAGGATAAGGTTATAGAATGTAACTAATTTTGATGTCATATTGGTGACTAATACTGGTCATATATTGAATTTTTGAGGTTTAAGACATATAATATAATTAACATTAAAGTCATACTAGTGCTGGGCACAAACTTGCATTAGTTTTGCAAATAGAGAAATAGAAGCAAATTAGAATTATCTTGATTTGATAATTTTAGACTAACTTGTCTTTGTTGAGCACCTATAAAGTTTCAGATCAAATCTAGCACTTATAAGCTTCTTAAATAGGCACCAGACTCAAGGTTTAATTGTCTAGGAATTTGAATTATTTCAATTTTGGACTCTAATTCTTAGGGTTAATGTTCCTAAGTTTTTAGTTATAATTCATCTTATGGATGTAATTGTGAATAAAACATTTATTATTAATTAATAAAAAACACTTTGATATGGTCTTTTCATACTTTGATTAGAGAAACTCCTATTTTAAGTTCTCTAATAACTTTTGATCTTATCCAGCTTACTAGTAACAACCAACCTTTAAAATGTAGCACTCCTATCGTATCTTTTTATGACCATGATGATTCCTATCCTTCTTTTGAGTTTTATTTTTTGTCCATTCTTTAAGCAAACTTGGCTTGATAGAATGATTCTTTATCCTTATTCATATTGTTATGGGTTCTGACCAATATTATTGGTAAGTGTCATATTAATATGATTTTAACATGATTTGAGTATAGATTTGAGCTATATAATTGACTTATTATGCTATATTGATTATAAAGTGATATGTTAAAAAAGGAAAATAGTTGGACATTAATAAATTTTATTTCACTTGTTTTGTTCTAAGTACTGTGTCAAAATTATTAGTAATACTAGTAGTCATTTGAAAATGTGATGTAATTGGATAACCAAAAGTATTCATAACAAAAGTTTACCTTTATGTAGAAAAAGATTGAAATGAAATTATAAACAAACTTCTTATACTTTAAAAAATGATTATATTTATTTGTTTTTAATATAGTTTGTTAGGTGCTTATTACTTTATTCTCTTTATTTTCTTTAGTTTATATTATATATAAAGTTCAGTTGTTTGAATTGAGTTGTTGTTTGATATATTATTATTGTAGATATTGAAATAAATCACACGTTAGTATAGACTTAATATTCGATATACAAAACGCACAAGAAGGGGGGGTTGAATTGTGTATCCTTTTTTTGAATACAATCCCGTTTTCAAAACTTCTTTTGAAAATTGGCTTTTTCAGAACTATTGAATAACAGTTTCACAAAATATTGCAATTGGCTTCTAAGTACTTGTATAAAATAATAAGAACAAAAAGTTAGGAGTGAGAGTAGGAATCACACAGTAGATTTATACTGGTTCACCCCAAACCGTGGGTTACGTCCAGCCCTCATAATCCTTTCTGAGATTTCACTATACTTCTCAAGGATACAAGTATTCTTTTCACCGAGACTCTTCAGGTCTTTTACAATAAGTATTCTTTTCACTTAGCCTCTTCAGGCTTTCAGCTTTTCTTCTTTCTACTGAAAGATGTTTCGAGCTTTGTTAC
>JAOSBP010000205.1:24436934-24456413 GCA_027563825.1 Erythroxylum mucronatum | reverse complement strand
ATGAAGAGATATACAAGGTCATATACAATAAACGTAGAATCTTACAAAGAATAAATATCCAAATCTTAATACTCCCCGTTAAGTTGGAGTGTGGGGATCAAGAAGGCCCAACTTGCCTTTAAAGAAATGAAACTATTGATGACCCAAGGCTTTAGTGAAGATATCAGCTTTATGAAGATTGGAAGGAACATAAGCAGTAGCAAGTTAACCAGAAGAAATATTATCCCAGATAAAGTTACAATCAATCTCAATGTGTTTTGTGCGTTCATGAAACTCCAAATTAGCAGTAATGTGAAAATCAACTCGATTATCACAGTAAAGGTCCATGGGAGTAGAATGAAGAACAGCTAAATTTCAAAATAAAGCTTTGAGCCATAAGATCTCACCGGTGGTGGAGGCCATAGCATGATATTCGGCCTTGGAAGATGAATAGGAAACAGTGGGCTACTTCTTAGTTTTCTATAATATGGGAGAATCACCAAGCTGTACAAACCAACCAGTAGTCAAACGACGTGTGGTTTTGCAACTAGCCCAATCAGAATCACAATAGGCACGAAGATGGAGAGACTTATTATGATGAAAGAACAAACCCTAACTAGGAGAGCCCTTGATGTAGTGTAGGATTTTTAAAGCAGCTTCATAATGAGCTTTGAGAGATTCTTGCATGAGTTCACTAAGGGACTAAACAGCAAATGTAATATCTGGTCGGGTGAGCTGAAGATAAAGCTGTCAACCAATAAGACGACAATACTGATTGGGGTCATCAAAAGGAACATCCTTCACAAGGGACAAATTTGTCTGATAAGCCGTAGGAAGAGAGGAAGGCTTGCAACCCAATAAACCCACTTCTTCCAAAAGATCCAACACATATTTATGTTAGATTCAAGAAAATGCCTACACGAGAGTGAGCTACCTCTATAAGAAGAAAGTTTTTTACTTTCCCATGGTTTTTTAATTTGAAATGAGCCTGCAAAGAAGATTTAACAACAGAACAAGCATTTGGACAATTGCCCGCAATTAGGAGTTCATCCACATAAACCAAAATGACAGTATAAGTAGAGCCCATCATGTGGGGGAAAAAAAGATAAGAGTTACATTTGGATTTTGTGAAGCCAAGAGAAACAGTAACAGAGGATAATCGAGCAAACCATTGCCAAGAAACTTGTTTGAGACCATAGATGGACTTATGTAGTCTGTAGACTTGAGAATCACCATGAGAAAGATAGCTAGTGGAGGTTGCTTATAAAATTCTTCATCAAGAAATCCATGAAGAAAGGAATTGTTAATGTCAAGCTGCAGAATCTCCCAATTTTTGGCAGAGGAAACAAAAGAAAGATAGCGTACAGTGGTCAATTTGGCGACGGGAGCAAAAGTGTCAATGTAGTCCAACCCCTCTATCTGCGTGTAACCCTGAGCCACAAGGCATGCTTTGTAGTGCACAACACTACCATCACACTTCAACTTGATTTTATACACCCATTTAGAGCCAACAACTTTTTTGTCAACCGGTAAATCAACAAGAGACCAAGTATGATTTTCTTCTAAAGCTATTATTTCATCCTACATAGCGAGTCACAATTTGGAGTCCTGAGAAGCCTGTTTAAAAGTTTTGGATTCTCGATGGGTGGTAAGTTTAGACAAAAAAGTAAAGTGTGAAGCTGAAAATTTTGACTAACTCAAATAATGGGAAATTGAATATACCTGTCCTGCTTTGACATATCCACAAAAGAGAGTGTTAGAAGAATTGGGAAGCGTATGCTTAGTCGTGGTAGATGTAACTCGAACAAAATACGAAGCCAAGATAGAGGATTAGAAGCTCATTCCGGTCAAAGTTAGGGAAGAGGAGAGATTTTTTGGGGGGTGTATATTGATATATATAAGGACTAACCTTAATGCAGAAGCGATTGATCGATTCTTTGTTGGATAATCCACGTTTTACGGTTGGCTACTAGAGTCACCGTTAACCCACGACCCAAACTCTAATCCTCGATGATGTGATTCACGTAAGGAAAGATGAAGAAAAATTTTCTCCAAATTTAGCAAAATTGATGAGAGAGAAAGAGAATCAAAACTTAATTTTAATTCTAATGTTTTTGTTATCTTCTAAAAGATAACTCTCACCAGCCAACTTCCTCTTTTTATATTAGAAAAAAACTGACTGAAGTTATTTATATATATATATATATATATGTGTGTGGCTGTTTGTTTATCTATATATGGCTGATTATATAACTGCCAACAACTCCCACTTGGCCACAAAAGCCACGAGTTACATCTTCTCTCTAAAATTTCACGTGTCATACTGAGAATGGGGCGTGTGACCATTTAAAGAACCAGTAGTGTTATATTAAGTCACCATCTAACTAACATAACACTTTCACATAATCATGATACCCCAAATCATCCAAAATATCACCAAATGCATACACTGTCCCTTTATGCTCTTAGATATATCATATGATTATACACCAAGTATAATCGCCCGGGCTGATATGGTGATAAAGGAAAAAAGGTTCTTCCTTAGACACTCATAATAATCTATCTTAGCTTAACTACTTTCCTAATGTGCTCCGCTAGACTGTATACATCTTAGCCCTTGGAAACACACATTAAAGTAGCAACACCAAGCCTTGACTTCATATCATAGTTCTAAGTCGAAAGGTTTCATTCGATTAGACATAAAAGTCTATAGGATCATACAGTGACAAAGAAAGGGATTTAACTGTCACTCCACAAGAAGTTCGTTATATAGCACACACATTATGAAATGTGTGTTATAGCATAGCTCCCACTAAGTTGAGCATGTCACTCTGTGTATGCTATGCAAATCATAAATCTAGCTTTACTTAAAAACTAATCCGAGCCACTAGATTGACATACCAAATGCTAGTATTGAATTAGAATTTTTGGTGAAAAATTGAGAATTTTCTGGAAATTACACTTAGATTATCAATTCACAATACAGTTTGTTCTATGAGAAGAAGAAGCTCTCTGTACTAAAGATGATTGTTGATAATTCCTTGATAGGCTCCTTATTTGACTCCTCCTCTTCATCTCCTCTTTCTCTTCTTCATTCTCTTCTTAAACAACAAATTCCGCTTTTTCTTTAATCTCTAGCTCCTCTCAACTCTTCAAAGTTATCACATTCACTTGTTCCTTAAATTTAACTTGGCTTATCTAGATAAAAAACATATATACTCTTCAGAAACTAGATAACAATATATCCAATTAGAAGTATTGTGTTATGGAAAGAGGCGAATAACTATTTATTTTTATAAAGGGTAGCCTTGGTTATAGCAATAGTTTTCAAAAGGAAATTCTCGAGACATTTGATCATTCCTCTTGTTGCCATTATTGTAGAAATCCAAGTGAAACTTAATCTTCCTATGCAAGGTTAGGATATTCACTCTACCTGTAATTATAAATACCACAATGGAGGATGCTTTGAGGATAGTTACCCATAAAAAAATGGATGCTTCCACGTATAATTTGGTATCAAACATTCATGATTAAGGTGGACACCACCATAAATATCGCAACAAATCATGAATACTAGGTAAGGTTCTAACTAAGTGTTACATGCCCCACATTCCAAGCTTCCAATGTTGCCATAAGAGATGGCATATAATAATACCCTAAAGAGTATCATTCTCTTTGTCCTTTAATTGTATTTGGTAGCTTTAGCAATAAATAACCAAATCCTAAAATAAGCCATAAACACAATACTAAAAAAGAGAGCTCTAAAAAATAAAATAAACCTAAAAAGCAAAAAAAAATTTGAAAATTGGCTAGATTAATAAAAATTAGGTGTTCCTAATATCCTAGTCTTTGACAATGGTGCTAAAAACTATATTAATTTAGTTTACCACAAGCACAATGTAGTTGTAGCTAGCACTAGAAAGTATGAGTTGATCCCACGAGGACTAGAATTACTAGTACCAACTATCTTTATATTATCTAGTTTGACAAATTATGGTGATGAAGATTGATCAAATTTAAAATTAAAACAATAAACTAAAACAAATCAATATAATTGATTAACTAGAACAAATATTAAACTAGGAAACCACCAATGAAGATAACGTTACCCGAATTGAATCTCCTAAGACTTCTCATGTAATTAAGACTTCACACATCAATTTCATATGAAGTTCATTAGACTATAAAAATTCCCCACTTATGCTAACATTTTTCTTAATATTATTAGCAATTGTTCTTAGGTCAATTAATCAAAATCTCTTTCTAATTAAAAACCATAGAATTGTGTTAATTGATTTATGAAATTTTTAGGTTTCCTTGCTTGTTCTTCAATTGTTTTATTGTCCTAAGGCAGCTAATTATGTCTCTCGACCTTTCTTACTACTTCCCCTTTTAATTTTGCCTTTTATATTTTAAAAATTAGGTTTCTAAGTGGTACATAAGCAAGTACGCAAACATGTTCATAGTCATGCGCTATAAGAATCATGAAATCTTCGAATTTGAAGAAAACAATGGCTAAAAATGTGAACACAAGTAATTACATGAGGACGTTAATCATTAATATGGGCTTGTTTATGGCCATGTAACTCTTAAGAACTTTAAAATAACTTGTCTTGCGTGAAACACGGCAATGTTAAAGTACACAAGCTAGCATATGGGCATATTGATGCTCGTATACTTTTCCTGTAACTTCATAACTTTATCAAAATAACTCCAAACTGCCCCAAACTTGTTTGAATTCATTCCTTTTACTCCAAATACGTGAATTACATTCTAAAAATGAAATGCGAATGAATTAAGTCATAAAAGCACTCAAATAACAAGAGAAATGCACTAAATATAAACCTTAAAAAATGAATAATTAAGCACTTATCATATGGTCTAAAAACATGATGCTCAAGGTTTCCCTTTCATGTGGTTGGCTTCTAAGAGCAAACTTGCTACCCTAAATTGCATCATCTACCTAAACATCTCTAATAATGTTTCCTTTGTAAAGAAAGCCACGAGACCCTGAAGCACATCCACTTTAGCTCTAAATATTCCCAGGACATATGGAGAGGCATCCTAGAGTTTTGTCACCTTAATAAGTCCAGTCTGAATGTTTTTGAACTCATGGAAGGGTTGAAAGATGAGAAGAACCTATCTAAAAATGATTTAAGCGTAATTATAACTGCTTTTGGATGTTTATATGGATTATGGGGGGAAAGGAATGTTAGGTGCTTCTTTAATGTGGAAAGTCCAAGAGAACAAGTTGAGGATAATCCATTGGATCGTAGAACAAAATTTTCTTTGTAAGGAGGCAAGAGACTTAGAGTGTCTTGAAGAGCCAATTGGGACTTTGGCTTTATACAAAACTAACTTGGTAAGCTAGTTTAAAGCAAGTGTCACAGAGGGGATCCATAAAATTACGGGCATTTGTTCGGATGATGAAAATTGGTGGTGGCCACTTTGTCCATGAGGCAAAAGGTTAAATTTAGGGTCGAGGAAACAAAGGAAAAAAAACGCTTTTTAGTTTTTAAAATAGGTTACGAAAATTAACTTACAAAAACACTGTTTTTTCTATTTATGTGAATCTGTTGCTGTTTTTTTAATAAAAAAAATACAACAAAATCAAGTTAACATATTTTATTAAAATATTTTTTAAAAATTTAAAAACATAAAAAAAATAAATAGAAACAAGAAGCCCTTATTTAACGTACATAAAATAAAACAAAACGCCATCTTCCTTCCAATAACAACATAACGACCTTTCGGCCTCTATAAGAGTCGTCTTTACCCCTTCCATATTATTTTGTTCATCAAGCCCAAACAATGTTGCCAGGTCTATAAATACTTGATTCATTTACTCTTAGATACTTCTTTTCTTTAATTCTGTTTTCTTTGCATTCATACAGTGAATCGTAAGTTAATGGCCACTATCTCCAATTCCCTTACTTTAAAGCACTGGTCGGGGTCTTCGCTTCATCGGAGCTTCCGCTTGTCTCCTTCTTCCCTATTCAGTTCCCCCCGCCGTAACTATGTCGTTGCCGCTGACTTCTCCAACGATAATCGCGAGTAAGTTTCGCCTCTACTTCTTCTTTTAACTATCTTTTTGGTTTTCTCATTTCATCTGCTCTGTTAATTTTCTTTTCTGAATGTCGGCAAATAGGTTCGTAATCGTTGGTGGCGGAAATGCGGCGGGTTATGCAGCGCGGACTTTCGTCGAACACGGAATGGCTGACGGCAGGCTCTGTATCGTTTCTAAAGAGGTTTTTCATATCTTGTTGCGTCCAAGTTTACCTATTTTCAGTTACTTAAAAGCTGTTGCTTTTAAATATATACACATATATAGAGACACACATATGCTGATATTTAAAAAATCATGGTGCTGATCTTAATGGTTGCAGCCTTATGCCCCTTACGAGCGACCAGCTTTAACTAAAGGTTACTTGTTTCCACTTGATAAGAAGCCTGCTCGCTTACCTGTAAGCATTTTATTCATACTTTGCAAATGGTATATGATAATCATCATTAAGCATTTTATTCTACTTTGCAAATGGTATATGATAATCTTCATTGATGCTTAAGAATACCTGTTTGCGTATTCTATTAAAAGAGTATATAGTCTTAATCAGCTTACATGGTCTGATAAAATTTTGTTTCTTCTGGAGTGTTCTATTTTTAAGTTATTTTTTGCATTGGCGATCTATTTCTTGATGTAGGTTGGTTCTTTGACTACGTACAGGGTTTTCATACTTGTGTTGGATCTGGAGGGGAAAGGCAAACTCCTGAATGGTATAAAGAGAAAGGAATAGAGGTACCACTTTGTTTACCATTTCAGTGAGATATACATAAATACTGGCTGAATTCAAGCTAACTTCTTTAGTTCCTTTTGGGGTCTGTTTCTATGTCTATCTTTGACATATAAGACAAAATTTTGTTTTTTTTGTGAAATATGACTAGCAAGCTCGCATATCAGTTTGAAATGCCGACATACAATGAATTGTTATTGGCTTGTGTCACTGCAGCATCTTATTGTCTTAGTGGCTGCTGTGTCATAAATAATACATTCTTTCTCTTTTCTTCGTGTTTTTCTTGTTTAGATGTTGTATGAAGATCCAGTAACCGGTATTGATATCAAAAGACAAACACTTGCAACAAACTCTGGCAAGCTTCTTAAGTATGGAACCCTTATTATTGCTACAGGATGTACTGCATCAAGGTAAAGACTCACAATTAGCTCTACTTATCAATCACTGAGGCAGACACATAACACTACTGCACAAACCTTTTCTCGTGAAATATTTCTTGATTACATGTAAAATAAGGCCAATATATCTTGATTTCTCAATAATCTTCATTTCAGACTTCCAGAAAAAGTTGGGGGAAACTTACCTGGTGTACATTACATCAGGGATGTGGCAGATGCTGACTCGCTTATATTGTCATTGGTAAATTTGCTTTTCAACATTCTCTTCTACTTCATTCTCAAAGCTTATAATTTCCTTATTTTTGCTCTTTTACCCATCAATTTGTTTTCATGGTGAACACTTCAGAAATTTGAATGATATTTACGAAAATTATGCAAGAGGTTGAGATGTTTAGCTTTTACTTAATTGAGTTGCAGCATTCTAAAGAAACTATAATTTTCAGTCTATCAGGGGAAATGCATGCATCTTTCACAGATCACTTAATATCAAGAGTATTGCAAGCAATTGCTTAATCCTTGTGAGTGACAATAACTTTCCTAAATTCTTACAGGAGAAGGCACAAAAGGTGGTTGTCGTTGGTGGTGGTTATATCGGCATGGAAGTTGTTGCAGCATGTGTCGGTTGGAAACTTGACACAACAGTATGAATTGTTGTTATTCTTGATGCCTTTCATTTCTGGTTCAACAACATTTTTTTTGTTGGCAGTTGCAAAGCATAAGACTTTGTCTATCCAAACAATTTTAATTTTCAGTTGTTTTCACCCCTAAGCTTGCTTACTATGTATAAATGGCTCCATTCTAGACATGAAAGTTTACTTTCTGGAATTTTGATACAGGTTCATACATTTCAATGTCGGATACTTGACTTGCTGATTATTTCACAATTTATCTGATTACGCATCTTTATGTAATCTGGAACAGATAATTTTTCCAGAGAATCATCTTTTGCAAAGGTTGTTTACTCCTTCACTAGCCCAGAGATATGAAGCATTATACCAAGAGAATGGTGTCAAAATTTTGAAGGTATCCTATACTCTGTTTGGATGTCTCATGTAAGCAGCTCTTACTGTTCAAAGCATCATCCACTGTGGAAATCTTGGTGGAGCCTTTTATGCTTTCCATTGAACCAGGAAAAGGGCAGCTCCTTTGATTTAAACCTTAATATCTTATCTTTGTAATTAGGGCTTTTGATATCTTATCTTTGTCCAGGGTGCCTCTATACAAAACTTAGAAGCTGGCTCCAATGGCCATCTTGCTGCTATTAAACTTCAGGATGGTTCAACTATAGAAGCAGATACTGTAAGTTTCGAGCTTTATTTGCTGATGAATTAATAATTCCTATACCTTTTCATATTTTGGCATAGCTCTCTAGAGGGCTTATTCCTTATCGATGGGATGCCCTCTATCTCTTTCTTTCAGTCTAAGGGATCAAGTAGGAAATGATTTCTTATTCCTTTTACTCATTGTGCAGGCAATAATTGGTATTGGGGCAAAGCCAACTGTCAGTCTATTTGAAAGGGTTGGATTGAACAACAATGTTGGTGGAATTCATGTAAGAATATGTCCACTGGTTTTCTTGCCTACAATTCTTGACCTAGAAACCTTGTGAACATTTGTACTTGTGTTAAACACGATATCGTGAAGATTGGACGTAATTCTTTTGTTGCATGTTTAGATTATCTATTCCCAAAAGGCTATGATGTGGTAAATATCATTCATTGTCTTTCTTAAATGCAATTGCATAGGAATTTCTCCAAATCATCTTGTAATCGTTTTAAATGGACTGGTAATTTGGTTTCTGTCCGAATGAGCTGTTGTATGTTGGACTTGAAATTCATGCATTCATCTCATATGATGCGAACTTACAGTACCACATGCATTCAACATAGAAATAACACAGAATCAGGGAAGCATGCTGTGAGTTATAGCATGGCCTCAGTTCATAGTCATTACAAGTGGTTCCTAATTTATCTTCATAAGTGTTTTACATTCTTACAGTACCACATACAGCAACCATTCATTTGAAACTTTATATCTCAGGTTGATGGTCTTTTTAGGACTAGCATACCTGGAATCTTTGCAATTGGAGATGTGGCAGCATTTCCCTTAAAGGTAAGAAAAAGCAGCAATCAGCTTTAATCTGCTCTCAAACTGTATGTGTTTATGTTTTACATAAACAGTTATACAATCGCATGGCACGAGTTGAACATGTAGACCATGCCCGACGATCAGCACAGCACTGTGTTAAAGCACTACTAAGTGCTCAAACTAGCACGTAAGTTGCTACCCATTCTGTGCTCATGACTTGTTCTGGCCCCTAATGATACTTGTAGGTCATGTTAATATGCTTTGTTGTTGATTATGTAACTATCTGTTGTCCAGATATGACTATCTCCCTTATTTCTACTCGAGAGTTTTTGAGTATGAAGGAAGCCCTAGAAAAGTATGGTGGCAGTTTTTTGGAGACAATGGTACCTAGTCTTACATTTTCTGAATAGTATATATTCTTACATTTTCCAAATGACTATTCCAGGACAAAATCATGCAATTTTAGAGGCTTTTGGGTTTTGACTCTTATCTAACTTATCTGCCTTTATTGGCCAGTTGGAGAGACTATTGAAATTGGAAATTTTGATCCTAAAATTGCCACGTTCTGGATTGATTCTGGTAACACAATATGTTTCACAAGCCAAGCCAAGCTTTACGTTTATGACATTAATATAGTTGTTAACTAAAGCTTTATCTAATGAAGACTTACTGCCACAGGTAAACTAAAAGGAGTCCTTGTTGAAAGTGGAAGTTCTGAGGTACCAACTTGGATCTATTGACAATTTAGCTGGGTTTTTTTTTTTCAGTATGAGACTGATCCCAGAAAAAATCTTGATTTGCTTCATAACATTTTGGGCCATGACATCTCAGGAATTTCAATTGCTCCCTCAACTTGCAAGGAGCCAACCTATGGTTGATAAATCTAAGCTTCAGAAAGCATCTTCAGTTGAAGATGCATTAGAAATCGCCAGGACGTCCATACGGATTTGAAACTGCAGTATAAATGAAATGATGAGGCCAATCCTTTAAATGCATAGTCCATATGTAAATTCATATTCTAGCTCATTTTCATGCACGGGAACTTATGTGTAGCAGTTATTGCGTTTTGGTTTCTCAAATTTTCTTGGAATAATTGCACAATAATTTCGCTTTAGTCTTTGATGTATTGCTCATTTAGATGAAGATCATTTGGGGATTCTTGAGGTCCTAATTTGCTGAGTCTTGCAGATGTCTACGTAGAAATTTAATTCATCAGCGAGGAGAAATGGCTCCAGTATTTAATGCTGGAATTGTAAGGTTTCAATCCAACTTAAATTTATGCATTTAGTACCTTGACCGTAAGTGTCTATTAACTATCTGTCGCCATTTTTCATTATTTGGAGAAATCTAATTTTCAAGTTTATCCAACGCGATGATTTATGAAATTAAATAGGAACAGTTTTTAGCTGGCCCTAGCTCTTGGCAGCTATTGGTAGAGCGAATTTTCAAAAAGAAAAACGTATATGAACAGAGACTATCAAATCTTGAAAGTTTAATGCAGTAGCTGGATGGCTATAGCGTTCAAAGTCTAATTTGATAAAATTTGAATTCCGTGAAGAGAAAGGAATCTTAAACATGACATGGAGTTGCATCAGTGGATGACTCCAAGAAGAATTCTTGCACATGTTTCTTGAATATACTGGAGCCTGCAGTAATTATCTAAATTTTGATACCATTCTTGTAAAGTATTTGTAATCTGAGAGGTAAATTTAGATAAGATATTTCACAAGGGTTTATTAGATCGAGTCATTTGTAAATCAACCCAAGTTTTAAATTCACAGAGACTCTCTTTACTTTTTAGGTGAAAGATTATCAAAAGTAAACTAGGATCTTAAAGTAGGTTTGGTTGGGGGGACTTGTATTGGTCTGAATGGTTCAGTCCTTGTAGATACAGTTTCACTGATATTTGGTTTGACTTCGGTTGATTGAAATGTTTCAAGCATAGTCATCATAATCTGAGTTAATTTAGATAAATCTACGAGTTACTCTGAGCCTTCCAAGGATTGCTCAGAAATTTCAGATTCTTCAAATGCTTGTTTTTCAAATTCTTCTGAATTCGATATTGATGCAAGAGTTGCAATGAACTTTTGTTGAGGAGCTTTATTTGTTCCAGTAAATAGAGAAGGTTGGGTTTTAGGTAATGATCAAGGGGGAGTTTTAATCTGCAAAGGTTTTGTCAATGTGTCAATAGGTTTAGTATATGAAGGTGACAGAGTATGAGTCCTTTCAGGTTTGGTCTTTTGTAGGTTTGGTAGGTTTGGTGGTAAGATGAATATGTTGCCTAATTAAAGGATACTTCATTTTAAACAAATTTTCATAATCAGCAATAAGATGGGGGTAGATATTAGAAAAGTAGTAGAATAAGCTCCATAAACAGTCTTAGACTGTTTTGTTTGCATGTCTGCTTCCATTTTTTGAAGCACTTCTTTCACCCTTCAAAGTTCTTGTTCTTTGTTTGTGAAATCAGGTTCAAAATATTGTGTTTCAATATATTTTCTAAGATCTTCATCAAGTTTAATCATTTGATCTTTCAAAGATGCTTATAGTTTTTGGATCTTAGAAGAGACTAGCGTGCTTGAGTAGCCTGAGTCTATTGGTTAAGTCCATGAAGATTGATATATATTCAACCAACGTGTCGTTAGGCGTATACAAATTAAACCCTTATTTACTTTCAATTTAGCAATCAATATTAAACAACATAGTATAGAGCAAATAAGAGTTGATCCTATGAGAAAAGTTAATTTACTAAATTAGTTTACTAATTACGATACTTTTAAAAGAGACTATTACATCTTAATAATTTCAGTAACATGAAAAGAATTTATTAACAAAATATAAACATCATTAACACAATCACATAATATCTTTTTTAACCACATTAGTACTATACAACATCAAAACTTAACAAAACAAACTTATAACATATTCTTAGAATAAAAATAAAATCCAGTTTTGTAATAAATGGTTATTTTGAGCACAATACATTAAGTTATATTCATATAACTAACTTTACATAGAAATATAAAAGAAATCCAAAAATAAAATAGTTATAATTATGGGAACCTATGAATTACACTAAACTAATACCTAAATAAAAAAGGGGGTGTTTGATGTTTAAAAAGAATTAAATTAAATTTAGGAATCAAACAAATAAAACATAAATCTAACCTAATATTTGCAAATGAACAAAGCAAGTTTTAAATTTTAATTTAGTTGTGCAATTTTGATATATCCAAGATAATTCGAGACATTTATCAAATTAATTGTAGAAAACCAACCAGTTAGTTTCTACTTGTTTCTTGTTTCTCTTAAAAATTGAACCAGCTCAACACACCAAACACTAAGAAACACAAACAACAACCAAAATTTGACGTCAAAATTCCAGCAATTTCATAAACATTAAATTCACTCAGTAATCAATTGAATTAAATCAAAAATAATATCCCAAATAATCAAAACAATATGTCTAAAATAAAATTCAAAAATTAAACATAACTAAGCTTGGAAAATCATAAATAAGGAAAATAAAGGATTAGGAAAACTCATTAAAGTCTTCCACTTTCAGACCTTAGACCAGCCCTTTCTCTGTCTGAAATTAGTTTTGGAAGAGTTTCCCTAAATCCTGAACCAGCTTAAAATAGATGGAAATAGAGTCCCTACGACCCCAATCACTCCTTGGAATGACTCCTCACTTTAACTAGTTTTGGAAGAGTGTTATGCCTCTCAGAAACTCTCTTCATCCTAACTACTTGCTCATTATTTTCGCCCCCAGCTCCTGTCTTTTTATAAGCTCACGAAATAACTCCAAGTAATGCATTTTTTTGGCTCTTTGATACTTCCTTCTTATCTCCTCCATTTTGAATGGGTTTGAATGAAGATAATGTTTATCTCTTCCAAGTACTTACCTTACTGTTGCATTTTCTGCTACATTTTCTTCTTCCCTCCTACTTCTATTGCGACGTGTTTTGTCCAACTGTTGTGTCCTTTTTCTGCCAACTTCTCCTGATGGTGTGTTTTTGCTTTGTTGTGCTTCTGTGTGTTTTGTTTTTATCTTTTAACATTTTCTCCTGTTGACTGTTGTTTTGATACCCTTCTCTGTCAACGTTTTTCCCCGGCTGCTACGTTTTTCCTTGTTGTTTTCTCTTCTCTACGTTGTCGTTTTATTTTACTGGGTGCTATTTTTTTGGTTTGGCTACCTGCGTTTTGGCTTCCTTTGGCTTGCGTCTTGTTGTCTCTTGGATTACTGTGTTTTATTGCTTTTATTTATTGTTGTGTTGTGTGTTTCTTTCTCCATACTTCTTGGATTGTTTTTGTTGTGCGTTTTGTTATTTGGCGTAGACTGTTGTTATGTCATTTCATTTGCCACTTTTCCTTTGTTCTGCATCATTTTGCCTTCCTGTGTTGTTTGTGTTGTTTTTTGTCTTCCTCTACTCTACTATGCGTTATGCTTCCTTGATGCTTCCATTTTCTTCTCCTAGTTGTCACATTCCACATGTTTTAAAACCCACAAGATTTTTAGTATGATCTGGAAACTAAGGATCGTTTGGCTTCATACATTAAGGACCGTTTGTCTTCTATGGCCGATCTTCTACTTCAAGGTGTTTAGTATGATCTAGACAACATCTCTTTTCTTATTATGTACATCTCATTTCTCTTGATGAAGTTATTATATATATTCACATATGATTGTCTATACTATATGTTGTTTTAAGCTTCTTTGAATCTCGAAGATAACATTTATGCCGAAGGAGGTGAGAGCAATGTCACAACAATCTATAAAAGGATTAGGGAGATCGATTCTTTTGGAAAATTCTTCAATTCCACAAAACTCGTATGAACATTCATGTATGCATTAATATCTAGTTTTAGTTCGTCTAATGGTTTTCTAATATGACATTATGAAAGTTCTATATTGATTGTGTTTTAGGTAAATCTATTCCCACAAGTAGTTCATCTGGAGAGTTAGTCTTCCATATTAAGAATGGAAACTCATTCATTGTATCCTCTACAAGTTTAGTTATAGCAGAAACTCTGTTGCAAGAAGGTGTTCAAAAGCCTACACTTGAGGGAAGAAGTATCACTGTTTCAATTGGTGCGTTTGAACATGCTAGGACCCTTTTCGGGAATCCAGACATCAGGGACTCATTTACCTTTACCGACTCCCATGTCACATAGAATCAAACAAAATAATTATATCATTGTGATTTATCGATGCAACACACTAGACTCAACTTTAAAGTTGATTTATCGTTGCATCTGTAAGAATTTGTCAAATAACCTCCCTACTAATTAGAGATCAACCTGCGTCCTATTAAATATGGGCTATTATTGTTCTTGTTCTACAACTTTAAGAATTGTTAACCTTCATTTTTCATCGTTTGTACTTGAATATGATATTCAACAAATCGCCTTATTTCCTTTTCCATATATTGTGTAAAATATTGAATTCAAATTCTTATATGTGTAGAAAATTCAATAAACAATGAATTTTAGGTAAAAATATAGGGCCCATGAGATAGCGTGAGGTAATGCGGCCCAAATTCAGACGCATGTTCGGAGGTACTTACCGTGAAGGTAGATCGTCACAGTCTGCAGCTGGCTCTGCATCACCTCCTCCCTCTCGAGGGCCTACAGTTGCAGTGAGGTATCACTTGCTGCTCGTCATGTTACACCATCCCCAACTTTTACATCATCCAGTACCCCTTTATCAGATGGAGGAGACAACCACCAGCATGAAGCTGAGGGACCTGATGGAAGAAAGTACATAATAATTGACAATAATCTGTAAGTGAAATCACATTAAACACTATATGTTTTTAATTAAGTTATAGGTTTATCGATTTTTTTCATGGTACAAAATAACTTCTTATATTAGGTTTATTCCGTCTAAACCGTGCTCTAGAAATATGACATCTACATTTAAGGAGATGATTGATCCTGAGGGTTATGTGTGGAAGAATATCTCTCAGGCTACAAAGAGATTTTACTTTCAGGAGTTTGAGGTACAATAATTTTTTCTTTTTTTATTGATTTGTATGCATTAATTAGATAAATATTATTACATTATAGTAGCTCAAATTTTTTCCTTTTTTCAAAAAGAATTTTTCTGGGATTTTGCTTTCGACGCGATTATACATAAAGTATGGGAGAGCGAGCTCATACAAGTTATCTTGACTTTATTAGTGCAATATATAAGGTTGGTGTACAACCGCCTTATATTTCGGAGCAAATATGGTGTCGTTGATAGGAGTATTGGACAAGCCCTGAGGCAATGTCCATCTCAGGGCATAACTCCACCGACAGACATGGAGGCCAGGGGGAGAGAGTCTTCCCGTACATACGGGAGGATCAATTACCCACCATGAGCATGCACAGAGGCTTATAAGTATCTAAACTTGACACTTATATTGTAAATGTTTTACTTTTCTGTATTTCAATTTAAATTGATGAGTGAATGTTGAAATTAAAATATGTGTATTATGGATAATGATAATGGTATAAATGTCTGGTGCCATATATGGCTATTTTCAGTTATTTTATATGTTCACCAAGGGGAAATATCATAAAAATAGAGAAAATTCTGCCGAAATTTTTATAAAATCTAGTTCACATATAACATTTTAGGTTAAATTTACCGGCGGACAAAGTAATATGTCGGTACATTTATCGACGATGAAATAGTGTCCATCGGTAAATTTAGTTACTGCCGCTTTAACGACACCTTTTGTCTGTCGTTAAATTCCGTCGCTAATTTTAATACCAAAGGATTACAGTCGTTTTCCATCAGTAGTCTCCGTCGCTAATCATCGTTTGTCTTGTAGTGAAGTGATCCAAGAAGATTTTAATGATGGTAAAAAACGGAGATGACTTGCAAGATAGTTACCAACCACTAAGAAATAATATAGGCATATTTACACGTCAAAGTGATTGCACTACTGGAAAGTAATTAGGCCATGCAGGTTCTCCATAATAATGATGACCTATTACTCTATCCAACTGCAAGGTAGAGGCAATAGAGAGGAGCCTGGGTTAAATGATAGCCTTGGGAACATTAAGATGAATATTCTTTTATTCTAAAAGAGAAATTATCATATGGCCTATTTAGATTCGAAAAAGAAGATGGAACTTATTTTTACTACCCTCATTACATTGAAAAAGATAAGGTAAATTTTATTATTATTGAGTTTATTGACTTTACTATTATTTGATAAGGTAAGCTTGTGACAAATAGGAGAAGGAATTATCATAGGCCTATTGATAACTGGGAGGATATAAAGCTGATCAGGAGGAGGCACTTTATCCTTAATCACTATTATACGGATTTTCTCCAAAATTGTAGTACCTCACTAAATGGTTGAAACTCAAACTCAAACTCATGATATTAGGTGCTTTCGTTTTTGGAAAAACAAATACATAGCTTCCAAATTTTGTAACAAAAAGGTAATGATCATAAGAGAGTATGGGGAGATCAAGACTAAAGATGAAAGAGATGAGGATTCAATGTTACCATTAGGAGATTTGATGATGATGGTGTTAAGTAATGAATAGATGGGGAGGCTCTCATGATTAGACATGTCCTAGATTTCTAAGAAAACTAAAGTATGCTGTTTCAATTTATTTTTATCCAGTTTTTGAATATTATTAGAAATCCAAAAGCCTCAAAAAGAATGGAGATGGATTATCAACTGATAAAATCATATACCTTGTGGAAATCCACTTTTATAGGATAATTCTTTATGGAATTTCATCTTGAAAATACTTTAAATAACTCCCAAGCAATTAAAACATTATCGCATATCAACTTATTTTCTAATAATACCCTTTATGTGCCACTGATTCAAGACTTAAGCAATATCTTTAACCTTGATGCCAATAACTTGTAGATGATTTTATGTAGGAAATTGTAGTAAGAAATTAGCCTATACTCATACAGGGATTTTGGATTTGGGGTTTTGGGAATTAAGCAAATGTAGGATTTGTTGATTTCCTTAAGGAGTTCACCTTTTTCAAAGAATTCAAGGACAACACTAGTGAACATGTCCTCATTTAGGGGCTAAGCCTTTTGATAAAGTATTCATTTAACCTATTTGGGGACTGCTAATGAACTTAGGTCACTATAAAGCTCAATGATTTCCAAACTGGCCAAAATTTTGACATAATTTTTTTTTAACTTCTTAGCAAAGTTGTGCATAATTTATCTAATGTAAATTACTTAGCAAGTTTCCAATTGAATCATCATCCAATTATGGTGTCTAAGGTATTCACCAACAGAGGATTCAATTTAGTATCTAACTCATGTTGGATAAGTTCCTTTTCACCTTTCTTTTGACTGACATGCCACCATCATGCTTCAATGAATTTACTAACAAAATAAGAGCCATTCTTCATGACTAACTAATGAGTTGTAAAAGCTTAAAGGGCTAACAACAATCTTGTGAAGCAAAAATGGTGACATGGCCTAATTTACTTAAGGTTAACTTGTCACTAGAAATTTGACACAGTGGCTGGGAGGACAGTATAATCCATATACATAAAATGTAAGTGACTAATGTCTAGATTGTGGCATTGAATGTTCCAATATTTGAACTTTGACAATTGTGTATTTAAAGCTCAATCACATATGTCAAAACAGGTCATGAACAAGCATGTAAGGTTCCAGTAGAAGGAAAGGTCCACAAGGTAATAAAAAACAATGTCCACCAAAAACATGGAAGAATGAAATCACCCACGTTGTTGAGAGGGAAGAGATAAAAATTGATATATAGGATACTAAGACATGCAAATCATAACTGAATCAGACTAAAGATATAGAAAAGATTATTTATATCCCCAACTATCTTAGGGTCAATGTATCCAAGCCACCATCTTATATTCTTCTCTTCAACAACATAAGGTAAGTTATTCAAATTATCTATAAGTTTGAATGGAGCAAGTCAATATTTGAAATAAGACCATGGAAGTTTCATGTGCATCCTTTGAAAACTTGTGTTGGGTACCCAAAATTTGTGTTTTAACTGCATAGGGGATAATTTCAAGATCTCTCTATCATTTATTAGTCCAAATTAATAACTCATCCTTCTTTTTTTTCTTTATTATTTAATACCCATATAACAACTTGTGTTGTTCTATGACAAGCAGAACCACTCTTTTTTTAATATATTTTATTTATACTTTGAAGATCATCATCCATGAGTGTAGAAAAATTACAAAAGAAAATATTAGATAGAAGAATAACACCATACTTAGAGCTACGTCTTAGTTATTTTTGTATGTAGGTATTATCGGGTGATTCTAACGGGTATACATCTCGATATTGGGTTGGTTTGTTTAGTTATTTTATTTGAAATGTTGCTTAAAGAAATGGAATCTTGATTTGACAAGAAAATGAAACTCCCTTCTTTACCATCTGACCTAACCTTTTCAATGCATTCTTAGTTACTTTATCGACATAGAAATTACCTAGAATAAAGGAAGATGAAGGAGGAGATGTTTGTATCAAAAGGTGTATATTTCAATGGTTCTCTACATTGAGGTTTCATTTCAATTCCGATTAACTATAATTCACTGCATATTAGAACGCATCAACGATCTATTGGTTAAGATAGGTAAAATAGTAGCAAAAGGAGAGTTAAAAGTGGAGGAAGACTAGAATATTCGTATTAAGAACTGTGTTGCAAAGCGCTTCAATGTTAACTAATTTATTTACTTAATCGCATTAAGTGGAAGACTAGGGGGGAGAAGCAGAAGTGCATGTCAAATGATGGGCATAAAGTGAAGTTAATGTTTGTCAAAGTTGAGAACTTAACTGTTTTTTTTTTTGGGATTCAAGGAAACCCTACAGGTGGGCCAAGCGGGCTCACTTCTCAGAGGGTCAAGTGGCTACACCTCAGCAGAGGGCCAAGCAGCTACACCCTATCACAGAGGGTCACACTAATTCTCCACCCATAGGTAAAACCCCGGCTGCCCCAGGCTCTTACAAGAGGGGCTAGCAAGGAATCGAACCTGAGACTTAACCGAAGCTAAGCCTCGCTCTCAACCATCTAGTCACACCCCTTGAAGGCGAGAACTTGACTTAATCGGTTAAACGGAAACGGTAATTAGTTTTACTAATAAGATAATTGAATGTTGAGGGAGAGGAAAGAAAGGAAGGTTTGGGTGGGTCAAGCAAGTGGATTATTGAGATGGTGGCTTGGGAGGTTTCTCCACTTTGGTAATAATTTTGA
>JAOSBP010000205.1:24408893-24434085 GCA_027563825.1 Erythroxylum mucronatum | reverse complement strand
TCGTTTGAACTAGCTAACCTTTACCGTTAGAGATTCCTCGTGGGAACGATATCCGCTTACCGCTACTACATTAATTTATTTTAACGGAAGTGATTTCTTTTATATTTGGTTGCAGGCGACAGCATCACCATGCAAGGACTACTGTTAATTCACGTAATTGCATGCAAGTTTCATACACGTGCTGTGAGTAACTTTAAATCTTCTTGTGTTTTCTTTCTTTTTTGTCTTCTTATCTTTTAATTTTCTTTTTGTTACTCCATGAAAGCAAGTGAGTAGTAGTCTTCAAAAAATGACTCAAATATTGTGCTTTCAACTCACTTTAATTTTTACACTTTTGAATTATGCCTAAAATTACATATGAGTCAAAGTGAGTATCTTGAGCAATTTAATTTCATTAATTGCTAAGTGTTATGAAATAATTAAACAATCAATTAAGAACATATCATCGGGCCAGACTTGGGCTTGAGTGGGCCCGAACTTGGTCCGACCCATTTCCATCCCTATGTAGACCAGATCTTATGCTTTTTTTTAATCAATTGTATTAAAAAGATGCATACTAATTCAAGTTTAATAAAGATAAGTTTATTCCATTTTAAGCACTATAGATTCACACTATAGGAAGGCTTTAAATTGACTAGTGCATATAGTTTAGGGAAAGGTGTTATATCTAATATATTGTGGACTTTAGAGAAAGGCTAGATAGAAACAATCAAACCTAGGTCAAAATAAATTTTCCTTTTACTCAAGGTTTAAATCCTAAAGTGGAGGAAGGAGTGAATGTTGACAGTATGTCCACTTAGCATAATCCTAAGATTAAATTTAATAGGTAATCAAACTCAAAGCTTTGGTGAAAAGGGGTATAAGTATAGAAACACTCATAGTCCTAAGGTAGAAATCTAGCAAACCTTCATAAAACTTTACCCTTTTCTTTACTACTACACTTAATCTACAAAATAGGAAAACTAGTAAGAAAATTAGGAAAAGTGGTAAATTGCAAAAAAAAAAAAAGTAAGTACAAAGTCATATGATTACGAATCTCACACTTAATTTATTAGGAAATTCATATTGAAAATAAATAAAACTACTTGAAATGCAAAATTTAAGGCCTAATATTGGCTTGATCCAGTACGTCTTCAATAGTGTTATAGTTGTCGTTGACGTAAAGAGCATGCCCTGAGCTAAAAGGGATTGATAATGATAGAACAGATATAAATTTTTTACTATTGTTATTATTATGACCATAGATACAAACTAGTAGAAAGAAAAATACAAGATAAAATATATAGAATTCAAAGAGCTTAAAATAGAAATACAAAATAGAATATTAAAATCTATTAGTATATATCTACATATTATTAATTTATTATATCATGGAGTTGCCATTTATCTTATCAAAAGAAAGATATGAAAATCTAGGAGGGAAAGAAACTATGATATCTTAAAATGTAGTAAAAGTTCAAAGGTCGATTACCTAGAAAAATATATAGATTAGGAGATTGAACATACGTTATTAAGATACTTCTTGCCTACGAGGTATTCTAGGAAGATCCCAATTATAGAAAGGCGCCTTTAAGTAATCCACACCTAGGCTAATCTTTGTTCGAGTCAAGTAGGTCCTTAACAGGAGGCAAACTCTAACCTCAAAATTTAAACAGCTGCATATATGAAGGCAGGTTTGAATCCGTGATCTCACTTAAGTTAGAAGAACTCCTTACCAACTCACCTATACCTCGGACTTCAATATTAAGATTCTTCATTGTACCGAAAGAACGCTTCAATCAAAGAGTGACGCGTAGCTAAATAATGGACAAGAAAACTCCCACCCTCATACTTAACATGTTATTTCCCTTTTCTTTCCCGTTGTTTACATAACTTCCCTTAACATACCAAATTTAAGTCCTGCGTATTTTTTTCCTACATGCATCATTTCCTATTTTATTCTTGGTCGTTTAGTTTAGTTTAGCATTTCATAGTCTTTTCATGTCATTTTGACGCCATCTTCCCCTACTCTTATCGTATCATTTTCCATTTTTCTTGCTTGATTTTGAGTTCAACTTTTGAGTCCATCTATTTTGCAATTTAGTTCTTCTTTTCCCTCACTACAATCGTTTCAATTCTTAAATTTCAATATTGCTTTTATTCAAAAAATGTATTCCCAATTTTACCTTTTACAAACCAGTCCCTTCGTACTTTAAAGGGACAATCAATTATAAAAAACCCAATTTTTTAAGTTTTCTTAATCCAATACTCATGCTTTTAAATTTTTCAGTTGAGCAGCCAACTTTTTTAACTTTAATAGTTCAATCCAAATTTTTAGTTTCATTAGTAATTTGCTGATTTAGCTAAAAAAATTGTTTGTTGTTCATAATATGTAGGTGTCCACCAGAAAAAATTCTCTTTATTTTAATTTAAATATGGCCACTGTTTTTTCACATGGACATCTACATGTCCTAAACAACAAAGATTTCGTTCGTCAAATTAGCAAATCATTAAGGGAACTAATGTTTTGAACTGAATTGTTAAAGTTTTAAATGGTTAGTTACTCGATTGAAAATTTTGAGAGCTTGAATACTAGATTGAAAAATCCCAAAAAGTTAGATACTTTAAGATGGTTATCCCTACCTTAGAAATCAATTCCTTATGCACTTCCTTTCCAATTTTCAATCCTTTCTCTTTTTTTGAGTTTGACTCCTAATAATTCAAAATTTTTAATTATGTCAAAATCTTTTTATATAAAACTCTTTTTCTCCTTAAAACTAAATTTAATCATAAACAAATAAGTTAATCAAACATGACAAGAAAATTTAGCAAATATGAAATTATACAATATAAAGATGTATAATATTTAGAAAACACATGATTGATTTCTTTATTTATTATATTTATATTTTGTTGGGACAAAATTACTTAAAAATTTATTAATAAAAAATAAATACTTACAAAATACGGTTCTAAATTTAAGTATAGCGTTATTAATAAATTAAATATTTTTTATTTTCAATAAATTTGCAAGG
This sequence comes from Erythroxylum mucronatum, assembly GCA_027563825.1. Classification (NCBI taxonomy): domain Eukaryota; kingdom Viridiplantae; phylum Streptophyta; class Magnoliopsida; order Malpighiales; family Erythroxylaceae; genus Erythroxylum; species Erythroxylum mucronatum. Next base: position 24,431,071 of record JAOSBP010000205.1, on the reverse strand, counting down.
ATAAAAAAGAAAATATAAAAAAAAAGAACTATTTAACTCTAAATTTCTAAAGATAAATAAATTAAAATCAGTTATACGTAATCATGTCTAAACAATTATACGTAATCATGTCTAAACAATCTTATAAACCAACGTCACAGCATGAAAACAAATATTAAAAAAATGGATGAAAGGGATGGGGTTTCCAGCCGCCCATTGAATTAAAAATGTCGACATTTTAAGTTGAAAGCAAAATAAATATCCCTCGTGTTGAACTCGAGCCTTGTCAACCACTCACTATTAATACAAAAAATAATACAAACATGCTTAAAAATGTTAAAAAAACGAAAATAATTTTATTAATAAAAGGATTTGAATACAAAACTCAAAACACATCGAAGGGGTTGTAAAAACAGGAACAAAATAACAAAACTTGGACAATAGAGCAACAACTCTAGACAACACAACCTGGCTCTGATTTCTTTAACTCTTTTTTTAATGTTGGAGGTTGAGTCTCGTTTCCTCCAACAATACTCTATAAATCTTGTCCTAGCAGATAAAACTGCATACGATTGCTCTATGTATTATAATTGTTATTGTTTAATTTTTCTATACCACAGTTACCACTAATAGTGATGCTCATGTCTGCCATAATTACTCGATCCTTGATCGAATAATTTCACAATTTCGAATTGTGACTAAATTTTGACAGAATCTCGGCTAAGACATAATCCCTGATCGTAAAAAAAAAACATCAACCACTCACTATTAATACAAAAAATAATACAAACATGCATAAAAAGAGTTCCTATCTATAAAACAGAGTTCACGTTTTTTTCCATTTATAATCTATGATGGTTGCAGAAAATCATCCATTTCCATGTACAATGATTCTTCCTCTCTCTCTATCGCCTAAATAAAGGTTATTAGACAGGAAGAAGGTGCAGATGTTTTCTTCTTTACATTCATCAGAAGTTGCATCTTTATGATTAATAATGGGAATAACGTATTTGCAATCCCTTACATCACTACTTTTCTCTTGATTTTCATTTGGGGTTTATGTTTAATTATGGGAAGATTGAACTACATTGCATTCTCTCCAGTTTGACTCTATCTTAAGCAAATTTAAGCGTCAAAACTTCAAACTTGAATATTAAAAGGAAGAAAAGAAGATTCAAAGTCTGGAATGGTCATCACAAGAGTGTAACGAAGCGAAGCGCATTCCTAGAAGGGCTTCAACGAAACATTAAAAGAAAAACCCGACAACCGCACAATGGAATGAGTCTTGGTTTCAAAGTCCACGCTTTTACTCTTCCAAGTCCCTGGCTTTGGTTCCAGAAGGCTCTTATTATAAAACCATTTTGTTTGACTTATTCATATACATCAAACCTGTGGTTTTTGACAAGGAATTTATCGTTTCCATTCATTTATTTGAACGGCCCTGGCTTTTCACTTGCCTGTGTTTGTTAGTATATCCTTTTCTTGTTCTCGGATTAGCTCAAAGACTTCCCAAGTCCAGGTCACAGCCTCTGAACCCTCCGCCAAAATGAAGGTGAGCTAAAGTTTCCTCGATCAAATAAGAGATATTAATTTGGTTTATATCTCCTATGTTTGTACGGTTTGTTCTGTTCTGTTCTTACTTCTGGACTTGTCTCTACGTGATTTTCATGATGTCTAACCTTTCGCAACTTCCGTATCATTTACTGAAAGACTCTTAGTAAGCTAATTTTTTATATTTATAATTTAATAACGGGATAGTCCTCTTACTAGTTCTTCAAGAAATATGGCTTTTTACCATGAAAAGCCAGAGGGTTTGGCTTTCCTAACTTAGGATTTGTGTTTCTTTCGTAGAAAGTTGTTCTGAAACTGGACCTCCACGATGACAAGGAAAAGAAGAAAGCCATGAAAGCCGTCTCCACCCTTCCAGGTTTGCTGCTTTGTCCTCTTTCGAGTTACAACAGTTACTGTTCTGTTCCTCTGAAATTAAATTTTGAATTTGTTTTCTCGGATTTTGAACATTAAAACCTTTTTCAAGAAGTGAAGACTTCATACAAGTCTAGTTGTTTTGATTATTCAATGATTGTCAAGGACCAGTTTTTGGTCTCAAGGGTTGATAATGTTCTTAGGATAAGTTGTTTACTCTGTTTCGTATTGCTGCTATATGTGCAGGTATAGACTCTATTTCCGTGGACATGAAGGACAGAAAACTGACGGTGGTCGGCGACGTGGATCCGGTAACCGTGGTGAGCAAGTTAAGGAAATCATGGGTGACAGAGATTGTAACAGTTGGGCCAGCAAAAGAGGAAAAGAAAGAAGACAAAAAAGAAGAAGGCAAAAAGGAGGAGAAAAAGGACCCAAATGAGCAGATTGCTGAGCTTGTGAAAGCTTACAAGGCCTACAATCCTTACATGACTCAGTACTACCATGTGGTGAGTGCCGAAGAGAACCCAAATTCCTGTGTCATATGCTGATTATCGGACAAGTATACAGTTCAGTAGTGTAGGAAATGTTGGTGATGGAACTTAAGCTCTCAAGGAAATGTTCACTCGATTTGTACTATTTAAAGGATGGAGGGGCTCAGTAGTGTTCATAGTCTGGAAGATGGGTAGGGTACAGAGATAGTGTGCAAAATTTTGGATTTCAGAAGGTATTTGCATCGCTTAATAAGATATAGCACCAGTGGATCTTTGCGCCATTTTCTTTTCAATCTTCCTCGTTTATTAGGACCGGGAATCTTCCTCGTTTATTAGTAGTAGGATACCAATGCCATACCCTCCAGGCACTGTGTTATTAAATCGTTCCAAAACTGAACATTATGTTAACACTGTTAATTCATCAACATTATCATCTATTATGTTAAATTTTTATAAAAATTACATTGAATTATTCTTAACAGTTATACAATTTTTAAGTCAAAATCCCAAGCATTAAGGTTTCTAGAGTAGTAAAAACTCGAGATAATTAAACATAATAGTATTTAACAAATGACCTGTAGAGAGTTAAGTTTGTTCTTTTGATTCGTTATTCGCACCGCACAACAGTTGGTAGGAAACGACGAGTCCAAATCTTCTGTCTAATATTATGGTGTCTTATTGTGTCCAATAAATCTCAACCATTTATTTATGTGGGTCCCGCATAGGTCTCGCGTGAGTCCCACAAAATAAATGGCTGAGATTTCATGAAACAGAATAATACAGAGTAATATTAGACAGAAGATCTTATCTCGGGAACGACAAGGAAAAGTGATCCAGCAGGAAATGAAAGTTACCGTTTTAAATTACTAACAAGTACAATTGTTTGAGGGTTCATTTTACCTGGAGGAAGGAAACAACATAAAAGATAAAACTACTTGCTTAAATCTTGTGTGTTTTGATTCTGGCTGAGCTTAGTTGGACAGACAGAAAGGAAATAGTAATACCATTGCGTTGAGTTTAATATTGCCTGATAATGTCATCCAACTGAAAGATGTCATCCTCATCAGATACGTTTGTCCACCAAAATTCTAACTACTCTGCTTTATTTAACCGAACTCGTACAAATTTCCACGTCATTTGCCCGCTTAATAACGTTAAATATCAATTAGTAATTAGTTTGTGGAAAGGATACCGACGACCGACCACCGACTTTATTTTACTAGTTATGTTAGATGACCTCAGTCATCCCTATTTTGCAGATCTTCTGTCTCACTATGTTTCATCCTCTCTGTTTCTTTCATTCCCATTTTTTTATTGTGTAATTTGCAGCTAAGTGGGGATGACACAGAGTAAGTACAGAGGGGATAGAACAAAGGATCTCTTTCAGTATCGATTAGTTATACATCGTGGCATCAGTCCAAAGATAAAGCTTATAAATGCTCCTATACCATTTTCTTCAGTTGGAAGAGTAACATGACTGAATTCTTTGTCTTGTAAGAAAAAATTATTGACTTCTCTTGAAGCAGTCCATTTTAGTATTTCTCTACTTGCAGAAAGTTTGTTCTGGAACCTGATGGGAAATAATTTATAATGGAACAATACGAATGCATGCATGGCTTGGTTCTTCCTTATTGTGGAGCTACTACAATTTCAATCGGAATCTAAGCTACAAGAAGAAGGTATTGTGGAAATCGGGTTAATCTTTATCGATAATAACAAATTCACCTTGAGTACTATTGTCTAATTGAATAGAGTGTGAACGATTGTACTGAAAAATTATACCAAGTAAATTCCTAGGAAAAATTATTGGTGTCACAAATAATTCCACTTAAAATTTAATCTCTTAAACAAAATTTTCCTAAATATGTAATTTAATAACACAATAATCAACCAATTATGCTTACTTCTTCAATTTTTTGGGGTGTTTAACAAGACAAAGAGATCCTCCTTTTATAGTTTAAAGAGCTCTCCCATTGTTATGTTTCTCCAATATAGGATTTGAACATGTGGCAAAAAGTCACAGAAGGTAATCATTGAAGAACCTATATATATAAAACTTTGAGTTTGAACATGTTCTACACTTGTTATACATGTATAAAAAAACTTATACAGCTTGATGCCTGAATCCTTACACGATACAGTTGAATGACCCACGCTCAAAAGCTGAACATCTTTTCACAAATGAAAAAATGCCAAAAATAAGCACACTAAAAAAAGAAATGAGAGATACATGAACAACAATAGAATCCCATACATGAAAATTCTTTATTTTGCCAATTGGGCTATGGTAACGGTAGTTTCTATGGAAATGTAGCCTGTAGCCTCAAGAGAGAAAAGTTATTTAGGACGGAACCAGAAGTTAAGAACTCGGGATTGAACCCAAAAAGAAATGAAGGAAAGAAGGAAAGAATCATACTTGATAAAACCCCTCTTTTAAGTTCTTGCTTGAACGAGAGGCGACTGAGGGATAGGAGAGTGAGGAGACATGACGAAATCATCGTAAATTCGAGACGAGAAGCTGAGCTTGAGGCTGCCTTGCCAACAGAGCTTCTTGACAGGCTTTTTGGCCTCCTTGTTTTGAAGCACAAATGTCCTAATCCTTGCCAAAGCAACTTCCACAGTTTCGTCATCAATGTTAGCAAAGCAAACCCTGAACCAACCTGGCTCCGAGCAATGAAACGACGAACCTGGCGAGACATTGAGCTTTACTTCATTAATTATGACTCGCCACAGAGCCATCTCACCCTCGAGCGACTGTTCTTTGAGCAATCTCCTTAAATTCATCCACACGAACAGACCAGCATTGCTGCCCTTCAGGCATGTAATGCCTAGTCGTGCAAGTCCCTCCGTTAGCAATTTGTGCCTGGAGGCTAGCCTATTTTTGCTCTCTCTAATAAATCTTTCCACAAACTCATCATCCGACAACATCGAAGCTATTAGGTGTTGCGTTTGTGAGGAGACCAAGCCGAAGCTGGACATCTTGCGTGCACAATTCACCACAGCGTCATTATAAGAATAGACAATTCCAACTCTAAATCCTGGGAACCCCATGTCCTTGGATAGACTGTAAACAATGTGAATTAGATCAAGATTGCATTCCCTACCCTCTTCCTGTATTATCTCCGAGACGCTCACAAAATCGGGTTCGCCGAAAACAGTGGCAGCATAGATCTCGTCACACACTAAATGGATGTTCTTATCGTTAATGAAGTCAACTATACTTTTTAGTGTTTCTCTGTCCAATATTCTTCCTAATGGATTTGATGGATTTGTTATGAGCAAGCCCTTTACTCTGATGTTGTTCATTTGTGCCATTTCATAGGCAGATTCCAATGCCTCTCTTGTGACCTCGAAGTTGTTAGAGCTTTCGCACTCCACTGGTACGAGTTGAATCCCAGTTCTCCATCTCAAATCTCGATCAAACCTGCAGTATAATAATACTATCAGTTTTAGGTTGTTTTTCCAAGAAAACTAGCTAGCTGCATAAGTTTTATTTATTAGAAAATGGGTCACGAGTTGAGAATCAAGTCAAAGCTAGACTCTAGATTGTTGTCTTTGTCTCGGAATATTGAGGAAGCCAACCAAGTAATCGAGGAAGGTATGCCCCATGTTTCTCAACTTGGAATTCCATTCTCCTCCAGACACGTTAGTAGTAATGCTGTGAGAAAATCTTAGTTGTAGACTTTTAGTATACTAGTGCAACTTGTTCCGTGGTCACGAAGAATACAGGTTGGTCTGACTACTACAGATCGCCATATGACTTTCCTAGCTTAATAACTCAAGTTGTTTACATCTACTTAAAAGTCAGAGGTTTTAAATTATAACCACATGGGGCATACCTTCCTACTAGATAAATGTCAGTCAATATCTCGGAGGATATTGTACGGACAGACGAGCACAAAAAGTCAAATTTAGACTCGGACCACGAAATTACGCAGCTGAATCGTAAAAGCATGGCCAATTTTTAACAATAAAAGTACCATTATTAAATTAGATACAAGGAACTTGACATTGATAGCTTACCCTGGGTAATAAGGAGTAGGTACCAAAAAAGCATCGCCGGGATCGGCCAAGCAGAAGATTGTCATCTCATTAGCTCCGGTAGCTCCTCCACCCATAACAATTCGGTCAGGGTTGAATACAACTTTGTCTCCTCTTACTTTCCCCATAAACTTTGCTACAGCCTGTAAAGATTAAATGGAGATATTCACTTTTAGTGACATTTTTGGTTCCACAGAAGTTGAGTAAAGAAGATGGATCTTTTGAGTTCTTACGTTTCTAAATTCTGCCAAGCCATGGTAATCCTGAAAGATTGCTACATCCCTGAACTCATGTACTCCTTCAGCAGTGCAAATGGAAGCATGTGGGTTGAGTTTGAGCCACTCTTGGACCAAATCAAAGCAGAGCTACATATATATCACAAGCAACAAAAATCAGCAATTGTGCTCCGGCCTCTTACAAGCTAGCTAATCATTCTACAAAGGCATAAACTAGTTACCTGATTCTCTGCAAGACCCATCTGAATCACCCCATGTGGATTCTTTGTGGCATGGAAAGGATTTTTATCATAAGCCTTCCAGCCATCGAAATATGGGGAATCTTCGCCATGCCCGTTGCCCGTGGCTATCTTAGACAGTAGCTGATTGTTTAACTTGAACGCCATTTTTTTCTGGAAAACGATTCCTTTGCAATTAATTCACACTTTAGAATGTAGAGCTAGAGAAAGTATATTTAGATGCGAATTATGCTTTTGGACGGTGTCGTAATTGCTTGCTAGCTCTGTATGGCTACGCAATTTTGGGGCTGAATATGCTCTGGAACAAGTAAGAAATTAAGGTTAGGATATGAGCTTCCGCAGAGGTGGTTTTGACTATTTATAGTGGAAGTTCTTGTGGTCGTCTTTGTTTACTAACCTTTTCTTTTTTCAATGCTAAATGAGGGTTCCATGAAAGAACGTCAGGTTATAACAAAGCATACCTAACGCTTTTGAATCTAGTTTCTGTTCAAGAACCGACTTTCTAAATTCTAACATCAGAAACATCTATAATATGACTATCTTATCACAATTCAAGATTCTACAATGTTTTTAATGTTATGGTTATCCTATATTTATCTATATTAAGACTTCAAGAAATAGCATTTCCCTTCTTCACACTAATTTTATGTTTTTATCACTTGATCGTATCTTTAAATTAATAGCGGCGTTAAAACGTAAAATAAAGAAAAAAATATAATTTGAAACAGATATAGAAAAATCGAAATTGAAATATAATTTGAAGGCATAGGAATACATTTTTCAGGATATTAATTTAATTATTCTGAAAATTATTCTCTGAAGAAGATGCATTAAATAAAGAAAACAAAATATCAAGGTTTTCCTAAATGAAACATGCACATCCTTAAAGTATTTTATTTGTGAATCTATTAATTACCAATTAAGGGCACTAGAGAATAGCCAACAGTACTGTGAGATTCTATGTTGAAAAGATGAAAGACGTGTTAGGGAATCAAAACATGAGTATATGGTAGAAGAAAAATGGATTCCACGATTTTTTTTAAAATTGAAATCACTTTAGTTCGTGTAACTTAATTATCATTAACATAACAAAGTTTAGAATTGTAGAAGCACACGTGTTATAATGCTTGATTATCTTCTCTCTATAGCACTATTTTGCAAAAATTAATGAAAATCATGAAATAATGATAGCAGGCTACTCTTGAAAGGAATTCATGACTAATCAATGAAATTTTGTTGTAAAACTTTTTAAGTATTCAATGCATTATACACATTGTATAAGTATTGGTTCTGCCTGAATCTGCTGGGGCTGGATGTTGCTGCCTGGATCCATAGTTCTGACAGATCTAGCTTGTGGGATGCCTGCAAAACAAATAAGGTTCCCCGAGGGTTGACTACCGGCAGGCCCCTCCGACGCTCAAGTTAGTCTTTTTGAGGAGGTTTTGGTTGCTGAGATCAGAGAAAAATAGAGTTGTAATGTCATACCTGTATTATGGCCAAATAATACCTTATATATGGAATAACTGCTAGGTTTAGGTCTTTATGTTTGCATGGGAGACTAATACCAGCGAATGGGCCGTGGACAAGTGGATCTGTGCCTGGGCCTAGCACAGCCGACTCAACCAAGTATAACCCCCCAAAATACCAACTGATACATTTAGTTAATATAGTACCTTATTAAATGGCTAGAAACTTTAATTGCTTCATTCATACGTCTCTGTAAGTGAGGTTACTACTTGTATATGACACCAAATTATGCAAATTACTCGGGTAACTAATTCTGAAGTTGGAATATCTAAATTAGTGTGTCAAGCATTTTGGTTGGGGTATACTGCATCATGGGATGACTATAAAGCTAGCAATAAGCATGGCTAGGTAGAGCTAAGTTAGTAGACCCCGTGCATCACGTATTTCAGTTTGCACCGTCTTGAACACATCCTTGATGATGATATACGATTCCCTCGGTGGTTTAAGGGTTATGTCAAGGTTTGATACCTAATCATATTTGCTACATAATTTGTAGACAATTACGTAGAAATACGCGTTTGTGTGTGGAAAGAGTGCTCGGCGTGGGTTGTCATGTGACCCAGCAGACGATTCTGCCTTCACTCCTTTACTCAACTAATACTTGATACTCCCGTATGGATAAATTGCTGTCTTAGTTGTTCTGTTCCATCGATTGCTTCAAGTTTAGCCACTCAGGTCCAACATTTTGCTACTTTTTCTTTTGGGGACCTGTGAAATTATCGGCAACCCTTTTTGTCATAGGAATAACTATCGGCCGATGGGGCAATGCAACTACTTAGTTATTAATAGGGCAAGAAATACTAATATATTATTAATCAGTTAAATTAAGAGTTGATATTAACTTAAGGCATTTTTGCTTTCTTTTTTTCCCCTGCATTTGCATATAAATGGTTCTGGTACTGTATAATATAAAACTAGCATTTGCATAGGTTGACTAATTAGTATAGATAAGATAAATGTCTAAGAGAAAGACAATATTTTGCTGAGTTATGAATTTATATTAAATAAATTTGTTTCTTCGACTCAGGACATTGATACGACGAAACTTCGTATGAAACAGAAATTCGCGACGGTGGTTCATCCACAAAAGGGAAAAAAGACAAATGGGCCATGATTTAAGGGAAAGAGTTCATGTTTGGTAGTCCTCTTAAATGCAAAATGCAGGAGGAGTTGACGTAGGTGCACACGAGAGGGGACCAATATTCCTCCGTCTCATGGGAACTGGACCTACACCAAATACGGTCTTTCATGACAGATTAGATTACAGGTCACACGTTTTATTATTGACCAACAAAGATACCAAGGATGGATGATAGGATTTCTTTGAATTGTTTTCTTTTATCCTTTTATTTTTCCGAACATCTCAAATCATGAGTAAGATAAGAGATCATTATAACTGCTTTAAAAAAATTTAGTTGCATATTTTTATACTCTATATCTTGGAAATTATGTTAAATAAATAAAAGATTTTAGTTTGATGAAAAATTATTCTACAGTTAATGCTACCTTTAAAGATTTTAGTACTTAGTTTTAAGGTTATGAAAATATATAGTTCTTAAAATTTGCCTAGTATCTACTGAGCTGGACAGGATCACGATCAACGACAAACGTAAGCCGAGTTGGGTCCACTAGGAATTTGCAAAATGCCAAAACCCGATTTGTCCAGTAACTTACAATTCAAAAGGCTATAAATGAGTCAACACCTTTTCCTCGTAAAGTTGTTTGATTATTCATATTCTTATTAATTGACTTTTTAGTGCATTGACACCTAGCTACTGTATTGGCCACGGTTAGACGATTCCGATTACTTACTTCTTCGGATTGACTAAAGGTGTAGAAAATAACCTTATTTGAGGAATCATAGTTAACTTGTCAAATGCATGTGGGTGGCTGTGGCTGATTCCTAAGACCATAACCGTTGAAGCCACCAAGATGACTGATTGGACCGCTTGTTTATGTTCCAGTTCCAGTACCAGTTGAATCTCATCTCTTTTCAACATTCATTTGGTCATAAGTTGGAATTCTTGGACGTGGCCAAGTTGAGAATTGCAGCCTTCCTATAATTCATAAGCTCAATCTGTTATGGCAAACCACTTAACCATATTGATTGGATTATTTGCTACATTTTTGATGAATGATTATTGCCTTGTTTAACATGTGGAGTTTTTGTTATGCTCTTCCATTCCAAGAACAACATATATAAAGGTCAAGGAAACTTGTTTAGAGCGGACATGGTAGGTTTCAAGGTTTCTGGCTTGGAACCACTTGCAGCCGGATTTTGAATATAGGGTGTGGTCCTTCGATTGCCGAAGTTTTTCCAACATCCAAGAGCTGCATTTACTAACAAAATGTCTTATTAGGATACTATTCCGTGAGAGGAAAGCAAAGAACAAGAAACAGTGTGAAAATTGAATGAGAAATTAAGACATGAGAAAGTTAAGGCGGAGAGCAAAGCTCAGATGCAAAATAACTCTGGTCAGGTCATGATGGTTTCAAATTTACGAAAAGTGAGTTTGACCGCAAATATTCAACCTTAAATAAAAAAAGAACCGGCTTTGTTTCGCAGCCCCTTCCTCTTTGAAGACATCACAAATTCAAGGTCTCTTGGTAAACTTTAAGATGCACACATAACTTAGGGTGCTGGTGAGTTGGTTTTGAGTATCTCCTGGTTTAAGTGAGGTCGTGAATTTGAACCCCCTTCATGTATGCAACCGTTTAAAATTTGGGGCCAGAGATTTGCCTCCCGCAAGGGACCTATCCGACTCGAGCGGGAATTAATCTGAGTGTGACTGACTTAAAGGTGTCTTCCCATAATTGGAACTCGCCTGGGACACCTAGTGGGAAACAAAAAAAAAAAGATGCACACAGTCATTGCTTGAATTATTATACACTTGAATCAAAGATATACGCTTCAATGTTTTCTCGGCTGGCTTTTAACCTTCCTTATAACCTAAAAACTCTTCTTTTATTTTTTTATTAGAACAATATTAGAACTTTTATATTTTATTCATCTTATAACACCGTATTTAATATATTGATTAGAGTAACAAGGCCCAGAAGCTTATGCCAAACTCAAATTTCTAGTTCGTAGCTTGTGAGGGACTCGTCTTGGGTCAAGTTGGACTTCTCAATGGGAACTGTATTCTCCTTCTCAACACTTACGCCACCAGTTCTCCCTTTGTATTCAAAGTACAAAGTCCAGAAGAAATCAAAGTCATCTCTGCTCAGGATCTTCACTTTATATTATTACCGTATTTCAGTTAGTTAGTAACATTGAGATTTTAATGTTTAACTGTGATCTCAGTAGGTTCTTGTAGTCTAAATCAAATTTCATAAATTATTATTATTAGGAGATAATGTTTTGTTATAAGTTTCTATTGGTAGTTAATCTACATTAGTACTATTAATATATAATTATGTTTTTGCTATATAATTTTATTTATCTTAATGTTCATAATTGTATCAATAATTTCATAAGATTGAATATTAAATTGCGAAAAAACTATTGTGATAATTAAAAATATAATAACATCAAGTGTAATATCAAATATGTTTTTTTTGTTCTGAATTTGTATTTAATATTGTTGGTTAAATTTTATGAGTAGAGAATTTGACTTTATTTTGGTTTGAAGAAAATTTGATTATTGGATTTTAGTGGGCAACTTATATGCTTTAAACAAAAAAATGGCATAACAATTTTTTTTTTGGAGAAAATAGAAATTGAATTAACTAAAATTCCCAACAAAGATACAAGGTAACAATCCAATAAATTTACAAATTACAATGCAAAAACTTGAAGCTTTACAAGTTAACTAACTTCTTCTGTCAAAGCTCGAGGGATCGTAAGGTTATACTAAGTTCTAGCTGAAATATTCCTACTATACCTGACTCAAGATTTGTAATCATAAGTCTAATTGCTAGTAATACTTGCATTTGAGCTGTGATTCATGAATGAAGATGAGCTCTTTTGTTCTCCCTTTTATCTCTTTGAGTGTCTAAGATCAAGGATAGCTAGTGTTTGAAAAATCGTAGCATTTCTTTCCTTCTATATTGTATAAACCATGCATCTAAAAGCTATTTTAATTATCAGGTTATCCTCTTTGCTTCTTTCCCTACTATTGCTCATCTAGATATGATATTGGGCAGATCCTTACTCTAACAATTTAGATTGTAAGCTATTTATATTTCATCCAAAGGCAAGATGATAAGCAACATTAGAAGGACATGTGAGTAATTGATTCAGGGTAATGTCTACAAAGAGGACAACAATTGGTATTGTTTTGTGAGCTATATATTCTATCAAAAGTAAACATCTTCTCTTTGTTAGATAAGGACAAGATGAATGACATCTTAGGACAGGATTGTTTAAATCACACCAAATTGAGCTACACAGTTTGTTTTCAAAAGTTGTTTGCATGTCTTATTAGAGAACACACTAGAAGAATGATTCAACCAGTGTATGATGTCAGCTCTACTAAGAGTATAAAGAATATCCTGGAGCAAGATTTGAGAGGCTTGATAAAGTTGAAGGGATTAGTTGTTGAATAATTCCAATAAAGGCTTCTTTAACAATATCTTGTTCACGTATAATGTCTTTGAGATTGGAGAGTCCATTATTGAAATTTAGGAGGCCAATGTTGTTCCAATTGTCAAATAAAAAACTAGTAGCAAGTCCATCACTAAGTTTGCATTTGAAATGAAGTTTGACCTAGTCCCTCAATCTTAGGATGTACAAAGTTGTCTATAAGGTATTAGTTTTAGGTTTCAATAAACTTTTTCTCTTCAAAAGTTGTATATGTACTTACTTAACCCAAAAAGCTTTTTTGTTTTTAATCGTTTAGTAGTCTCCATATTCTCTTAATCATAAAGCCTTTATAATAGGCCAAATACCCAAGCCACCCTTTTATTTTGGAAGACAAATATCACTTCACTTAACCTTGGCCACTGAATTCCTTTTGACCTCACCAAACTATATAAAGGATATGAGTATCCTTTATATTGATTTGATCAAGCTTTTTGGAAGATAAATATGTAAGTTGTAGTACAAATGTAAGGAATTAAGTACAAAGTTTATAAGTTGAACTCTTCCAATATAGGAAGAGTTTTGTTGCACCAAAAACTTACTTTTCTTTAGATATTTTCAATTAATAGGATAGATTTTCTATATGATAGCCATCTTTCCTAATTTTCATTTTCACCCGATTAAGGTTACTATTTAGGAAACCATCATCTCCCTCTATTCTTCACCACCAGTGGCTCTAACTGACTAATCATATATACCAATCAAATCCTGTCTTCTAGCTCGTCATAACCATACCCATTTTACCTCATAATAATATTAAAATAATCATAAAATTGAGAAGAAAAATAAAAGAAAAACTTAAATCTTCTATTAGTTGCCCTTAGTGAGTGTTGCTGACCACTACCACCATCATTAGAATCCACTTAATGTCCAAAGTAAAAGCCCTATGATTTTGTCGTTGAGCAACGTCTATATAACTTTCAATTGATGAAAATAGAGGTTAAGGCTTTGAAATAATTTTTTCTTTAATTCGTTTAAGATTGGTTAAGAATTTGACCTTCTTTTAGTTATAAAAGTTTTTCTACTTGTCAAGAGCTCTCATTTGGTATAAAAATTGTTAAACTCTAATAGATGCTAATTTGATTATAATTATACACCCATATTTGATATATTTTGCTTGATATTTTATAGTTTTCTTGTATATTTGGTACTTAATTTGGTCCAAGTGCATTTGTAGGTGATAATTACCTTCATGGGCCAAAAGGAGAGAAGTTCAGGTGAAATCATAACATAAAATGAACATTTGAAGCAATTAGGAGGTGCACGATCGTGTATATAGCTGTATAAATCTCTCAAAATATGTAAATTCACAATATTAAGTATTTTTGGAGCTACATGGTTTGATATACAGCTATGTATCAAACCGTGTATGTCCCAAAAATCCTAAATTTTGCCATAAAAGACATGAACAAAGGCAAAAAAAAGAAGAAGAGGGGAAGACTTTTTGAACTGATTCTAGAGGTGAAGAATATTCAAAAGGGACAATATTGATCCAAAAAGGTGGAGAAAGCAAAGAAATCATCAAAAGATCCAATAGATTACAATATCAAACATCAAACTTGCAAGAACATTCAAAAGAAAAAGAAGGGAGATTTAGAATTATGATTCCTTTGTTTTCTATTCGTTTTTCTTCCTGTTTATCTTTGATTTCATTTTCGATTATGTGTAACTAAACGTCTTTTCAGTGTCTACGTGTGATGAAACCTAATTGGAATAACAATTTGTCTTGTTTCTTTTATTTAATTCAATTGTTTTGATTGTGATTTAATTATATGTTTTATGTATGTTCTAATATATTTGGATTATTAATGCATAATTTGATTTCATAATATAGAGATTAAGGAATATTGTGTATGAATAGATCTAATATAATTGAAAGGAGTTGAATGCAAACCTAGAGATAGGTCAATATAAATCCTCTAGATTAGGGTCAAACCTAATAGTGACATTCATAAATTGATAATGCAATCTTAGAAATTTTAACCTGAATAATTTCGGTTAATAAACTCGTGGATTAGTTGTTAGTTGTAACACCAAAACATACCCCCTGGGAGGATATGCAAATTGTACACAAAACATAACTAAAATAATCCAAAACATACCAAACAATCCCTTATATGCATTTCTAGAAAACTCAAGCAACATACATTATATATTATTATATGTTATTTTATAAGCAGAACATATCATACATATTGTGCTTAACATAGTACATGCCATAAATTCAAAAGCCAACCCATTTTAAGGTTATTACATGCCATTTACATCAAATACAATATGTCTCATTACATATAATACAACTCAAAAACAACTCAAAAACTCAAACAGACAATTTCTAAAATAGAACACATTCTTCTTGGCCACTGTGGTAGTCTTTGTCCCAATCCTTAAATCTTCTTATCAAAACCTACACGGAGGTAAAACCACCATGCTAAGCATAAAGCTTAGTGGGGGAAATAACTAAACAAGATATAATCTAGCGACTGTTTCTATCAATCATCTAACATTCATATATACTGATTCAAAATCATAATACAACAATCTTTAATTGTTCATATTACAGAGTAGTCCAAACATTTTGTCTCAAAACAAAATATGATTGATCAATCCAGAACATTCTTGCATCAGAACAAAACTCATAAATTTTAGAACAGAATGTACAAGTATCAGAATTGAATATTACAACAGGATATAATCCTTTCAGATCAAAATATAACTTATATCAAATCAGAATATGTTTTGTTTCAAATCAAAGCTTATCTTGTATCAGATCAGAACTTATTTATATCAAAACTGAACATATATCAGAACAAAACATGTTAGCATGCTAATCCTTTTTACAGAAGTGGGTAACGGGACCAGAACAGAAGATACCCATGCTTAGTATCTGAAACAGAAGAGACTTAAGTCTCTGAAATAGAAGACACAAAAGTGTCTAAAATCAGAAGACATCGCAATGTCTGACATAAGACACCAAAGTATCTAGTTACAGAAGACTCCTTAGTGTCTGGTTATAGGAGCAGTTATAGACCCTTCTAGGCATGCCTATTTAGCTATGACTAGGATATAACAGTTTTAAAACAATTCATTTCATATTTCAGAATCATAAGCAAATAGTGTAGTGTGTAACATATGACTATTTCATTTTGCTCTAATTGAACTTATTAATTCACATATGATTAAACTTATCATGCCTTATAAATACAAGAATGAGAAATAATGCATCAATAAAAGTATTAAGTCATCACACATTATGTATACTCACATAATTAGAAAGCACTTCCAATACAATCCCAATTATCAAACTCCTCAGGCAATTGATGGTCCAGAATTTTCACAATATCATAATCACATGATAGCGAAATAATGCAAAAGTATGAATTCATTTCCTTATGCCCAAATTGAACACATTCATTCTCTCTTGAACAAACTTATCATACCTTATAAACATAAGCATTTGTAATAATGCACCAATGAATCCAAAACAGTGTACTATGCACAAATTCCATCCAAAACTTGAAAGTCTTAGGAATTGAATTACAATTCACTTCCTTCAGATACTTTGTAGCTCAATGTCTCTATTTTACCACAAATCAAAAATCATCTCATTTGGATCAGTAGAACTCCAGAAATCATCAAAATTCTGAAGTATGTTTAGTGGAATAACATCAGTTCATATTACTTAAGAGCATACTCACTGTACCCACCCACTCCTTTCACTAAATCTTTCTCCATTCATTTCAGATAGTTATGATTCTTGGTGAAGGTGTAGATCAATGTCTTACAAAACCAATGGTTCAAGAAGCAAGTCATTTGGAGGTCTAGAGAAGAAGTTAGGGCCAAAAGAAGCAACCATGTTTATGACCTCAATCAGAACGAACCTATTTTGGTGCGATTTTCATAACTTTCACAAACAATGTTGGATTGATCTCATTTTTAGACCATTGGAAAGAGAACTTCGAGATCTACAACTTTCATGAAGACCTTGAAGACCAATTCCATCTCCTGGCTTTTGTATCATCTCACTTTCACTTCATCGTACTTTTGTATCGTCTTACTTTTGCGTCTCAAAACTTTGTCTTACTTTTTCGTCTTAAAACTTCGTCTTACTTTTTCGTCTTAAAACTTTGTCTTACTTTTTCATTTTAAACTTCGTCTTACTTTTTTTTCTTACTTTTGCTCTTTCTCTGGAACATTTCCACTTATAAAAATCATAACTTCCAACTCCGATGTCCAATTTTTTCATTCTATATATCGTTAGAAAGATAAAAAGAAAGATCTATAACTTTAAGAAGGCATATTTGCCAAAATCTATCTAGATTAATCTTGATTTTCTCCCAAAATCAGAACATGAATTTTACAATCAGCTTCCAACATCTCCACTTCATAACAACTTTTGAGATTCTTAGATACATAATTAAAATTTGATGTCTTCATACGAAATGTAGCCATACATTTATAGTTTAATCCAAATTAAGAATCATCTCGTTTGGATAACTAGAGAAAAAGTTATGGCTAACAGACCCAAGCATACTCAGTAAACATTTTCTAGATCATTACCAATCTTGTTTCTAAATCTTTCCTTATCACAACTCATACCAAGATCGCTCTTTCTACTCCTTCTACTCCTCATTTTCAATAAAATCACATTTAATATCATTTATACGTGGCAGTTGTCAATGAATGCATGTACCACTTTTTATACGAAAATATTCCGTATTTATATGCATATATGCTAACATGATGCATGAGCAAGAAAATGCATTTCCTTAATCTCTCTTTGAGCTCCCATGTACTGAAATTTCAGGTCTTAACCCTTAATTTGGGGACGGGATGTTACATTTCTCCCCTCCCTTAATAAATTTTGTCCTTGAAATTCTCATCTGATTGATCAATACGGTAGAGGTATTAATTCCTCATACGCTTCTCCATCTCCCATATACTTCACCACTTAAGTACTCTCTTCCAAATGACCACAGCTGATAGATTCAATAGGTCTTTCAATCACTTATTTAGCTATCACACTATCTTGACTATTTCATCGGTATAATACAGATTACCCACTAACTTTGACTTCGTACGCTGTCAATCTATTTCTGTTGATCATCCCATTATTTCTTAACCTATTCACATATCACATATTATGAATCTAAGACCTCTTTTACCAGTGACACTAACTTATAATAAGTCTCATGCAGACCAATTCATAATTGCTTAACTTATCCTTTCTCCAAATCTGAGCACACCTTGCCAAGGTGGTACTCACAAAAACAATTCATCTCTCCTTTGACAATTCACTTCTCTCTAGTGTTAATACATTTAACTCATATATTCATTTCACTATGTTCCATCTGTTCGGTGTTGATCCACCTCACCTAACCCATTCATCTTTCATAAGTCACTTTATTTTTGTTTCAAATTCATCTCACTCATCACCCAAATCTTGAATCGATTATGGTCTTTAACCATTTTTAGACGCTCTTTATTTCAATGTAAGGGTGAAAGACTATCTTTCTATCATACAGTGCCCCATATCGTGTTCTAATAATGCCATTACGGTCACAATTGAAATGCATGTAATCAATTTGAATTATACCTAAATCTTATATTCCTATGAACTTAAATATATAGACTTTAAGCACATCCCCAACAGTTAGAACTGTTGGAAATTCAAACATGTAACCATTTGTTTCTGCATCCTTAGTACCTAAAATACAATCTTAGCATATTCCTACTAGGATGTCAAGCTTAGGTTGTTACTTAAGCTTCTCTAACACTTTCTTTGCTCAAACATCTTTATTGGGTACACGTACTTCTTATTTCGATCACCAATTATCATTCTTCTGATTCCACTCAACATTTTGCACTCTTCACTGCACTAGATTTGGTAACCTCAATATCTGAATTTGCACTATTTCATTATTGAATTGTCTGTTCGATATGTCAGATTACACACTACCTTTACCAGTATAGCACTCATTTGTGCATTCCTTTCAAGCTCAATAATTTTCTCAAAGATACATAATTTGCACATTCCAAAAATGACTTTGCACATCTCATGTCTCCAAGAGCTCAAAGAGATTTCTATCAGAGCAATTTTGACCCACGCATCAAAATCAACTCATAAAACCTTAATTCTCGCTATACATAGAAAAACCACTTTATACTATTACAACCGATTGTATCTTACTTTCTGATGTGAAACTTCATTATATACAGCAAAATCTCCAAATTTAAATGGTATGCTTGTTATCAATGTCATATTCCTCAAATATTCAAAACGTCCCTTTTTGCTTTTTAACCACACTCAATTACCATCTATGATCACAGGCACTAATTGATACATTTTTGCTTGGATCACTTAAATCTTTAATATTATAATGCTATAGGGTCCCAAATTTCTTTATATCATAACAAAATTAATTCTTACAATTCCTTAAGTGACTCATTTCTCATTGAAAATAACATTTTCTCATGTCATTTTCAGTCTCCCACTTGACTTTTTGTCTCTAATGATTTTCTTTTTTCATTTGATTTCCTTTAATTGACATATACTTATTTAAATGCCTATTCAATCATACTAGTTGTTCCACACATTTCAATTTATTTGAATACTTCACTTTGCATGTTGGTATCACCTCCTCAAATTCAATTTGGGATCTCCCGAACATATGTACATAGAATGTAATGTAGACCTATCTTCTCCTCACATTTGCAATAGTGTCACCTCGAATTTAGAATCTACTCACATAGTTGGATACTTTACATTAAACAAAATGCATACACTCTTAGTAGCATATTCCACTTCCTGTGCTTGAGTCTCCACTCGGGATATGATTCCATTATTCACTTTTGATTTATTTCACACTCATTTCCGATTTGTTTCTTCATTGATGACTCTTAAATTGTGAATCGTCTGATCAACTTAACTCGATTTATGGAAATTCTTCTTTAAAAGAAGATTTCTTGCTATAATCATCGATACTGTTCATGAAATCCTTATCAACCAACTATTTTCCATAATTACTTATCAGTCATTCTTAGTACCTCAAAAAGATCAATTTCAACTATTCATAATATCCCAATAGGATTAATTTATACCATAGCTTACATGATCAAAACATTCTTGGTAACGAAGCTCGGTGAGACACTAAACAATTTCATTTACTCTAATACCTTGGCATATATCACCAAATCTATTACATCTTCTCTAGAGATGTATTTATGTTGATTCACCAATTAGTAGCTTATACTAAGGATACTTTAATCCCATTCAATTCTAGATAACTCTTCTCCTTTTTGTGCTAGTCCCCGATCGTGGGGATTACGCCATAATCGTGTCCTGCTTCTTTTTCCTCAAATTCATCACATACGATCACATCAATATCAATCTCACTTTCTTCCCAATCAATCACTACAAGTACTCTCACGTCTTACTCTAACCCATCTTGAGCTTTGAACTATAGGAACTATGATTGGCACTTATTCAATAAGTCATCGATTACTTCCTATATCTTCTCCATACATATTATTCACACAAGCTTAATAGTTTCACTTGCCATGGTGATCCCACTATTAGATGTACACTTACAATGGCAAATCAACTTAAACTAAACAACATTTTCATATATCGCTATCATCATCTCATCTTCCAATTGTCATTTATTTCATCTCACACATATATATATTCAATCAATTTATAATTGTAGGGGCATAACCCATATGAAGTTTAAATCTCCGTTCCACAGATATATTCTCATACTGAATGATAAACTCTTATATCGATAGTCACACAACCATTTTAAGTCCAAGTTTAACCTTTCAAGGTCATATCAACTTGGCTTATACACTTTAATCTCATCATTTCTACTTATATCCTTGTTCTTCCTCAAACAATCCATGACAATGTGCTCACATTTATATTCCCTTCGAGGACATATCACCATAATGCAATATCAATTTCATATTCAATAATACATTCACCGATACAGATACACTGAATATTTATCTGTTATATCCATCTATATACTATTTCTCTTCCCATATATATATATATATATATCTTCAACCAATCCAAAATTTCCGATGCATAATCATTATGAATTTCCGGTCTCAATTTACCCTTAATATCCCCTTATATTGAATTACAAACTCTTATCACAATACTCACATAACCATTTCGGTTACAAATTCATCCTTTTATGATCATAACAATTTTATGATTTCCTTTTTATTTTGTTTGTACACTTTAGTCTCCTTTTTACTCATATTCTCATTTTCCTTAATCAATCCACAACAATATACCTATTCACACCTATATCACCTTCAAGGGTACATATCCCTATTGTGGTTGACCGTTATTTATCATACAAAACCAGATACTATTTCTCATTTCCAATATGTCTATAAACCTTTATTTTCTCACATTCTGTCAGATCATCAATTTCCTCAATGCTTCTAACCACGCAGATTCTTAAGGAAACGCTCATGCATGTGGCTCATACTGGGGATCAGTTGCCGCAGTCTGCTATGACATGACTAATATGCATATGCATATAACTTGACACACATTTCAGAATGCCTATATAAGATAGTACTTCTGGGCTCTGATACCACATAAATGTAGCACCCCACTCCCACAATGACCCGAACCTGACATCGTGGGTGATATCAGAGTCCGTGCCCTGCGAGAGTGGCGTGCTAAAGCACATAATCAGTCAAAAATTGGTATAATTTTTTTTTTGAAATCAATAACATATTTTTGTGGAAATTGAAAGTCACATTGGGCCCATATTCATTCATAAACATTATCAATCAACACAATTTTCAATAGCCATTTGGGCCCCTTTCACAATTACAAAACACTTGATTCATTTCAGAATACAAATTTATACAAAAAGATGCGGAATATACAATTCAATACAAAATAGGAAAAATACAAATGTAGACGCGAACTGATCCCGACCTCTATCCTTTACTTGAATGCTGTAAGTATACTCCCGTTGGCCTAACAGGGTATTCTTCTGAGTCCTGAAAAATATTTGCAAATTTTGGATGAGTTTTGCGAACTCAGTGAGTGACCATCATCGATGGCTCACCCAGTCACATAACACATAATTCACACATCTCACTTTATTTCACGTTTCACATTATTTCACAT
>JAOSBP010000205.1:24390445-24402069 GCA_027563825.1 Erythroxylum mucronatum | reverse complement strand
ATGCGGAGGTATTAGAAGTCATGAGAGCTGAAGGGGAACCCCTCCCAGAACCTAAGGCCATGATAACTCCCCTAAAATATCGGGACCCCTCTTTATACTGCCGCTTCCATAGAGATGTCGGTCATGATACGAAAAGTTGCTGGAACTTGAAGAAGGAGATCGAGCTCCTTATCCAGCGGGGAAGGCTGAATAGGTTCCTGAGGTATGGGAAAAATACCGGTCGGGATAATGAGGGTAGAACCTACCGGTCCGACACTTGGCGAAGGCATCAGAGGCAAAATGACAGGCAGGGTAAGGAAAGGCGGAATAGGAATTCGGACGACCGGCATAACGCGAGGGCACAATCCAGGGCAAGAGATGATAGAAATGCCAAACGACAAGATGACCGACCGGTCAGGGTCATAAACATGATTTTTAGGGGTAATGCAGCAGGAGGGTCGACCGCTAAAGGGAGAAAAAGATATGCCAGGCAGATCGGAGAAAACTTACCAGCAAAAATAAAGAAGCCAAACGATGGGGTGATATAGTTTGATGAATCCGATTTAGATGGTGTTAGCTGCCCCTATGATGACGCATTAGTGGCCACCCTGAATATGGACGGTAGTGAGGTGAAACGGGTGATGATCGATACGGGCAGCTCGGTCGACCTGTTATATTACGATGCTTTCAAGCAAATGAAAATTCCTCAAGAGCGACTGTTGCCAATAGAGAGGCCCATCAAAGGGGTAACTGGAGCATCGGCTTACCCATTCGCTCGGGTATCGTTGAATGTAAAATTTGGGCAGAAACTATGCCAGGTGGAGAAGAGCGTGGAATTCTTGGTCATCAAGTTCGCGGGAGCATATAACACTACAATTGGAAGAGCTACCCAAAACGCACTTAGAGCAGTTGTCTCTACCTACTACCAAGCAATGAAGTTTCCAACCCCGCATAGAACCGGTGTTGTCAGGAGCCAGCAGAAAATCGCCAGGGAGTGCTACCTAGCGGAACACAAGAGCTCTTCAAGGAGCGGTCGTTTTAACGAGCTCTCATGATGAAAAAACTGAGGAGGAAGCTGAGAGGATGACCACTGCAGAGTAAACGCCAAAGATTATACGAGATGAAGAAGGCCAAATCAAACTCACAAATTCGGGCCGAACGACGTTTTTTATCCATAGATAAGCTTGCTTTATTTCTTTGTTTAGTATTTTATCATTGCTTACGCATTTGAGCATGTAACTCGTGGGAACCTTTTTCTTGATCGTACCAGTTAGGTTTTTTAATGGCCCACGCTTTCGTTGTCATCAATAAAGAATTTCAGACTTCTTGCCAAAAACAGTTTAGTTCGAATTGGATTAAGGGCAGAGCAATCTACCAATCGCCCGACAAGGTTACCAACACAAGATGTTGGAACCGATCGACATAAACATCGTTCGACAAGGTTGCCAACACAAGATGTTAGGGCCGATCGACATCGACATCGTTCGACAAGGTTACCAACACAAGACGTTGGAGCCAATCGACATCGACATCATTCGACAAGGTTACCAACACAAGATGTTGAGGCCGATCGACAATGACATTATTCGACAAGGTTACTAACACAAGATGTTGGAGCCGATCGACAACGACATTATTCGACAAGGTTGCCAACATAAGATGTTGGGGCCGATCGACAACAACATTATTCGACAAGGCTGCCAACACAAGATATCGAAACCGATCGACATCGACCAATCGTTCGACATTGACACCGATCAACCAGGTTGCTAACACGAGATGTTGGAACCACGCGATGCCGAGATAAGATCTTGGATCGTTTGACATCGACCAATTGTTTGACATCGACATCAATCGACTAGGTTGCCAACACAAGATGTTGGAACCACGCGATGCCAAGACAAGATCTTGGATCTTTCAACATCGACCAATCGCTCGACGTCGATATCGTCTGACAAGGATGCCAACATAAGAAGTTAGAGCCACACGAAGCTAAGAAAGAATTTTGGATAATATGGCCTCAACGTCACTCGTCCGTAGTCCCAAACAAGATCTTGGAGCTAGACGATGCCGAGAACAGAATCTCGGATCGCGCGAATATCTTTAAACCTAACGATCCATCGATCTATATTAAGCGTGCCAACTCGTTACATGCAACCTGGAAAGACTCTGTACAGAGCTAGCAATAATCTAAAGTACTGCTCATAGAGATAATAAGGCAGCGAAGGATGAAAACAAGATCTTTTATTCTCTTTATATTTTCTGGTCACAAGCTCGGCCAGATGAGCTTCAAAAAAGGAAAAACAAAAATTATCCCTTGGCGGGAGAGGAAGAGCCAACAGCCGGCTCGGAAAAGGTAGCTTCGGAGGTCGGCAACACAGCTTCAAAGATCGGCATGATATCCAAGGAAGGATCGGGGGGAAGAGAGCTGATAGCAACCGGACTGGAGGGAGAGGAGGTCGTCAAAGCAGGATCAGGGAGAGGAGAAGCAGGCGGAGATCGCTCTTCTTCCTTCGAGCTAAAATCTAGCTCTTCATCTGGAACCATCTCTCGTTCTCCCTCAATCTTCTCCCTCATTTCCTCTAAAGAGAGGCCGAGACCGGGGGGAATCATCAGTTCAGCGTAATCCTCGAAGGAAGGAAGATCCGACCCGTCGGGAACGCAAATGCTGTGACAATTCTTCAGTATGGAAAGAGCCAGATCGCAAGCATACTCGTGGCACTCCCTCTCTAAATATCACTCTTTTCATCGTTTGATCACAGCAATTCTTTCCCCCTTGATAGAGTTTTGCAATTCCTTCACTCTATTCTCGGCTCTTGCCCTGGCCTGCACCACCTCGTGGCAATCCTGAAGGAACTTGGATTGAAGCTCTCGTTCCGCCATTACCCTAGAGTTAGCGGCGCGTACCTCACCCCTCAGTTCCACGATGTCAAGCTGCAGTGCCTGATACTTCTCCTCCAACTCATCCTTAGCCGTGATTGCCCGGCTCTTCTTCGCAATCACCCAGCTCTTCTCCTCCTCCCCCGAAGCAAGATGAGCCTTCAAAAGGTCTCTCTCGTTCTCCCAAAGCTTCTTCTCCTCCTCCAAAGAAGAAAGTTGAGCCCGCATGATGTCTCTCTCCTCCGTCACCCCTGCAAGCTCTTCTTCCACCTCGGAAAGCTTTTCTCTCTCCTAGACGCCGCAATGCATCGCATGAGCGAACGCCAGACCCCTTGCACAATGATTGACGAGACGAACTGACAGCTCTCGGTTATCCAACCTATCAATAAGTTCCTCGTCTGTAGGAGGAATGATGTTCTTGGCAATATAAAGCGCCACATCAAAGCTCCCAAGCGATGCAGTCTTATCCAGGCTGATTGCGGGCTCCCATCTATCGGCACTCGTCGCTCGCTCTTTCCTCTTGCCCTTCTTCGATAGGGCAACGCGTTCTTCCTCTCCCTCTTTCTCCTTTCCCTTATCCTAGCCTGTTGAACAAGGCGGTCGGTCGATAACTCGAATAGTCTTCTTCTTCTTGAGGCGTCTCTCCACCTCCTCCTCTTCTTCCTCTACGACAACACGGCCCTCGCCTCCCGACCAGGCTACCACTATGGGCTGAACAGGAGCAGCAGTCAAAACGAGCACCGCAGAGGGCTCGGAAACAGCGGGTTGAGCAACACCTTGCTCGGGAACAGTAGGCTGAGTGCCCTCCACGTTGGCCTCCCTCTTCTCGCCCAGCCCCTTCGCTTTCGAAGGCTTAGCAGCCTTGCACTGACCTCTAGTGGAGCTAGAAGATCTGCCGAAATCACCCATTCTCGCCATGGCTGCACGGATATGGAAACAGGTTAGAGAATGAAA
The DNA here is from genome assembly GCA_027563825.1 of Erythroxylum mucronatum. Taxonomy (NCBI): domain Eukaryota; kingdom Viridiplantae; phylum Streptophyta; class Magnoliopsida; order Malpighiales; family Erythroxylaceae; genus Erythroxylum; species Erythroxylum mucronatum. The sequence continues at coordinate 24,398,256 of JAOSBP010000205.1, read as the reverse complement.
CCCGCGTTTAAGAATATGGAAAATAATTAAACTACAAGGAGTCAACCAAGAGGGGCAATTTCTTCTCCCAGCCCGCTAATTCGGGGCGGGGGGTCGATTAAAAATGAATCGACCGAGGCCCCCTCGCGATACCCCACGATGAGACGATCAAAGTCATATCGGCCGATTGCCTTAATGCGATCGACCACCTGCCGTTCTTCCCTACTGAAGAGCAAGCTCGACATATCGTTTCGTTGCTCGGCCAGGGGATACCTCCACGGCCTGGACTCAAAGGGTGCTCCTGAAGGTCTCACAAAGAAGTACTTCGTCCGCCAGGCCTAGACTTTGGAAGCGGTCCCAGCAGGACGAAAACGGGCACCTCTATACTGAAAGTGGGGGACCCTGGCCCCAGCGATCGAGCTTTGATTCATTCGCAGGAAATGGCGCATAATGTCGATCGAAGGAGGACACCCAAACTGATGACACAGCAACGCCAGGCCATTAATAAACCTCCAGCCATTCGGAGGAATCTGGCTCGGCCTTAGTTGAAAGGCACAACACACCTCGTCAATAATAAGGGCATAAGGGAGCCTCGCACCACCAACCGAGAAAACGTTGTCTGAAACAACAAAGTACCCTCCTGAACTGCTATGAATCCGTTCGCCCGCGGCGGCCAATCGGGGTCCCCACGTCGCAGGGATGTTGTTCTTAATAACCGATCGATTTAAATCCACCGCAGTCATTGTGGATGGGTCGTTTGGAGGACTTTCGACAAGCTACCCGTCCTTCCGGGTACTCGCCCCCTCATTCCCGCCGGCCTCCGACACTTCAACTATTTTCGCCGCTGCTACTAGCAACCCAGCAGTTTGGGAGGCCCCTCCGGCGGTTTCCTCTCTAGGACTAACTGACGACATCACTAAGAAAAAGAAATTTGAGGGGAAAGGATTGGAGGAAGGACGTACCTAGTTTGGTGATGGAAGTTGGAAGTTTGAAGACAGCGGAAAGAAAACTCCGGAAACTGAAAGCAAAAAGGTGCAAAGGAAAACATAGTGGAAACCGGAGAACGAAATAAGCGTGAAGAAAGTCTATAGTTTGTCAATCCTGAGTATTTATAGAAGATCGACGAAACGGACGTTTCAATCAATGCTTGACACGTGGTAAACATCCGAACCATCGCGGACACGCGGCAGAATCTCAGCCGAGGTAAATTAGGGTTATTTGAAAACTGCAACGGCACGATAACTGAAAGGATACGCCTGACGGCTGGACGGCAATTAAAAGGACGCACTCGACAACTATACAGTAGCCAGAAAGACGTGTATGACAACCTATCAGATAACACGAACCGTCAGTAATGATCACACCTAGAGCTCTATTTAAGTCTAGCTACTCGATCGATCGGTCTTGCTATTACACACGCCCGACAGACCTCGCCATTATGCTCGACCGACTTGCCATATTGTTACAGCCGATCGGTCATTACCATCGTTTCTTCGGGCCTAGCACGAGCTACCTACAAAGCACGCCGCTTCATACTTATATATACTCTCTCGACTCTTCCCTAGGCTCAGATTCGAGGAATAAGGAGCTTATGGTTAGGTCGGCTGTGCTAGGCCCAGGCCTATCTTCACACGTCCGCGGCCCGTTCGGCCCATCAAGTGTTAGATTCCCATGCAAACACAAAGATCTACATAAACCTAGCATCCACGGCATATATAAGATATTATTCCTCCCTGATTCAGGTATAAGATTACAACCCTACTTTTCTTTACTTTCAGCAACCAAAAAACCTAGACAAATAATTGACTTGAGCGTCAGAGGGGCCTCCTGGGAATCAACCCTCGGCCCGCCTTTATTGTTTTGCAGGTATTCCATAGCTAGAATCGTACAGATCATGGATCCGAACAACAACGTTCAACCTCAGCAAAATCCGGCTGAACCACTTTACAATTAGTTAAGCTGCAAATAAATTTAATATAACGTGGATTTAAAAACTTATCAAAAAGTCCTGAACTCCAATATTCCTCTATAAATGCTTACATGGACGCCAGAAAAGGTAAGCATACCGTGAACATGCTTTTGAATTTCTACTAAGCCAATGAAATTACCTCTTAATGCAGAGGGTAGAAAATTACCCAAGGCGAGTGGTGGGACAGCTTCAAAAGCCCAACTGGAATGAGTGTGTTTGTGTCTCTCTCGCCATCGATTGTATTGTATGAATGAACTCCCAATACCAATTTTCATGACGCAAAAACTGTGGAAGCTATAGTTGCTCCAAAATCGGGACGGTACCCACTGCTCCCTTCCGTCTCTAACTTCGCTTTCTTTCTGATCTCTGTTTATTTCTCAAGACTTTGGCACAGAAGCCTGACATTTTCATGGGGTCTATGATTGGTGATTGGCCTTCATTCGACCCCCATAACTTCAGCCAACTTCGACCCTCCGATCCTTCTAATCCTTCTGTGAGTTTCCAATATACTTATGCCACTTCTTTTCTTCTCTTGTTTAATGCTGGTGGTTGTATAAAGTTCTAGTCTTTGTCATGATCCGTTAAATTTCTCCTATTTTATTGTCGCGTCCTTTCCTGAGTACTCTTGCAAGACGTGCTTCTTGGCTTAGTTGAGATAAGGTTTTGATTAAATTTAGTTGTAAAGAAAGCTACATTCTTATGATATATTTTTGTTGGACTTTAGGATTAAGCATCCGGGCTCGACTTGTGTTTACGAGTTTCGATTTTGAGTTGTTTCGTCATTTATTTTTGCATTAGGTTCCACCTTCTGGAGTTGTGAATAAAGGCCATATCTTTTCCGGCACGTGATTTTGTAGATTCCCTCTGTAATTGTTGGGCAGAAATTATGGCAGCTTTACTTTTTAATCTCTTTTTTCCTTCGACTGAGATAGGGATTTAGTCTATCAGAAAGATGAATGGAGAATCAGATGGTTTGGCACAACAGTTGACGAAGCTAAGTGGGTATACCTGATTATTAGAAGTTTTGATGAGCAGAAATGTAGATGAGTTACCAGGTAACTCATGTTGAGGTGGGTTGATGCAAGCAGATTGGCAGTCAAGGGGGCTTCATTTTGGTTTGACATGTTGTTCATCGATTGGCAAGCTTTAGGTCAATCAACTTCAATAATTTCGAACTGTGGCATAAAATTTGGCATAAAAAATGTAAGCATAATATAAGACGCTTGTTTGTTCAGTGAAACAACGTAGATGTCTCATCATAAGGTCAATTGTTTTCTTTTTTTCTTTAATTTATCTTTCCTTGTACGGACCAAGTTGGAATAACCAACAAAGACTGATGATCTTGACTTTGTTTGGCATTCACAGGTTTGAGATCTTATAGATGTATCATTACTCTGATTTAAAATGTTTCTTGGCATGTTCATATTAGTTTCAGAAAGCTATAATTAGGGGAGAGAAGCCTCCATGCATCAAGGTGTAGAAACATAATGCTCAGCTTAGTAGTTATATTGTTATGATAAGAAACTGTATTGATAGGAGTTTCATGTGCCAATCTTCTGCCCAAAATGCTACTGAACTTGATGGGGGGAGTTAGGACAGTGTATCAATAAATTTGGCAAATCTTCTAGTAATCAGTCCCAAGTTCATTGAGGTAGGTTATGGTTATACATTTTCGTTTTTGATGGATTAATGAATAGTATTTGTGGAAAAAAGGAGTGATGGTATGCTTTATTATCAACCAAAGTGGTGCCAACAAAGAGCTTCAAGATTCTGTAGAGAATGGAAAAATCTAAACTCTCTACTAAGATTCAGGAGTTAACAAATTGAAGAATCTGTAGAAGTTGAGAATTACTTCCAGTTAACCTATATACCAAATGTAGAGTCCGTGGCTGTTAACTGAAGATGCTGGTTTATTTATGATATTCTGATTTAACTTCGATAATGGAAAACATACAGCTTTCATGTTTAGCATACAATGACCTGAAATTTCATCCTTCTTGAAATATAATAGACTCCTTGGTTAATTTTTTTCATTTAAATAGATTCCTTGCCAATGGGTTGCTAATTAAGCACAGCACCAGGATTGAGTGTGCTTGTCAATGGAAACCATAATGCAGTTATGAATTTTATTTGACAAGTTCTAGAAAGAAAATGAACTCACAATTGTTTCAGAATTAAATGCCTATAGAAGTGATAAATTAAGTTATTCATACAATTAAGCACAAGATATTGAACTTCCTTGCTTTCTATTGTTATTTTTGTTGTTAATATGAACAGATGATCTTTGACCTTCCATTCTCAATTGCTTTACTTGTGACGAGATGCTAGGTAATCACTTCTCTTAGTTAAGACCTCATTAATAGTTTTTTGGTTTTCTTTTCTCATTAGAAAATGACTCCTACCACCTATCATCCTACTCATAGTCGGACTCTTCCACCACCAGATCAAGGTAAGGAAAAGATTTCCTATGCATAATTTGTTTTATTGGGCTTTGGTTATGATATGGAAATTTTGGCACTTTAAGCCCTCGTACATTAGATGACTATGAGGTAGGCCTGAAAGTTATCTCTCAGTTTTTGCTGCTCTGATTTGTATGTGCATATATTGCTGTATTTTCTCACTCTGTTTATAATTAAATGTTTCTCTTGGTTGGAGGAAAGCATATTGTGTTTGATCAATTTTATAGTATACATATTTCAGAATTGTGTAATGGATATGAAAATTTGGAACGAATGGAGACATTTAGCAAGCTAGAGGAGTGATGAGCAAGGTGCAATATTAAAATTGCATGTCTAATAAATTTTCTTCATATCTTGTTGGATAGGAAGAAATTACTCATGGTAAATAATTTAAGATTCTTCAAGTAAGAAAATAATATGAGAGGAAAACTTAGGTTGAATATGAATGAAGTATCCTTTGATGACCAAGTTGACTATCTTACCCTGAAATTACCAGCTTAACTTATGTACTTCCTGTTCCATCTCTTTGTTAGCTGTTATCTAGTCAAGTTCATGCAACTCCATAGCATAATAGTGCAACCTTGATTGCAAAAGGTTAAAAAGGATAATTGTAGTAAACCTTGATGTTAAATTTATTCAGTTTCAAGAATGGGTCACATGATGCATCCAAAAGAGAAATAACTTGATAAAATTTTCTAAGGTTAATTGTAAAAAAAACTCTAACTTTACTCAATTTTGCAATAGTAGCCTGAACTTTAAAAAGTGATACTAAAATATTCAAACTTTAACTTGTTTGCAAAAATAGCCCGACATTAAGTTCTCGGTTAACATTGTTGACATGGCATGTCATGTCAGATTTTTCTTATTCGTCACATGGCTGCCACATTACACAATGTTGCCGAGTAGGATATTTATTTTGTTAATGAAAAGTATGTTAAAACTAATTAACCTTAAAATTATTCAGGCACTGTGGCACCATTGATTCCAAAGCTTATGAATCCACTGATTCCTAAAACCGAGTCTTTAATAGAAATGGGTGCAAGAGAGATTCTGCAACAACTCATTCATGGTACAAGTCCTGCAAGTCCTCCTTTGATTGATGTTTTGACTTCTGTTTTGAAACATAATGATAATAATATTTTACTCGTCGTACGAAGCAGAGGCCTATATAATGGGTCGAGTGATGTTGATTCCATTGCAAAGAGCATTTTAACAATCGGTTTGGTTTCATTGCTTTGTAGAAGTAAAAACACATTGAAAAATAGCAGGGAGGAGAAGGAAGCCTATTAGCTTTTCAATAAATGTGATACCACCATCTTACATGGTTGCCATGTTGCGAAAAGAAAAATCTAACATGCATATCACATTAGCAACGTTAACAAAGAACTTATAAGTCCGGTTATTTTTGCAAAAAATTGAAAGTTCGAGTACTTTAATGTCACTTTTTAAAGTTCGGACTAGTATTGTAAAATTGGGAATTTTTTTTTACAATTACCCAATTTTCTAAGTTAAACCCATTAAGAACTTCAATTAAGAATTGAATTTATTTTCTATAGATCATCTAGACAAAAATAGGAACATTGTTCACTTGAGATCAATCAAGTAGAACGTCTTAGCTTAAGGACATATTAAATTCTTCAGCACATGAAATTTAAAGGAATATAATATGAACAAATTTCAATGATGATATTGCATTTTGAGGTCAGTGGGATTACTTTCTGACAGCACTGGTTTTTGCATAGATCCTAACACAAGTGTACACTTGAGATGGCATCAGGTTTGTAGTGTAATAAGGATATCTGGAAGCATACTAAAATGCATGTTGTTGGCATTGTGAAATGCATTTTGCAAAAGATTGTGCATAGAAAAGCTTTTGCATAGTTTAGCAAATAATCAGCTGTAACTTTGTTAACTCTTATTGAGCGCTTCATCCAGTGTGTCTGAAATGATATAGCATCAACTTTACTCACACGCCTGAAACTTTGTTTGCAGTTATAACTACAGAAGCCAAAAATATTCTCCTGAGGAACTTCTATGAGCGAGCGGAGGACAAGGTTTGTAGTGAATTCGACGTCATTCAATTGGCTACTTGGTATTCATTAGAGCTTATTGGCGATTTTCTCTTCTTACAGTTGAGACTTAAGAGAGCTGCTTCTGAGCATCTAGTACCAGAGCATGGAAACAAGCACCCTAGGGCATCTCATTCATAAGAAACTTGAGTTGCTCGTATCAAATTCATGAATTCAACTGTTGGTGTATATATAAGTCATATCCCACATGCGTTTGGTTTAGTTAAAGGTATTGCTTATTGTTAAGAAAAGTGTAAAGCCATACGGTTAGATTTTGTATGTACAAAAAGAGGTTACATCTGGGTGATGATATATCAAAGTCTTAATATTTTAGTTAACTGGCAAGTTGTGGAGCTTTGGTTGCAAGTCTTGTCTGTGCTTGCTACTTGCTAGGTACTTATTACCAAAATTGAGCTTATTACTATGCACATTGACGTTTTCCACTTCATTATTTCTTGCAATTCAAAGTTAGAATTTTGGTCAGAGGCAGCGGGTGCTAGTAACACAAGAGTTGGTTTGTAGCAGCCACAGAGAGAAAATGAGATTGTATTATAGTCATTTTGCTAGAAACTATGGTGAGAAATAGGACATTCATCTCCCATAATCAAAAGTCACGCACTTGCTGCGCTTGCGAGTTCAGGTATACGACATAAAAAGTATTATCAGATCTTGCAGCATCTAACATAATTCTTATTTATCTATAAAAACCCATTTTTCCTGAGCTAAAAGATGGAGTCTAGTAGCTGCTGGTCCATTAAACAAGAAGTTTACGCTTCTCTTTTTGGGTCAGACTTGATCAGCTTCTCCCTCGAAAAGTGGAATTATTTTGGAGACTTCCTCACCAGATCATAATTTTAGGTCAACATTTTCCGATTAAGAATTCTTGGCATAGTCAATGACAGTGTGCTCTAAAAATTGGCTTTGAATTCAACACAAGAAATGAGTTTTGTTTTATTCGATGCTATAATTAAGTTATTACATAATTTACAGTGTTTTAAGCCAAACATTTCAATATGTTTATTCTTTAGCATAATTAAAACGGTCAATCTAGTTGTGCTCTACCAACTCCCAAGAAACGATAAACAAAAGGTATCAGAATCGACCCTCCGTGGATACTTCCACGTTTTAAACAAACAAAAGCCAACCACCAGAAATAAAAAGCAAAATAATAACACAAAACTCACTCGGTGTCACCACACATCACAGCACAGCGCAGGCCATTCCTTGGCAGAGAGACCTCGAGAGATGGCTATGTCTGCCAACTTATACACCACATTTTCGCCAGTTACCACCAGCAGCAAGACCCACAGCGCCAAGGCCACCCTCTCGGTCCCT
>JAOSBP010000205.1:24365736-24376939 GCA_027563825.1 Erythroxylum mucronatum | reverse complement strand
CAACTGCTTTTCATTTATCTGCTTCTTTGTTTGTCATCAAAATTATTCAACTCGTAAAGTCAATTTTTGACTTAACAGTTGTGACTGGAGTTGCTAGTAAAAAGAGCTTAAAGCTTATAATGTGATAAGATCCTCTAGCTCAGTTGTAATTGTACCCAATATCCACTAAGGGAGATGGGACAATACCTGAACAAGCCCAATATCCACAAGGGATATAGGCCAATAAAACGGCACTCGGTCATAACAAAGTAATAAATGAAAGTGAGTCTCATAAGCGTTGCATATGTAAGTTTGAATGATTGGAATGTATTATTGAATTGTGTTGAATAAGAAAGTGAAAATTGTGAACAAAGTATTATATGATGCTACATGATGACAAGTGAAATAATGTGAAAGATGTGATTGTATGAGTTGATATGTTATATGGTATGAGTGAACCATCAAAGATCATTAACTCACTGAGTTCACAAATCTTACCAAAATTGCAAAGTTGATATTTCAAGTTCGAGAGAGGATGCTAGTGATAGAGAGATTGTAGAAGAAGTATAGTTCTTGTACTTTTAGATCTAAGAAATAGCTCAAAGGTCGGTCAGCTAAGATTGAAGGACTTAGATAGAAATTTTGTTTAATTCCTGATGTATGTAGCGTGTTAGGTATACAGAGATGTAAACTCTGATTATTTTTGATGTACATATATGGATGTTTTGTACAGCTACAATGTACATATTCGGTTTTATGAAATGAAATGAAGAATTTTGGGTTTTCGAATGTTATGGCATTTTTGTATAAATGATGATGTCATGATTAAGTTAGTGTCATGACTGCTCTAACATGCCATTATCATAAGTTAGGTGCTTGAATGTCCTCAGGATGTTCTGATATATACTCTATGGTAGTAGGGTATTACACTTAGTATAGTGTAAATAATATATTTTTTAGAAACGATAATAATTATTTTTGTTTTGAATTCCAATGTCCTTGAAATGAGCTTTAACATGTTCTTCGAAATTCTAATATTATATAGTTCTTTTCAATTAAATTTTGTTTACGATTCAATGTAACTTAATTTTAAAATCTTGATTTTTAACAAAACACTAATTTACTCTAAATTACTATTAGATTATGTGTCAAACATACTATTTATATGTAATATTTACCAAAATGATAATGTAATTATAATACAAATGATCTATAAAGGAATAAATCTATCTTAAATAAATCTCAATATTTCATTTTAGCATCTATTCACAAAATAATTCTTAGAGACAAAGTTTACTAATAATGTTGCTTCACTTGACGAAATTAGTTCAAGATGATGTTTATTGTGAAATTGGCAATGGGAATCTAAACTCTCTATGGTTCGACAATTGGTCTAGTCAAGGCTCTCTTATTAACCTCGTAGCCTCATTGATGATCTCTCTCACTATTCCTCTCCATACTAAGCTCAGTTGCTTCATCAATGGTAACTCCTGGATGCTCCCTAATAGCCTTACTTATCTGCAACCTCACTATTCTCCAATTCCATCCAAATCTGATACGTTTTATTGGAAGGATCAACCTACTTCTAGACTAACAAATAAGCTCTCTATAGATCTAATCAAATAGAGGAATCCAAATGTTGATTGGAATAGAATCATTTGGCACAAAGTTCTACCTCACAAGGTTTCCTTTCTTCTATGGCTCATCATCAGGAATACACTCAATACTGCTGACATACTATCTTATCCCAACCTAAACAAATGCTTCCCACTATGTTTAGTACACAATGAATCCAAAGATCGCTTGTTCTTTATGTGCTTAGCAGCTAGGCACATTTAGGATCAAGTGAAACAGAAATGCCTCTAGACTGGTTTAGATAACTTCATCTCTAACATAATTCACTAGCTATCTACATAGTTTTATCTCCTTAAGACTGACAAGCAGATCTACTTAATAGGTATAGGGCTCTATGTGCAAACTATATGGAAAAAAAGAAATACTAGAAGGTTTGAGTTCAAACGCAAATCAATTGAATCACCTAGGAATGAAGTTATCAATGGGACTAGAGAACTTATTATTATGAAGAACCTTGCATCAGATTGCAGTTCCAAATTACTTCTTTCTTTAAATAACTAACCGATGTATTCGAATAGATTGGAAACTATGTAGGTAAAATCGATGCCTTCTGTTTTGAGTTGAAGAGTACCTCCCTTGAACCTCATTTTGGGCTTGTAAGTTTCATTATTTATTAATTTATTACCTTTTTCTTTTCAAGAAAAACAACGTTAGAATTAATGTAAAAGATATATAGACTTAATCATAGAGTAAATTTTTTTAATTTTTTAATTGTTAAATTTTATATAAATAAAAGTTATTATATTACTTGGAGCTGGAGTAAGGTTTCCATGGACCTCCTTAGACACCTTGATCCACCTGCGTATTTCCCCAATAGCTCCTTACCTGACTGCCTGGAATGGTTAGCTAGCCCCACCAAGCGATATACAAATGTGTCAGCCTATCACTTTTGGTGACCTCCTTTACCGGATGTTCCTTAGTACAAGCTGGTATGGTCCAAATACAGTAAACCTCGATGCTCCTTTACCTTATGGCTTGTTTTCCTGCAGAAGCTTCAAACCCGGGACAAACTTTCATACCTCTATATTTCTAACCACTGCTCCCTATGCCTCTCAGCAAATGAATCCATAGACTACTTATTTTTTAAATGCCCATTCTCTAAAACTATTTAGTACCATTACCTCACCCAATTCAACTTGCCCACTTTCAACCAGTCTAACCTCTCAGCTATCCTTTTCTGGTTTAGAACTGTTTCCTGTACCAGAGTATCAGCCATAATTCACTTCCCTCTTTTGCTTTCCACCACTATTTACCATATATGGACTGAACGTAATGCCAGAACTTTCAAGAATGAAGCCATGGCTGAGGAGAGAGTGTATCTTGGAGTAATCTCCCACGTTAGGGAACTTCTTAGCCTATACACCAAGAGGAGGTAATTTTATAGTTTGGTTCTTCACTTACTTTTGCAGGTTAATTGCTCAGTCATTTCTAGGTCACAGCATGCGCGGTTCTCATTGGATAGGCCATGTCTTGCCATGCCTACCCTCAGAGGCTCAGCACAGTTACTTCTTAGCAGCAGCTTTCTCCTTGGCCATCCAGGGGCTAAGGTTGTTCTTTTCACTTCAATTTCTCTTTGGCTTGCTTCTTCTGGGCTTGAAAATTTTTAGTTAGGCTTCCCACTTGGATTATAGATGCTTGGGTATTATTTGGTAGCGTTCTTTGTGTTTCTGATGTTGAATGGCCGTAGGATTGCTCCTTCCATAGCCACAGAAATCCCTATGTTTTATCTTGGATTGTCCTGAGGCTAATTGCTATATTTTAGCTAGACGTGCCTTCTGTGGCACTTGTATGTGATCTCTTTGTACATATTTTTGTTTCATTTATAAATTTTTCTGATTTATTAAAAAAATTATTTTATAAAAACCTTGATATAAGGGTTAACTTATAAATTTTAAAATGTTAAAAAATATTTAAATTTTCATAAAAAAATATTAAGAGACAACTCATATAGTTTCCTCAAAATGATCTCCTATTGTTTATCATAGAATAAAAGGTCAAATAAATTACTCTCATTTAAATCATGATCACTTGGGTTAACTTATAAATTTTAAAATGTTAAACAATTATTTAAATTTTCATAAAAATATTAAGAGACAACTCATATAGTTTCCTCAAAATGATCTCCTATTGTTTATCATAGAATAAAAGGCCAAATAAATTACTCTCATTTAAACCAAGATCACTCATTTTTATGTTTCACTTTAAAATTAAAAGATAAAGTACTTGTTAATGCTCTAAGTTCGAGATGAACCCCCAACCTCCGTTCAATACGGCGATTGAAATTAGTCAACATAAAATATTATTTTATAGAAAACAATAATGGTCGTGATACACGCCTCTGATTCTAATTTTGGAGCAAAGGTGTAGAAGTTTGTCTTCACACAACTTGTGTCTGAGTTGAATCCAGCAGAAAATTTTGAACGAATAGTCAAAGGACTGTAAAGTCTTCAAATATCTTGCATCCCATATTTTGTTTTTCAAAAGGAAGCCAGTTTCTCCTCAGTAGAAAACCACCACCATACCGTGTTGATATGGTAAGCTCCTAAATATCCAGAATAGGAGGTGGAAAGCTAATCGCTGCAGAGTTGCGTGCCTACCCTCTATACTATATGGTCTATTTCTTCGTAGGCAGTACAGGAATTCAAGGAAAAGATAGGAGGAAATTTGGTGGATAGGAAAGAAAATGAATCTTGTGTCGGTACGAAGGCAACTGGAAAATTGCTTGCATTAATCCAGCGGCTGACTTCTATGCAATAACCCCGGATACGGTGTCACGCATACGCATTTTGTCCTTTCAGTCACCCATATTCCGCATAAGCAACATCAACTTCTTGCAACTTGCCGCAACTTCTTGCAACTTGCTGCACTGCTTTGACCCATTCTCTTTTCCTTCTTTCTGACTAGGGATATTGGAGGCTGTAAGACAAATTATTTTATTTAATTATGCTTTTGATTCAAAGCTAAAAACGCCAAGTGTTTGTACATTTTGACTTCATATATTTGAATTTACTTATAATTAATTTGGGTATGTTGCAGCTAGCAACCATCTTTTATGAAGTCCTATCATAACTATATATATATACACCTTGTGATGTTTATTTTTAAAATTTAATTAATAGTTAATAACATTGAAAACTAAATAATAAATACAAAAGTGAGGTATATAAGCTAGAAAAGAGACAAAAATAAAACTCAAAACAAATTGTGCGGCTTAGAATTAGTATATTATATAAATATTAAATTGTGTTTCCCAAGTGTGAAAGTGTATATGATTCAGAATCTTTTTGGACAGCTTCTAAATTAAACGAAAGATACTTACGACAAAATTCGAGAAAATTAGAATAATATTATTTGAAAGACGAACTTGATTTGCTGATAAGAAGTAAACATATTTTATTACAGGTCAAAAACATGGAATCAGTCATTAATTATATAATTTTTCTGATCAGAACAATTACCTCCGTGATATTCTAGCTAGTGTCTATTTTTTTTCAAGTACAAGTCGCGTCGAATGTAACTATATACCATCTGTTTTCTGCTCTATTTAAACGTTTAGGGTCTCGAACCAGTACTAATTACCTATTTCACGTCAGGAATGAAATTAAAAGCAGGGATGTGGGAGTTGATTTTAGATTATCAAAGATTCCTGATTTCATTTAAGAAGGCCCCTAATTCCTTAGGGTGCGTAGGGGGACCAATTTAATAACTTATTCTTGTGGTCATACATAGCCATACACTACGAACTAGGGGTGTGGGGGTCATATTCTTTGGAAGCATATATTACCGTACCCATATATGGTATATGGGTTCCGTTTATCCATTCCCTTTTAAAATCTCGTAACCCCAAGTCAACTCTTTTCAGAAATATTCGAAATGGTAGCAAGTGCTTCGAACGATATTGATATTTTTATTGATATTTCTTATGGACTTATCAAAGTGTATAAATATAAAGAAACTTCTTACTTGATGAATTTAATATATCTTTTTCTAACAATTTTACTAACAACTAATTATGTGAAATTTTTAACTGACAACATTTTGCCACAATTTAAGATTAATTGAATAGTAGATAACTATACTCTTATAAATCGGTAGATAATGAGTTTATAAAAATGATAATATTTACTTTAAGATATTTTAATTGGTCCACAAGATTATTATTTTCATAGATTTACTATCACAGATGAAAATTTTTAATAATATACTCCTAATGAATGTACGAATTCGATATGGATTAGTTTAGTAGATCCATCAAGTTTTTATAGAATTACGTATTTTAGGCTCATTTAAGATATTCAATTACTCAAGAAGGATGCTCTATGTGTTTATAATTCAATATTTTGTTTGTTTTGTTTTAACTGTTTAATACTGAATTATAGCATCATGCATAATCCTAAGTGTTAGTAGTGGGTAAGAATTTGGACCAACGAATTTTTGATTTGCTTGTGGTCGTGTGTACTTGTGATTTCAAACCTTTATTAATAATCCTTGGTTAGTCTCCTAAGGTATTTTAGAGTCATTTAGGGATTTGTCTTCTTTAGCTTGTATTAAGCTTTGGGATAGGAGTGGTGGCTTTCACTACCAATGATAGAGCAAGGGCTAGTCCTTAGCTGAGTTTTGGGTCCTAGAGAAAAAAAAAAGATGACATATTATAGATAGATTCTTGGAACATTAGGACCTTTATAAGGAAGTCTCTGGAATTAGTGGAGATTTTAGATAAATGTAAGATTCATATAGTATGCATCTAAGAGACAAAGTGGAGAGGGGCCAATGCGAAAGAGATTAATGGGTTCAAACTTTGTTGCTTCGAGTGTTCAAGACGGCAGAATGAGGTAGTCATCTTGGTTGATAAGGAAGTTATAAGTCATGTTATGGGAGTAAAGAGGAGTAATGATAGGATTATGTATAGAAAGATTATGGTGAAAGGTGTTGTACTCAATGTGGTATATGCGTATGTTTCTCAAGTAATTTTGGACGAACAAATTAAATGCCAACTCTCTAGCAGATCTCCTCGACAAGAAAGTTATTCTAGAAAAAGACTTTAATGGTCATACAGGGGCAACCTCGGACAAGTATCCGTAGAATAAAGGAGGTCTCGAGAATGGAGATAGGAATGATAGTAGGATGACTTTCTTGGATCTTGCGGTTGCATTTGGGTTAATAATAATCAATTCTTTTTTCAAGAAAAACAAAGGACACTTGGTGACTTTTAAAAGATGAATCACTAAAAATCAAATTGACTACTTCTTTTCAAGGAGAAGCGATCAATCTAAGTGCAAGGACTGTAAGGTGATATTACATGTTTGCTCGTAAACTCACTATAGATTGTTAGTTTTGGATCTTAAATTAAGGGATGGAGGAAGGAGAGAATTCCTAAGGGGTATACTAGAGTCAAGTAGTGGAATCTAAAAGGGGACATGGAGAAGTAACTTAGGAACAAAGTAATATTTGGAGATGAATGGAAATTGGAAGATGTTAGCCAAATGTGGAGAGAGTAGGAAATCTTTTAAGGACTATAGATAAAGAGATCTTGGAGGTTTCTAAAGGGCCTAGGGTATTAAGATGGAGTCCTAGTGGTGGAATGAAAATTTACAAGAAAAGGTTAAAATCAAGAAGGGAACTTATAAAGCTCTATTTGATATCACCACAGAGTTAGAGAAAGTAACTCATAGAGTAATGTATAAATTGGCTAAAAAAGATGCAAAAAAAGACAATCTCAGTAGTTAAAAGCAGAGCTTACGAAAAATTGCAAAGATTAGAAACTAAAGATAGAGAAAAAGACATTTTTAAGTTTGCAAGATCTTGGAAAAGAAAAATGAGAGACTTAAATCAAGTTCATTGAATGGGAAATGAAGTAAGATAAGCGTTCATAGCTTAAAATGAAATTAATAGAAGATGGAAGAGATACTTCTATAGCCTTTTTACTGAAGACATAGAGTACAACATATCTTTAGGTTATTTTAGCACATCCGAGAGGTTTCATAACTTGACTCATTACAGGTAGAATACAAGGGAAGAAATTAAAAGAGCTTTCAGGGAGATGAAAAGTATAAGGCCAGTAAGGCCCAATGAGTTACCTATAGAGGTGTGGAAGAGCCTAGGCAAAGAGGGTATTATTTGGCTAGTCAAACTTTTTAATGTTATCCTTGAGTCCACCAAAATGTTGGATGAGTGGAAACTCAGTATAGAACAAAGGGGACATCTAAAATTGTAACAATTATAGAGGCATCAAACTAATTAGTCACACCATGAAGTTGTGAGAGAAGGTAATTGAGAAGAGAGTGAGGGACAATACTCGAAGAACTAAATTGGCTTCATGTCAGGAAGATCTACGACAGAGGCTTTACACTTCCTAAGAAGATTAATAGAATATTACAGGGAAAGATAGAGTAATCTACACTTAGTTTTTATTGATTTAAAGAAGGATTATGACAGGGTACCTAGGGAAATCATGTTAAGGTTTTTATAGGTTAAGGGAGTTCCTTTAACCCATATAAGAGTTATTATGGACATGTATGAAGGGATAAAGACCAAAGCAAGGATGATAGGAGGAGATAAAGAAAATTTTTCTATCAATATTGGGCTACACCAAGACTCCTCTTTAAACCCATTTTTATTTACATTAGTGAAGGATGAGCTCATCGAGAATATTCAAATGGATGTGCCTTAGTGTATATTGTTTATTGACGATATTGTCTTAGTGGATTAGACAAAAAGGGTGTCAATGTCAGGCTAAAATGTACATTAGAGTCGAAGGGTTTTAAATTGAGTAGGAATAAGACTATATACTTAGAGTGTAACTTTTCGGGCCAAAGGGTGACTTTTGATGTGGCGATAAAGATTGATTTAGAAGTTATACCATAAAAAGAGTGTTTTAAATACCTAGGGTCTATCATCTTTCAAAAATATAAGCCAATATAGATTTGTCCCTGAAGGGATATTTTATGAGAAATAGGTAAGTAGGTCAGCCAGGTAGATGCCATAGAGGAGAAAGCCAATAGAGGATAAAATATAGCAAAAAAATATCATAACCAAGGCCTCAATATATTTAATAATAGATGAACAATTATATCAAAGGTCTTTCACCTTGTTGTATTTAAGATGCACTTTTAAAATTCAAATATAACATTTTCACAAGGAAATTTGTGAAGGGGAATGTAAAGCTCGTAATGGGAGATAACTATTAGTCTATAGGATTTCAAGGCAAGGACACTTCAAGATTTCAATTTTCATAGATGGCTAAGAGTTTGTAAGAAATTATGACAAGTTCTAAAGGTACTCAAACCTGCACCATTCACTTATTACCAACCATGTCATAGTATCAAAAATCCCCCCTTTTGTGTAATGGAAAATAGGTGTCCTTGCAAGATTTTGACCCATAATAAGGCAACTCAAATTCCTTTTTATTATAGTTAATTGTTTCATAATGTAGGTAGAAATAGAACCCCTAGCTAGCATAATAAAGAAGCTAGTCATAAACTTCTTAAGAGAAATATTATAAGTGGCTATGAAGTCCCTTAATAGTAATCACGAACAATGAAACCCAATTTAATAGCAGGGGCTTAAGGGACTTTTGTGAAGAACTGAAAATTAAACATTGCTTTAGGTCCTTTGCATATAGACCAAGGTAATGAAGAGGTTACAAATAGGAAAGTATTGAAATGGCTACAAGCCAAAGATAAAGATATAAAAGGCACTTGGGTTGAAAAGATCTCTAACATTTGGGTATACCATGAGCATATCAAATAATACCTAAAAACACCCTTTAACCTAATATTTAGTGTTAAATCACTAATTCTTATAAAGTTTAAATTGCTAAGTCTAAGGGTACAATTGTACAAATCTCATGATAAAGATCAAATTTGTTCTAAGCTCAACTTAGTTAAAGAGTAAATGGATTTTGTGACTATAAAAAGTGAAGCATGCGAATAAAGGATTTGTAGCTGAATATTCATAAGATAAAAAAGAAAACGATTATTGTGAGAATTAGTCTTGTTAAAATTAGAATTCTTAGAAAAAAAACACTTTTAAGTCAATCTATCTCCATATTAGTTTGAATCATACTGCATTTGAGATACTATCATGCCTAGAAACTATAAATATGAAAGACTTGACAAATTAAAAATGCTTCTTGTTTGGACCTTAACCCATTTGAAAATGGATTATCGTTAGGATAAATTCCAAAAATCTTCTATGTATAAGTACATAATCATCAATAAAGTATCTATATTTGTTTTCCATATAATTGAAATCCAATCACTATAAACAAAAATAATTATAGGCATAAAAGCTTTAGGTCTATGATCGCGGTTTTTTGATATGTGTACGTTTTAATATTTTAACCTCAATATTTCGCAAGCATATGAGTCATTCGCGTAGTATCTAAGGTGTCAATCCCACAAGGAAGATTAATTTAATCCTAAACTCTAAGGCCGAAACTAATTGCAGAAATTCAACTGTAACTAAGCTAAAAACAACAATGCGATTTAATAAACCAATTCAACTCAAGAATTAATCATGAAATATCAACAAATCAGCAAATTGCAATGCACATACCAAAAATCAACCTAAGGAACTACCAATTGAGAGAAAGGGAAAATTTTTACCTATCTTCAACACTAACCTAATTAATTATGAAATGTCGGATTATTGGGAAAATTTTTACCTATCTTCAACACTAATCTAATTAATTATGAAATGTCAGATTATTGGTCCTGGACTATCCTAAGGTTGATTACCCCCTCTCGAGTTATAACCAAAAGTCCTAAATTATAAACCCTAATCTGATTATGGAAATTTGCAATTTCTCAATTCATAATTTATCCAAACTCAAATTAGATATGAAGTTTTCGACTAGACTACTGGAACCTATGTGAGATCTCTCATCACATAATTACCGATTTGATTGATTTCTCATTCTTATTAAATTACCTAACTCTCATTAGCCTCATTATTTTTTATCAGGTCACCCTCTCGGTTTGTTATCGAATTATGCAATCTCATAAATCAATCTCAATCAATCCAAATATCATAAAACAATCAAATTTTTATTAAATCAAAGATAATAATAACTTGAAGGTGAGTTTAGACATCCTCAACATTCATAAATCATATCTCAACAACTTTCCAAATTCTATACATTAATAAAATTGAAAATACACCAGAAACAAGATCTGAATGGATGATGGAGGCAGCAACGTCGAGAAACCTCCTGTTCAGGGAAGTACTTCGCGTTGACTTCTTATCCATGTCTATCTTCCTTCTTCTCTTTCTCAATCTCTCAATGAACTCTCTCTAGGTTTTCTTAATGGTAGCTGATGCAAAAGCTCCTTCTCCTTTTTTTTGGTCTTATTCTTTGTATATCTTTTGTGTTTTGGGCAGCCCTTGGGTTTTTTAAGGGTCGAAAAGGTCTGAAAAATCCTTCTAAACTTGATTTTTCTGAGTGTCTGCGCATTTGTCCGATGCAAGTGATTGAGCCCAAGTTGATCATATAAATTGGCTACACTTTCATGGTTTTTAATGTACTTTTTGACTCTTTATTCGTGATTTTGTGCTTAAATTAGTCCCTTGCGGTGAGCTTATGTTTTAT
>JAOSBP010000205.1:24332950-24361422 GCA_027563825.1 Erythroxylum mucronatum | reverse complement strand
CCCAATACAAACTCTCCAACTCTCACCTCAAAGGAGGAATTTAACTAGAGTCAAATTTGTACTACATCTTTGACTTTTGGTTGGTGCACTAACTAAGGAGGTAGCACCCTCCTTATATAGGTAAGAACCCTTGCCCATTTGTTGTTCCCAACTAATATGGGACAACAAAGGAGCCAAAAACCCAACAAAAACTGCACATCTAGCACCACTTTTCCATAAACCCTATCCTCAGCTGTGGGGTTTTGAATTTAAACGGAGGTTGATGTTTAAGGTTCTTAATTTGGGATTCTAAATGAACACCTACGATCAAAGTTGATATTTAAAACATGGTACTTGATATTAATGATTTTAAAATTAAACCATACCAGACCGATCGATTCAACCAGAATATCTATGAGCCAACTTAATTTTCAGTCGGATTTATGTTTATAACCCATTTGAGACAAAATCGGTCAATTTTCTTGAGAAAAATCGACAAATTTTCTTTAAAATCGGCCATAAAGAATCTGTAATATTTTGAGCACGTGGGACGAGCTTCACTCTTGGAAAAACCAGCTTGTCAGTCACACGTAGGCCTCGCTTCACTTTTGCACGTCCTTAAAGAGTTTTGGCGTCTGTTAATATATGATTAATGCAAATTGAAGAGTTGTAAAAAGGTTGAGATTTTAATTTTTAACTGGTATATTTCAATTTTTTCAATATTTTTTTAAGGTGACTCCCACAATCTAAATAAAAGTTTTGATTTAAATTGCTATTGTTAAAAATAAGTTAATATTTTTATCTTTAAAAAATACTAAATTTAATTAATCTCACTAATAAATTATATTTGTCAAAATTTATATTATATATTTATCTCATTATACTTTAATTGAAAAATTTTAAACTATTATTGATTAAAACTAATTATCAATTTTGTTATGAATTTGTTTAATAAATTAAATTCTTAATTAGAATATATAAGTAATTTTGCTTAAGATAATTTAAGAATATGTTAAAAAATAATATTAAAACTATAAAGAAGTATGATTAAAGGAATCATTGTATTGACTTTCTTTGAACATACTTTACTTTATTATGAGTTATTCAAATGATAACATAGAAATGTAATTTTTATGTTTATTATTATTTTTAATTTTATGTTAGATTCAATCTTACTTTAAATTATTATATTTATTATGATTTTTATTTTTACGTATTATATTCCAATTTTTATAACGGTTTAATACTAGTTGAACCTTTAAACCTTAAACTTCTTTTTTAACCAGTTTGATATCTGATCAGATTTTTAAAACACTGAATTATATCAATTTTGAATTCTCAGTCCTCATTGTTCACCTTTGTTCATTTTAAAATTAAATTCACCTACTAGAGTAGTTTACCAAATTTGTCAAGCCAAAAGTAAATCAACTGTATTCATTTGCCATTCTTTACTTTTTAAAAAAAAATCATTTGGCTCATAGGTAAAAGTTGCAGATCTAAGTTTACTATTATATCCTTTTCTAGTCATCTTAATCACATCTAACGGAATATCTTCAAAGCCACAAAATTAAGAAAAAAGTAAAATATAATTTTTTGTGGGGAAATTGTAACATAATATTAGCAAAGGAAAGTTCTAAGCATGTTCTTTGTGTCAGTTAACAAGAAGCATAACATATATAATAATTACTAAGATTTAAGAGTTAACTAATGCATCCCCATAAGTTGAGACTTTGTTCTTTCACTTGAGAACATGACAATGACCGGCTTTGGCAGCTCTACGTACCCTCAGTTTAATCAACTACTTTCCTGGACGTAGCAACCTCCAATAATGATGAACATTCTGGTTTGCTTTCACCTAGTAAAGCAGCCACCGAACCCACAAAGGCGGCATTCATATATGTAGTAGGTTCAGCATGAGAGTACTGTGACCTCGAATCTTTGTACTGATCATTAGAATCAGGTCCACCAACAATGGCACCCGCATGTGTGTTGGGGTTTGATTTGCTGGAGTAGTAATAGTTTGAGTAACCATCACCGCAACTCACCTTTGCTCGGTGCTCGTGGATGGACGGTATTGATGAACCTCTGTGGTGTAGTTGGGTGGGGTATTTGGTCCCAGAGCCCACCATATATGACATGTTCATCGGGTTGTTCCCCAGAATATAGTCCACCTGAAAACCATTTGAATAGAATTAGAACCAAGCACAAGAGATGGATTATAGGTCCTTTTTCTGGTTGTCTTAGTCAGTGTATATTATTGTTCGTTTCGTGTGCTATACCTGTGATTTAGCGAAGGCTTTAATTTTCGGGCCAGTGAATTTTGCGGAGCCGCATTGGAGGTTACTACCATGAGCTGAAGTCAGTGTTTTAGAGTAGATGAACATAAGCATGCTAGAGCTTGTGACATATTGCAAATTAGCACTATCCCTTGTGTAAAGAAGTCCACCTGCCAAGAGTTAGTACCGAGGACGTTGATCAATTGGTCTTAAAAATCCGTATAATAGAATTTCTTTCTTTGATAGAATGGTCAAAATATATCCGTCTTAAGTAGCAGATGTTAAATCAATCATCGGAAAAATAATTAGCAAGTGTCAAGGAATGAAGATAAACATGCTTGATTACAATGACATGTACCAGGAGTTGTCCTAATCTGTACAGAGCTGCTTCCGGGCAACAAAGAACAGAAGAATGATTCTGCATCTGTCTTGAATTTGACCAAATCCTTCTTCCCACCATAGAATTCCTGCAGAGAAGTTGAATGAGCCTTTCAGGCTGTCAAGAGAAAATAAAAAGTGACTCAGTAGATTGAACCTTTGACAGTAATGTCTGAGCTCCAGCATATTTGTTGTCCCAACTGAACTCAGACACAGCTTGGCTCCAGCGTTGATTGATGAGGACATAGCTAAAGTACTTGTTTTCTCCACTTGCCTTGTACAGCCAAGTAGCAGCCCACAAAAGCTCATCCTTGAGCAATCATAACACTTTTGTCAGAAACTCTACGTGAAGTCCACCTACACATAATTAACTCTAGTCCTTGCTTGATGTAAATTCCTGTCTTTTTTACCTGGTATCCTGAATAAGAGCAGTAGAAAGGGCAAGATGCTTTGTATGGTGCCCTGTACTTGTCAGCCAGATCAAATAGCTGGGAGCGTAGACATCCATATGGCCAAACATTTATAAAAAAAACTTACTGGGAAAAATTGAACTAATAAAAAAAAAAAGGATTTGGGCTCACTGATTGTGCATGGCGTAGTAGCCTTTCAGAATAGCTAGAGTCGACAGATTTTAAGGCAATGGAAGCAGCAGAAAGAGCAGCAGCAGCCTCAGCAGCCGCCTCAGTGCCTGGTGAAGAAGCAGTAATCTTATAGAGAGTGCGAGGTGTGTCCATATCTTCTGGTCGTTCCCAGCACTGGTGATCTGCATTGCCATCTCCCACCTAGGAGATAAGAAAATTCAACACGGTTGCTATTGAATCCAACTGATAGGAGAGTAAGTTACATACAGTACCTGGGTATAAAATGTAGTGGATGAAGTATGAGATTGTAAAATGAAGTCAGTGCCCCAGCGTATGGCATTATGGAGGTAATCCAGCTGGTTCACATTAGAAATTTCTTTTTCATATACTCAATTGCACCCCAACTTAACAAACTAACAGTAAATGCCATTGGCCATCCGAATTTGACGTTGTCACCAGCGTCATAGTAACCTCCCTTCAAATTCACCTGTCAAAAACTTAAGTACATTTTAGATACCTACATACTTGCATTGCATGCTCCTGAGTATAAAGACAGTCAGCTCAGCTGTGACTCTTGAGTTGGGTATTCCGAAATCAATTTTAAGCATAAGAAAGAAGAAATATTTGTAATTAAGCTTACATTGTCATGTCTGCCATCTGAGAGACCAGAGTCTCCCCTCCATGTTACTCGTTGATTTACTGGCAATTTCCCCGAACGTTGCCCTTCAAAAAACAAGATTGCGTTGCTAAGAGCGTCTTCGTAGTTAGAAGCTGTCAAGCATAACCCTTCGTTTTCAGTGCCTAGTCCTCGTAGCCTATTTCCACTGGCCAAGAGTATTATTACAAGACCCCATCTGTACCCCATTGTAACTTAACTGCATCCTATATTTGGACTGGCTGACTGGTATTTATATTCCTATTTGGCTAGCTCTAATGTTGTTGAAATTTGTTGAAATTAAGTCATCATTCTCTCATAGTGGTGCATATATAGACAGTACATTTGAGATCAAAGTGGAGGATTGCACAAGATATGAGATCAAAGCGGAATGGAGATTGCGTGACGGGTATATGCAAGTGTGGCCAAGGAATAAATTTGAGTGGAATCAGAAAGATTGTATAATTTTCCCTTTGTTAAGAATAAGATTCTAGCACCCACTCCTCAACGTCATTAGTATTAGTCAATATATAAAATCAATTAAGTTAGCTTTACACAATAGCTTAAGCTGTTGTGGTGAAACGATCACTTAATATGGTATTGGAGCCTTTGTGACTAAGTGGTCGCGAGTTCAAATCCTACCACTCACTTATTATTTAACACAAGGTAGAGTGAGCCTGTGCAAATTTCAAGCCCAAAGGACTTTCACTTGAAAGGGTGTGTTAATGAATATATAAAATCAATTAAGTTAGCCGGTCACTTAATAATTAGCAACCTCGGTTCCCATATTACAAACTATATCTACTCCATTGTGGGTCGCGATGAACTTCTGCTTTGATGTTTCCGAAATGGGATTATAAATTTTAAATTCCTGAAACATCTGTTTTTACGTCATTGTCGTTTAGTTTACTTGTAGGATTAATAGGATACGGGAAGACAAGGACGAGGAGACTTTTAGCCAGTCCATATATAGATAATAGTTTACAACAATATGGAATATAACAATAGAAAGATCAATATATTAATATGAAATTTAATTTCTGAGAAACATTATATGTTACATTTAAACTCAACATATATGTACGAAACAACAACGATATTTAATGTTTACAAATAATAAATGAAAATTTCATGGTAATTAATTTAATTTGGATACAATATGAGCGGTCGAAATAGAATTGATTTCTTCAAAATACCAAAAATGATCTAAAGACAAGGTTAGATGACAAAAACCTAAACTGGAGCCCATAAGCTGTAAGTTAAACTTTGCAATAACTTATGAAATCTAATATAAAAAAGTAAAATATGTCACTATTAATTTTGACGAACTCTGATTATAAATATTTAAATATCAAATACAAATCGCCTCAACCTACTCTCAGCCCGTGGCTATTCTATTACTACTATATTTCTAACGTATAGTTATTCTTTTGTTTCATTAAAAATAACTTACAGAATAATTAATCATAGGTTTAATATTTCTACACTTTCAAGAATAGCTAAAGATACCTTTTCCTGTCTTTACCTATTCCGTGAAACACGAAATAAGTAAAGACAATTTTTTCCTTATTATTATTATTGTTGTTGTTATTATTGTTATTATTATTGTTATTATCAATAATTTCTTCTTCTACTTCTTATTAATTTTTTATTATTATTATTAATTTTTTTCTTCTTCTTATCATCATCATCATTATTATTATTCTTATTATTACTGTTGTTGTTGTTATTATTATTAATTTTCTTCTTCTTTTTCTTCTTCTTCTTCTTATTATTATTATTATTTATCAATCTTCTTCTTATTATTATTATTATTATTATTATTATTATAAGAAAATTAATAATAATAAAGAAATTAATAATACGAAAAAATAAAAAAGTTAGTAGAGACTATAATGGATATTTTGATTTTTTTTGTTAGTTATTCTTTTATCATCTCAAATTTATTTTTTAAAACCAAACATTGGCATACATCATCATTAGAAATTCTTAGGAATAAACCAAACTGAGCATTACCCATTTTATTATGTTCTTATTCTATTATATTCCTAAAAATAATTATTTTATTTTTTATTAGTCCAGTAGATCAACTAAACACCGTCTTAGTATACTCTCTAACGTTGGCTTGCACTGGAATTTGGACGTCCCAGCACTTGGAAGTGCTTGGTTGCGTGTAATGAGATAAACATCACGCATCTCTTTCCTGGTTTGCTCTACATAAAATTAATGTGCAGTTCATCATGTGGAAATTTTGTCACTTTTAAAAATGTAATCATCATTACATTGTTTATCCTATGTGATCTTCGTTACAACACACGTTTTGTTCCGTTACTTTACGTCTCACCACATATATATATATACCTTTATTTCCTTTACAATGCATCCTACAAAGTACCTTTGTGTTCTACTTCTAGAATTCTAATCACACAGCATTATATATTCTTTTTCCTAATTGAGGAGAGATAATGAATATTGTCACTTAAGAGGTTTTGAATTTTTATTTTTTCCCAGCGTACAGTATGAAGTTGCAATTAAAATTATTGATTTTGGTAGCATAACTTGATTGTTCTTTTTATCACTGCACGTTAGTGAACTACTTTGCTTCCTTGTTTTGTCCTATTACGTATTAACTGAGTTGTTGTACGTAGAGGAAGTTAGAAAGATGAAGACGTGATAATTTATCATTTTATAGTTTAGTCATTGATTTTCTACTAATTATCAATAGAATAAAAAGTATCATCAGACTCTTTTATCTTAGAACAACGCTAAATAGTTTGCAGAGATACATCAAAAGGGTCTTTTTAATAAAAAAGAAGAGATAAGACTATGTACTATTGGATCGTATTTTAACATAATTCTCAGTAGTGTTTTTATATTGTTGTAATATCGAATTAACATACGGAAAAGCAACAATTCAAGAGCAGTTCCTTACCACAACAACCATATTCAAGATTAGGTATGGAAGTGAAAAATACTTCTATTCGCTCTTCGTATCCATATGCATGTGCATGTGCATGTGCCACTGTATGCATCTGCTACAGCTATAATTTATTGCCGTTGAGTTGGACATCTACACGCAAGTCCCATTGTGGTTTTTTTCATCCTCTTTCTTTCTCATTTGCGTTTTTAGACCTTTATCTAATAGGAGCAACAAAAGATGCATACTATGTTCTACAGATCACACATCAATCCTAACACGCATCCAAACATCATTACATATTCACACGCGTCTATCATTAATAAAATTGAAGAATTTCCATCTTATTCACGAAAAGAATTTACAAAGATATATATAAAGCAAAATTGGCTCTCGATTTCATCCCACGATTGATAGAATATCAGCATAGTTGATTCCGGTATCTTTCAATTGTGATGTCTATTTAATTAAAATTATCCTCTAAATATATATTCCCGTAAATCTAAATGATTTGTTTTATGTTATATAAGTTTTTTTTTGACGAACGAAAATCATAAAATCATAAATCATAAAAAAACACTCGACAAAGAAAGGCTAGAAAAACTATCCCAAGCCAACAGGTTTACCCAGTACACCCAGATCCTACTAGCCTTTTACTATCAGAAGCAACACACAAAAATTGTTCATAACGTAAAATAGAAGTTAAACAAGGAGGAATAGAATCCCAAAAATGGAGGTTTACATGTAATAAGGCTACCCTCGCTAGGGAATGAGCCGCCTTATTGGCAATCCTACGCGTCCATTGAAAGAACAAATGGGAGAAGTGTCGCTTAAAAGTATGACAATCAGAAGCCAACATTCCAATTTCCGAAGAATTAGATAGAGAAGATTACATTACTATTGTTTTGAATCAGTTTATTCAAGCCACTTGTATATATTACTACATTACTTTTGTCAGTTTATTTAAGCCACTTGTATATGTTGGCTCTGATCTCCAAATAAGGAAATATAAGATAAATTACACCTATTTCTTTAATAATACATAAATAAATAAGTAAAACATATTCAATACTTGTAGAATATTAATATTAAAGTACGTTGATCAAACTGTATATTAGAATATCCCATAAATAAAGCTTGTTTAATTACTTATGCACATTATCTAATAAACACTTAAAGTCGAGTTGATCTTTCCAACAAGAAAATTTTTGGAAGATCGTTATTTCAAATACTAAATTGAGTATAAAAATCAAATACAAAGATGATAAAAGTTTACTGCGTTGTTTAAGTATTATATATCATCGACACTTCTTTCTTTCTTTGGTTGGTGGGGACTCATTGTGGCCGTTCATTGATCCCCATGCTCATGCTTAATTCCTTACCATTCCTCAGATCCGAAGAGATGTATAAGCTGCTTTTCCCTAAGTTAATATTAAGACTAGACCACTTGGAAAATAGGCTTAGGGTGTGGCGCAAGATATTGATCGAACGTGTATCTGCACCAGTACTAAACAACAGGAGATCATCTGCGAATGTAACATGGGTGAGCTGAACTTCAGCACATTTGTGGTGATATTTAAAATGTCCATTATGAGTCGTAAAGGACCTGGTTTATCTAGAACAAGCCATCCATTACGATTGTTAAAAGATAAGGGGTTGTCTTATTCCTTTTGAGTTATTTATAAGCGCTTAGTGGGTGTGCCATTCATAAGAATACAAATCGAGGAAGTTTGGATAACATTCACAATCTAATTGACCAAGACCACAGGAACGTCCATATATAGCTGCGAAGCATATCCGAATAAATCTCCAACTTACTGTATCATTTGCTTTATAAAAGTTGATTTTCTTCACACAGCTTGCACTCTTCTCCCTTTTGAGTAGTCTTTTAACAACTCTTGGAGCATTAAGATATTATCCCCAATACTTCTATTGGGAATGAAAGCAGCTTGTGTATGGTGAATGATCTCCTTGAGCACAAGTTTCATTCTGTCCCTTAGAAGCTTAGCTATGACTTTGTATACGGTATTACAGCACGAACACTTGATCTTCTAGCTATTACCTGAGGATGGGACAGAGAGAGGGGGTGAGCTTGACAGCTCGTGGGTAACAGTTATAACAAATGAATAAGCAAAAGCCCTGAAAACATTTTACTTGTCTCAGAAAATATCTTATTGCGTCGTAAAAATATTTGCTTTTCAAAATTCTTGCCGTGCAGACAAAAATTCACAACTTACCAACATGAATGCATCAACATAACAATTCATAGATGCAATGCACAACAAATGGCTCGAGGGTTCCGTGGAACAAAACGGATAAACCGAAGTTTATCCCGTGAACAAAACGAGTTCGATTTCTCAAGATCTCGTGGCCTTAAGCAGGCAGTTGGGAGAAGGCTATACGTCGACGTGCACGTGACTAACGAAACGTTCCTTTCTCGCCCAAACAAAGCACATAATCATGCTTAAATCAATTTATCGAATGCTCATACTTTCTCTTGATCACTTATACAAAATGCCATGAGATTTTTCAAGGCATAATATAAAATGTCTCAATGCATTTCCATCTTTATTTTGACATGCATCAACAGTTCATATACCGAATCATAAAATGATTTTTCAAATCAGTCATAACAATAAATGCAACATTCATGAAGCAATTGAAATCAGAAAATTTCTTTGATTTTATGAAAACAATAGTGGCTTATTGATCCTATTATAAACATGTACCCACCTCGATTTCCTTGCTTAAAGACTTGACTTGCTCAAAATACCTCTTCTCTTTGCAAACAACCTGAGGTATCAAAGGTTATTTCCTGTTGTTTCTCTTGTCTCTCTTGATCCCTTTAATAATAACCAAATCCCACTTAATAAGGTTTTTAATTGAAAAAAAAATCCGACAAAGCATAATCACTAAAATTGGTTCTAAAATACTTAAACCCAAACATTTTCTAAACTCCATGAAATAAAATCCTTTCAAAAACCCAAAAGTTTAAAAACGATCTTACCTTCATTCTTCACCAAATGAAGGGATCCTTAGCTCAAAAGAAAACTCTTGTCTTCCTCCACCTTTTTCTCTTCTTGAACAACCTCAAAATCTCTCTTGAAGGCTAAGGAAATTAAAACCCTAACTTGTTCTCTCTTCTTTCTCTCTTCTCATGACACTCCCTTCTCATCCACACATTTTGTTTCTCTAGAATCTTCTCATTCCCGTAGTTCTTCTCCATTTATAAGCAAGACAACACTTCTTTTTCCAATTATGCCATTAATGAGTCCAAAAAGTCCATTTTATCCTTCCTTATAAGCTTATGTTCTTTTAAACTTAAGTGTCTTGCCAAAAATATCCTTGAACATTCTGACACATCACTTTCTTTTAGAAAATATCCTCCATTGTCTTAAGTTTCTAATGCCACCGAAATCATTCCATTTGATTAAGAGATTCAAAAGATATACTTCAAATATGTTTGGACTGCTCTTGTCCATAACAGTATACTATATGCAACTTCCATCTAAAACTTGAAAGTCTTAGGAACTGAATTACAATTTACTTCCTTCAGATACCTTGTAGCTCTATGTCTCTAGTTTACGACAAATCAGAAATCATCTCATTTGGAGTTCTACTGATCCAAAAAACATAAAAATATTGAAGTATATTTAGTGGCATAACACCAGTTCATATCCTTTAAAAGCACACTCACTG
The DNA here is from genome assembly GCA_027563825.1 of Erythroxylum mucronatum. NCBI lineage: Eukaryota > Viridiplantae > Streptophyta > Magnoliopsida > Malpighiales > Erythroxylaceae > Erythroxylum > Erythroxylum mucronatum. The sequence goes on along the minus strand of JAOSBP010000205.1, from coordinate 24,350,937 downwards.
TACCTGTCTCACCTTTTCCACTTAATCTTCCTCACTTAATTTCAGATAGCTTCGATTCTTGGAGGAGATGTAGATAAAATTCTTACGAATCCAATGGTTTAAGAATCAGGTCATTTGGAGGTCTAGAGAAGAAGTTATGGCCAAAAGACTCCAACATATGTTTATGCCCTCACTTGTAATGTACATGGTCTCAGTGCGAATGCCATAACTTTTGATACAGATGTCGGATTGACTTCATGTTTAGACCATTGGAAAGAGGACTTCCAGATCTACAACTTTTATGAAGATCTCAAAGGCCAATTCCATCTTCTAACTTTAGTATCGTCTCACTTTTCTTCCGTCTAGTTTCTATCGTTCACTTTTTCTTCCTTTCACTTTCTATCGTCTACTTTTCTTCATTTCACTTTTTGCGTCTGCTTTTCTTCCCAGAACGTCTCTACTTATAAGGATCATAACTTTTGACTCCGATATCCAAAATTTTCATACTATATACCGTTGGAATGATAAAAGAAAGATATACAACTTTCCAGAAGGCATCTTTGCCAAAATCTATTTATATCAATCCCAATTTTCCCCTAAAGTTCGAAGACGAACTTCCCATTCATACACCAATATACTGCACCAAATTCTTAACTTCATAACAAATTTTGGGATTCTCTTGTTACGATTGAAAGATTAATGAATTAAAATGTACATTTAGTCTAGGAAAAATATTAAGTGACAAGACAAGTTGTTACATGGAAAATTAGGATGACTAAGCCTATGAATTAGCGACATTTGGCATGAAAAATTAAGTGCCAAATGGCATAGCTAATTAATTGACAAATGGCAACAATGTTTATGTGACGAATGGACTAGGTAACTAAGTGAAATATGGCCGCATATATACATGATAAATGGAGTACATGCCTAAGGACAAATGTTAATCTAAGATAATGACACCTTGTACCTAGTTGAATTAAGCAAATGCTGGAAAAGTTTCTGCTGAGTTCATTTCTCTTCCTTCTTCACTCTCTCCATCGAAACTTGATTCTATCTCATCTCTGTATTTTGGTTTAATTGTTCCTAAATTGCTTGCTGCATTTGCATAGTTTTCCAGGGGGTATGTAAGTGTTACAAATAGAATACTTCGAACTTATTCTTTCCTTATTTTATTTCCTTAACTATTTTTTATCCAATTATGTGTTTGATCCTAGATTTCTTAAGGTATTGGTTACTTTCTCTCAAGATCTAATACAACCTCATGATTCAAAAAACTTTCCCTAACGTTTTCCATTATGCTATCTATTAGATAATTAAGTTCTCAAGCAATACCCCCTTTTGATCTCTCTCCAAATGATAGTTGACTCCATAATTATGAGACTTATTAAACTTCCAACTCTTGTTACACAATCTATACTGATTACTTTGATTCACTCTCTCGATTTATTTTCAAGTATAAGTATGCACAATTATCACAAACATCTAGAAAAAAATGAATTCAATAATGAATAAAGTCATAAAATAAATCTAGAATAATTTCTAATATGAAGTTTATGGCTCCATAAACATGTTTAACATCAAGAAAATCATATTACGCATCAATACTAGTGAAATAAACAATGGAAACAGAATAGAAACTTTATTTTCTCCTTAATGTGTAAAGCTGGAATTTTTTGATGCTGTTATTGATCTCTCCACTTTGCTCCACTTTGATTCAATGGCTACTACAATTTTTCAGAGTGTTTCACGTTATTAAATAGTATTTCAGGGTCCTAGGTTTGTTTCTAGGGTTTCCCCACTTCATTCGGTTCCAAAAATATCCCCAAACCTTAAAAGATATGAAAAAGGTCGCACTTGAAAAGTGTATCATGATCATGCATTTGAAAATTTTCTCTCTGTCACAATTGTGATATGGGATTCACGATCGTGACTTGCTTCATTCAGCTTCCATCTTCTTCATTATTTAATTTCTTGATTTCCATGACTAACAAACATATCAAACACTTTTAGAAACATAAAATTAAGATTTAGTTCTTGCTTTAAACTAAACAAACACTCAGACTACATACAAATATTATCAATAACATAATTCTAAGCCTATATACGTGATAACCATCTAATAAACACTTAAAAAGACATTTAAAAATCTAGCAAAACATAGTATAATTTAAACTTTTTAAAGGGTAGTGGGGCCTGATAAGATACCTGTAGAGGTGTGGAAAAGCCAAGCTTTTTAATGTAATCCTCATGACAACCAAAATGTCTGATGAGTATTGACTTAGTATACTAATTCCTCTATACAAGAATAAAGAAAACATCTAAAGCTTTATCAACTATAGAGGTATCAAAATACATAGTCATACCATGAATTCATAGGAGAAGGTGATTGAGAAGATAGTAAGAAAGGGTGCATCTATCTTAGAGAAATAATTTGTGTTCATGTCAGGAAGTTCTATGATAGAAGCTATACATATTTTTATAAGACTGATGGAATATTATAGAGAAGGACAACATAACGTTCATATGGTTTTTATTGACTGAAAGAAGGCTCATGAAATGGTACACAAATCATGTAGAAGTGTTTGTAAGTTAAGGGAGTTCTTATAACCTATATATGAGTTATTGGGGGTGGGTATATGTATGAAGTATAAAAAATATTGTAAAAATGATAAGAGGAGATGTAGGGCTTTTCTCTATCAATATCGGGCTATATCAAATCTCCTCTTTGAGCCCCATTCTATTTGCAATAAAGATGGATGAGCTCTCTAAGAATACTCAAGGAGAAGTGTCTTAGTGTACATTTTTGTTGGTGACATTGTCACATTTTTGTTGGTGGCATTGTTTTAGTGGATAAGACAAAAGAGGATGTCATTGCTAAGTTAGAACTTTAAAGATATACACTAGATTTGAAAGGCTTTAAATTGAGCAAAACTAAGATTGAGTACTTAGTATAACTTTTCAGGCTAAGATTGGTTAAGAAGTTATACTACAGAATGAGTGTTTTAAGTATTTAGGATCTATCATCCAATTAATAGAGACATCGATGAAGACATAGTTCACCATATTAGATCAGAGTGCCTTAAATGGAGGAGTACATCAAGAGTTTTATGTGACAAAAAGATAACACTCGAGCTCAAAGGTAAATTTTATCATTTAGTGATTAGGTTGGTCATGCTCTATGGGACAAACTATTAGCCCATCAAATATGTGCATAATCATATTTTAAGAGAAACCTTGGAGAGGCAATCTTATCAAATTAACCATATTTAAAGTTTATACACCACAATAAAAAATGGATTGGTTACAAGTTAATTAATCAAAATTAAGGCTATGGGACTTAACTTAAGAATTCAAACAAGAACAAAAAATTGACTAATCAAAAGTGGCATAACTTAAACTAAATGAAGCCTAGTTAACGTGAAAATGCCCAACAAACTCAAAATTAAGCCAAACAATTAATAGTTATGCAAAATAAAGAACCTAAAATTCAATTTTGGTATTTATTATTAAGTATTAATAATAATTTTATTATATCTTATTGAAAATAAATAATTAAATTTCTAAGAGATGTGTAAATTTTTATTTTTAAACTAATATGTATTTATTAAAATCATTTTAATTACTAGAATCAATTTTATTATCCATAATAAATATTTTTATTATAAAATAAATTTATTTAATATTAAAACTATTTGCTAAGGGGTCATTTGATTCTACTTCTGTTGTTTTGTTGTAGTTTTCAATTTTCGTTTTCAATTTTTTGTTTTTGTTTTTCTTTCAAATGAAAACAAAATTGTTAATGTTAATGTAGTTAAATTTTTATCACTAATAATAATTACATATTAGATGAAACTTAAAGATAAATTATTTTTAATTAAATAAATTTATTTAATATCTTATATATTATTTATTAACAAAATTATTAATAAAATTATGTTATTTTAATAAATTAAATAATTTAAAAATCAAAATTTTATTCATAAATTAATATTTATTTGAAATATATTTTAATTACTAAATCAAATTTTATTTGGATATTTATATATTTTAATTTAATTATATTTATTAATAATTAATTACATATAATTTAATTATAAAAATTAAATTATTCATAATTTTTATTAAAAATTAAAAATTAAATACTATATATTTAAATGATAGTAAATCAGATTATAAAAAATCAAAAACAAGAAATAAAAACTACTTTTTATAATTTTCATAATTTGTAAAAGCTGAAAAAAAAGCTAAAAATAAAAAATAAAAGAATAGAAACAAACAATTAATTTTGACAATCAATCTACAAATAGAGCTCAGGATCTCAACGCAATCAAGTTGGAACATCCCACAGTTATAGGACATAATTGTCATCGAATTTGTTATTGATTCCCTTCTTCCGCTCAAATTTCAAGCTTATTTTCTTTTGACGTCTCCATTTCTCGCCGGACTGCAATAATTGTATCTCAACTATTTTTAAAGGTAACCTTTGTCAATTAACGCTAATTCAATTTTTTTATTAGATCTTTAAGTTTTTGTATTTTAAGATGTTTATGCCTAAATATTTATTAAGTAATTATTAAATTTGAACATGATTATTCATGATAAATAAAAATAAAAAATTAAAACTATTTTTATGAATTTCAAAATCAAAACTATAAACAAAAATAAAATTTTAACCAGAAAAAATTCAAAAAATTAAATTCAAACTAACGATTCAGGAATGACTATAGATGACTATCTCAAAACATCAAAAGCCAACGTGACTATTACAAAATCCAAAATAACAATTACTAAACATCAAAGCTCAAAATCAAGGACAATCACTTAAACTTTGAATAGGCATAATAAGAAAACAAAGCTCTAACTCTCAACTCAAAATCAATAAAATGAGCTTAATTTTGAGAAAATGTCACCCAAAGCCTATAAGTCAACATAAACTTAACCTGACTCAGTTCGAATTTTCAGCCTCATTAGGACCCATTAACTTTCTCGGGCTTAAGTTTAGGTCTTATGGGTCCAGGCCAGGTAAGGCCTTTTCTACCCCTCACCCTGAGTCCTTTAACTCGACCCTATATACATGTTTTATAATAAGAAAATCTAAAACATGTGGTTGCTCTGCAACGCAACCGTCTAGCGAAATTGGGCACGCTCACTCTATACAGCCAAATATATAACTTGGAGCAATTATCACATGCAATATGGGGGAATTCCAACGGTATGCAAATAGGGGGGTCAATCCACGGGACCATTTTCTGTGGAACGTGCTTGTGTGTTCCTGCTCTTCGCAAGAAGTGCCTGAAGGGCCGGTGAAACGCCAGATGGAGGGGCTGTCAAATTTGATGGCTGTGTAGAAGGTTGAGCTTCTGAGGTAGGCTGAATCATGAGCTCTCTAAGAGCTGCAGAATAAGGTCTACCTGTCAGGCTTCCACGCATTCTCCCTGTTGGTCGCCAATTTTGCTCTGATGATAAGTCTACTAGACCATCAGCACCGGATGGTTGAGTCTGAACAACTGGAACATTAGTCCTCTGCTCTATCATTGGCGACCTAATCATGTTAGGATGACCAGGATGTGGTGCTCCTACTCTGGTTGCTGGAATTTGAACTGAAACTACAGGAGGCTGTCTAGCCATTTGATTTGGTCGATGTGCAGCAATGACTCTAGGCTGCTGGCTGTGAGATGACGTAGTTCCCACTGCAACATTTGCCCCATGCTGAGCCTGAACTCGTTGAAGAGGATGAGTTGATCTAATAGTTGGTGACTGACCCCTGGATTGTGGCATGTGGAAAGCTTGCTGTTGGTACATATTCTGAGATCCAGATGATAGTCGTGAACCACCTGAGAATTGATTTGAAGTTTGTAGCACCTGTGGTTGAGCTGACTGACCCTGTACAAAAGATTGAGTGAAAATCTTTCTAATAGGTATAATATTACATATATATACTTTCTGGAGTGTTATTAAGATATTTTTTCAATAACTAGACAAACAAGATGCTCTTTACACTGAGTTAAACTCCTCAATGGCTTAACGGAATCTAAAGAATAAGAACTAACAATCTGGAAAAATATGGCACCTATATGAGCAAGTACGAATATGGAATATTAGAAGGTTTACATTGTACCCAATGTTTACTGGAGTCGTGAGGGTTTTAATTTTCAGATTAAAGCTTTTTGTTATCTGCCACTAAGTTTATGTTGTTTCCCTTTTGAACTGTCAGTTTCCCGTCTCCCCCAGATCACCCTTCTTAGAGACCACATGCACAGTGATTCAAAAAGATTGAATATGTCTCAAACCTGAGCCATTGGCTGACGCTGCAATGCAGGTGGATTCGTGTATGACATCTGGTGTGGATTCGTGTAAGAGGGAAACTGATGCTGTCTTGTATCACTAGAGGTCGTGTTGAAACCACTTGCAGTTGGTGCTGGCATTGTGACACCTAGAGAAGAAATACTCGAGGCATTGGTGAATGAAGCAGCTAAAGTAGTTCTTGGTGGTGGAGTTGATGTTTGAGATGGAACTGGGAGAGCCTGAATAGCTACTGGAGTTCTGTTTATATGTCTGGGTATCTGTGATGGCCCCGCATACTCGTTGAGAACAAGATTGCTATGAACCCCACTATTAGGAACGAGTGCAGGAGAGATGGCATCACTTAATATATGTGAAGTCATAGGGTAAGGCATGGGCTGAGAGGTGCCATCAAATACTTGTGCCCCTGTCCCGGTGGATGAGGCCTCAGAGCACGCATTCAAGAGACTTGCCCAAAAGTTTTGTAGTTGAGTACCGATATTTTCATTAAAATTTGCATCGTTCATCAGAGATTTCATCGTTAAATCATTAGAAATGGGCTGATTTTGCAAAGAAGCCTGAGAAGGTTTCCGTTCTTCAATTTCTCTAAAGGCCACAGTGTCCATCTTGTCATTATCCACTGTAAGATCCAAAACAATTGGATCCCCCTCAGTCTTTTCTTTCTGACAATCAGAATATGTGCTGGGTGCCTTGTACATATCGTCGTCACCTTCCAAGACGGCTTTCCATGACCCATCATAAGACATTATCACATCAATAACATTGTCCCCTACTTCTTTCAGAACCTGTAAAATAGAAAACACAGAAGAGTTATTATATATTGAATTCATGATTCTTATAGAACATAACTACAGAGATAATCCAATCAACAAACTACTTGCCTTAACCATGTTTTGATCTTTTCGAATATCAGTGTAGCATACATGTTGATTGCAATGTGGGCAGCGCCAAGATGGCTTTCTTGAATTTATCTTGACAAAGTTACTAAAATCAAAACACTAAAGCAAAAATAAATTCATGTCAATCAAATTACTAAAAAACAGAGAAAAGAGGAAATGTGAATTTTGATAGGCCAAATGATTAAAGAGGACAAAACTGCGATAGATTCATAAACAATTGTGTCTAAATTAAATCATAATTACAGAAAAATGATGAGCAACAAAGGAACATGTCAGCTTATTCCTTAAATTTAATTTAAGAATTCCATATACTGAATCACCAATCCAAATAACAAATTGAGCCCAAGTTATTACAATCAAGTTTATGTAAAGAGGTAATCAAACAACGAGAATGCTTTCTACTGCATTGGAGAACACAACAGAAAAAATAAAATAAAATGTGATTTGACATGAATCCTGAATAAAGTAACTAAAAAGCTTTAAAATGTTTTAAATTATATATACAATTCAGTCCAAGCCTCAAAACTGAACATGTGATTTAGATATGAGCATCAACTGAGTTTAAATTCTTAAGTTGGATGGCTTTTTTTAATATAATGTTGGATATTTAATGATTGAGACACTTCAAATTGAAGTTTGAATTTTCTCACAGATTTAAGTCTCGAATACTGTATGATGGCCTGTCCTTTGATCTTTATTTAAACCAACTTAATCGTGAAGATAAAGGTGTATTAGAGAATTGGTACTGGCCCCCGGCACCAACTTCCAAATTTTGGTCAAATAGTTCAATGAAATGAAAATGATGAAGAAACATCAACCAACTTCCTACATTTAGTAAGGTGTTATAATCCGTGGGACTCACCTGAAGATGTTTGCAAGAATGCCCTTTGATGGGAGTTCTGATACGAGTACAGCTGTTTGAGATAAACAGCAGACAATCAGGATGAGATTGGTTAACTTACCGACAGTTGGGGGTGAGTAGAAACATATCAAAACCAATTCAAATAAGGATGGTGCCTTAACAAATTTATTTCAGATTTATCATCAAATGGTCAAAAATTGCTAACATAAATAATCAAATAAACAGTATAACCAAGAACAAACACAAAATTCTATTTTCCTTTAAGGTTTTGATTTTAATAGGAAAGCTCTCACTAATAAAAGAATCACTCCTTACTAAACCAATCAGCAGCCAAATAAACAGTTAAGAACAAACACAAAATTCTATTTTCCTTTGAGGTTTTGATTTTAATAGGAAAGCTCTCACTAATAAAAGAATCACTCCTTACTAAACCAATCAGCCGCTGCTGCTTAATGTTTAATTTGGTGAAAAACCAAGATACGTAAGGATTCAGATGGCATCAATCACAATTCTGATAGCAGAATCATTCACTAACTACACATGAAAAGTCAAATCAACACTAATCCATAGTATGAGCATGTATACAGTATGGAGTATGAAAGAAAACTGATCATACTGACAGAGGAAATACCAAAAAATAAATTGCATACCTTATAGGGCAGTTAAGCGATATACGTGATGGGCCCTCAATTATGTCAGAATCTAAAACAACCAATTAATAATTAGGTTATGGACAGTGTAAAATCGTATAATTAGAACACAGGTTGAAATAATTTGATCAATGAAATAGAGCTACAGTCTCCTATTGTTCTGAACACATACCTGGATCTGGCTCAGTAACATCAGACTGAACATAATCTAATAGCAAAGGACTTTCAGATGATGGTGTCACACTCATAAAGGCAACAGCTATGATATAATGACCTTGAAAAGCTATAGTGTTAGATCAAATCACACAAAAAGTGAAATCTGCACAAAATGGAAGAACGTTTGCTCAAGCATACCTTTGAACTGGCCAACTGCTTGGAGAAGATTACTTCCATATTTAAGCATAGAAGTCACATTAGTTGGCAACTGTGGTCCAGGGTCCTAAGGAAAATACATTTTGGTACACATTATCAGAAGCCTTTTCACCAAAAATTCCCTACACATCATCAATGTGAGAAAGTTTGCATTCAAGCAATACCATTAAGGTAGTAGTTCTTCTGTCCACTCCCTTTCCGTTGAACAGGAAGCTACAAAAATAAACTAACTGATAATCAGCTCAAACAGCTCTACAAGAAATAACAAAGAAAAACAGAAGCATACCTCACTTCTTGTGGATTTATAATACATGCAGATGTCTCAATGTTATCTGTCTGTGCTACAAATAACCGCTGCATGCAAAGAGACAAATAACAGTTAGAGGGAGTACAAAATTTTAATATCAGGATCACACTACAAGCACATAAACTCAAAAAAAAAACGCAAATGCAAAGTTAAATAGTGACTACCAAAATATTTCCTAGCACATAAACTAAAAAAAGGGCAAATGCAAAGTTCAATAGTGATTACCAAAATATTTACTCAGCTACTATTTGTAACAAATACAGCTTTGTGAAATTTCCCGAAGTCAGGATAGCATCAACAATGAGGAAAAAATTGAGATCAATTCAGCACTATAGTATTACATTCTTGGATTCATGTCAGAGGGAACTACTGTTACTTTCCCAGAAGATACATTTGGTATACATCTCAACAAAAATGTGAAAGCACGAGGTTAATGACCCTACCTCTAAAGTCTAGCCCACAGACATCACTATTATTTCCAGTTTTCTGTAAAGATAAACATATCAAGTTTCAAAACAATATCCAAGCACCACTCCATCCACTTCAAACCAAACCTTGCAAGGTTGCAGAACAATCAGTTTGAAAAGACGAGTTCCCAACTGGAAACCCCCAACATTGAAACACGCTAGTCTTCCCTAAACATCTCAAGTTCATGTCATGTGGGAAAATAGAGAACCAAAAAAACTGTTCTTAGGCTTTGTACATTTTGTTTCCAATAAGTCCACAACCTTTCAATATTTTCATTTGAAGAAAAAACCTTTTTACATAGATTCAGTCAAGCATATAGATAGAATGCTATCGCAAGTTACGTGTTTAAACAGTACCATGGAAACTTAACACAGCAATGTCATGTGGAATCTATATGCATGTGAATCCAATCAATCATCACATCAAATGCTAGCAAGAATGTAGAAAATTTTGTTTTCCACATCAATACACCTAGGTGAGCTTGTAACAACCATTTATTTGAGTACTAGATTGAACTTATATAAAAGGTTTCCATTGAGATGAAACAACTAAAATGTTTTATAAAAAAAGAATAATGGTTGAGGAATTAGCATTCCATTATCCAGATGAGTGTATTGTGGTGACATATAATAACGATATAGCTACATTGAACAGCCTTCCCAGAGTAGGGAAAATAACGCAGAGAAAAAGTAGAAGAAATGAAGGAACTTATTGTCTGTCTTGCAAAAGCTACAAATGCTTTGCCATGCCTAATTTTCGTATCCTGTCAATATGGGCAATTGATTCAGCAGAAACTATCAAGTCTAGTTATTAAAATTATGGATTAAAGTACCAAAAAGAAATATAACTTACATGGAAGCCAGTTGCATGACTAGTTATATAAGCTTACAAAATAGTGTGAGTAGAAAACCACTAAATAATGTAGCAAGATTATAAGATGGAACAAAATTTAATAAGCCATGCCAATTAAATATCAAAACAATGATATCAAAGATATTGCCTACTGACTGTTCAGGAATGTTTATAAAAATTAGATCCAGACAATATACTAATAGTATGGAGCAGATTTTTAGTATTTTTTTTACATATCCCATATGCTCTTACACCTATAAAGCTTATTAATTTACATATAGCAGCTATATGTATGTTTTGCAATTTAAAAGTGAGGCTATACAGATACTTACTATTTTCTCCTCGGGAGAATGTGCTACATCCTTTGAAATACGGAAATCCTTTATGTAGCCTTCATATCCAGGCTATAATAAAAATAATCAATCACAAGTCAGTGTATAACTAGGCAGGGCACGTAAAAAAGGGAAAAAATTGAGAAGGTTTAAAAATAAAACAAAAAGAACCTCAGGGGAAATAAAGAGTCCTAGGCATTGGGATAGTATAATAAATAACTAATAAAATATTGTTACAAAACCAATTTAGCATAAGTATTCACCTTCACTTCAAGAAAAGCAAGTATATGGCCCATAGTCATGAATGGGTAGAACCTACAGGGAGAGAGACATAGATCAAGCACTATGTCAAAAAGCTAAGTAAATAGCCATTGCACACATCTATAAGATACTACATCATAATCAATGCGAAGGCTGTGTCAATGTTTTGAGACCTAGGAAAATTACCCTTTTACTTTCTAATCCTTTTCTTTGGTCACAATTGATTACTTTCAATCTTAGATCTAATGCACAAGTAAATAGCCATTGCACACATCTATAAGATACTACATCATAATCAATGAGAAGGCTGTGTCAATGTTTTGAGACCTAGGACCATGTAGTTCTAACACATAAGCCATTCGTTAATATTATAGCAAATCAGGATCTAACCTTCCTTGAAACTGAGCTACCTCAATTTTTGTTTCAGATTATGTACCCTTCTTTCAATGTAAGCTCTGACTAGTAATATTTTGAGGTTAGGCAGTATAGCATATCAGATAGGACTCTATACATGAACTTTGAGATTCTACAAGCTTCATAGCGTCTTTATTTAGGGATATCTCCTCCTAACTTATTATAAACTCTTCTTGATTTTGTGTAACACTTTAAGAGCACCGCTCTTGACTTCAAGATCTCGTTCAAAATCTTTCTAAACTCTCTCTCTCTCTCTCTCTCTATATATATATATATATATGTTTGCTTTCATTCATTTGCGAAGCAAATTGAGAGAAGACAGAAGGTTCTTTCACAAAACAACGAGAAAACCAAGTTGAACGCTAAGTTTCATTAAATGGATATTTAAAACCATGAACCTTTTTATGCATTGTCTCTTTTCATGTGACTTATGATCATAACAACAAAATGATTATTTGAACTAAGGCTTTCAAATTTGATCTTACATCTTCTCTTATAAGTTCTGAAAAAATCTCAAGATACAAAAGAAAAGGAAATGGAGGTGAAAAGAAAAACCAAGTGGATAAAGAAAATAGCATAGATGTCGAGCAAGGTGGCTGCCCTGATACACACAAGACCTACAACCAGCATACTTGAAGAGAAAATAAGATATGGAAGTGAGCATCTAGACATGTTAAAAGTAAATTTTAAGTAATAACAAACTTATCTAATCTTACAAACAGGAAATATACAATGACTAATACTGGTCTTTCCAAAAACATGGAAATTTCAAGCATGTTCACTCAAAATTATACGTTCACATATAAAATAAAAGAATGGATTACCTTGCCATAATAGTTGCAATGATTGAACTGTAATTGCTTGGTTCATTGTTAATACCTCCAAGACTGCAAAAGATGCCTCCTATCTAGGTTTTGCGGGTAGAGGAAAATTCAAAGCATTTAGCATTAACAATATCAACTAACTAGAAATTTACTTTCCATTAAACATCAAGCTGACCTCATTAGCAAGAGCACAAAGCTCTTGACTCTCTTTCTCTGAGAACCATCCTCTTGCACAAGCATTCTTCAATGTGATAAAAAGTCAGTATCAAGGAACAATACAGACATTACATATACTCACACCTCCCCACATGATCAAATGCATATATGTGTTAGACCTCCTATTGTGCAAGTTTATTCTAGAAGGCCTAAGAAAGGGGTAACCGAGTAAAGTTACTCCAGTTGGTTAAGGGTAGAGAGAGGATGTGAGGGGAGAGTTAGTTACGGTACTATCAGAGAATAAATAATGGAATGATTGGGGAGGGGGATAGCAATTTTGTCCTAAGTAAATTCTGGTGAGCCTAAGGCTAGGAGAGAGCAGCACTCACGAAATTGTCTGCCTACTATTGTAACTTGACAGATTCCAAGTTACTCTTTCATAATATTCAGTGCAAAATCTCTCATTATTCGAGAGTTCTATCACTGGTATCAGAGCACTGATCCTCTCAATGGCTAATAAGAGGGAGAAAATAGAATGGATGGCATCGAGAAAGACATGGAGAACTTACGTGAGGATTTCCAGAAGCACTTTGAGCTCTTGAGGGAAGAAAAGCGATTAGAGAAGGAAGCAATGCAACAAAGTTGGGAGCAATCCCAGCTCGAGGTGAAGGAGTTGCGTGAGTTACTGAAGCATTTTGTAAGTTACCGAGAGGCTGAGAAGAGTGGGGAGAATGCGGGTAATAGGAGTAACGAAGTAAACCCAGGCGGGGACAAGGGGAAGGGGTCGATGGAGCCGGGCGGAAGTTCGGGCCCAACCGTAGGGGGGAACCACCGAAAGGCCTCTGGCGACCTCCACCCGAGGCCACCGGTCAGAATGCATTTTCAAGGGAGTATGGTTGGTATAATGCGACTAACCCGGACCCGTCTCATGGATGGACACAGCAAGGGCGAGAACGTAGGCCACCGGAAGAAGGATGGAGGGATTTCACCGATGAACAGTCACCGGGTTGCGCAAGACAAGGGGAGCCTCGGCGTGACTGTCGCACGAGGCGGGTGGAGATGCCGGTGTTCGATGGAGAAGATCCCGATGGGTGGATTTATCGGGTAGAACGATTCTTCTCGATGGGTCGCTTTAACGAGGCAGAGAAAATGGAACTGGTATCGCTGAGCATGGAGAAGAAGGCGCTGGCATGGTTCCAATGGGTGGAGGGGCGCCGACCGATCCGTACTTGGGAGGAGTGCAAAGGCTTGTTGGTAGAGAAGTTCCGACCCGTCCAGGAAGGCACTCCATGTCAACGTCTCTTGGCCATCAAGCAGACAGGTACGGTCGAGGATTATATTTGTAGGTTCAAGGAGTTAGCAGCCCCCTTATCGGAGTTGCCGGATGAAGTATTGGAGAGCTCCTTCTTGAATGGCTTGTCGAAGGAGATCCGACTGGAGCTGTTGATTGCTAATCCTCGGAGCTTGGCGCGAATGATGACTCTGGCTCAACAGATAGAGGAGAAAAATAAGGCAGTGGGACGAGATAAGGGCTACCGACCACTGCATGGCAATAAAATAGGTGGGGCCAGTGGGCACCGAATGTGGGAAACAGGGGGCAACATTGAAAAAAGGGAGGCAAAAACGGGAAAAGGGGTGACCACCGACAGGACTCCGGAAGGCTTCAAGAGGTTGACATTTGGGGAAATACAGGACAAAAGGAGGCAGGGACTATGTTTTAAGTGTGATGAGAAATACTCCCCAGGTCACCGATGCAAAAGGGTCGATTTGAAGGTCTTCACAGTTCTGGATGAAGAATTAGAGGCTAGCACAGGGGAGAGTGTAGGCAATGAAGAAGAGACAGAAGGAGAGTTGCAGATGGTGGAACTCTCAGCCAGCTCCGCAGTGGGGTTGACCTCACCTAAGACCATGAAGGTCGCAGGGGTTCTAGAAGGAGAGCCAGTGGTGATTCTCATCAACAGTGGAGCCACTCATAACTTTGTGTCGAAGGACTTAGCAGCAAATTGGAGTTCCAAATGGGACTACACGGATACTTATGAAATCGCAATGGGTAATGGAGAAAGGGTGACAGGTAACGGGGTCTATAGGAGCTTGACATTACAGATACAGGATTTGGAGATATGTGAGGATTTCCTGCCCATTAAGCTAGGCAGTATAGATGTGATATTGGGGGTAAAGTGGCTGAGGACTTTTGGGGATGTCTGGAACAATTGGTGCACACTGACGATGAAAATAAAGCTGGGGGAAAAGGAATTCGTAATCAAGGGGGACCCTGCACTATCTAAATCCTTGATCAAAGCCAGATCTTTCAGCAAGGGCCTCAAGGAGGGTGATTGGGTGTGCTGGTTACAATTAGCAGAACGAGTGGCCGACTCCAACTCCAGTCTGCAGGTGGACAATCCAGAAATCAGAGGGGTGTTGGAAGAGTATGGAGAGGTTTTTCAATTACCACAGTCTTTACCACCCGAAAGAGGTAGAGAGCATCACATCCATTTAATGCCAGGAGAAGGACCAGTCAGGGTCCGACCCTATAAGTATCCCCATTTTCAGAAAAATGAAATTGAAAGACTGGTCAAGGAGATGCTTGAATCCGGAATAATCCAACCTAGCACTTCTCCTTATGCAAGTCCAGTTTTGCCAGTCAAGAAAAAAGATGGAGGGTGGCGGTTTTGTGTGGACTATCGTGCCCTAAACAAGGTCACCATATGTGACAAATTCCCGATACCCATAATAGAAGAGCTGATGGATGAGTTGAATGGAGCTACTATCTTCTCCAAAATAGATTTTAAGTCCGGATATCACCAAATAAGAATGAGGGAGGAAGACATTGAGAAGACGGCTTTTCGGACCCATGAAGGACATTATGAATTTGTTGTAATGCCCTTCGGATTAACCAACGCACCAGCTACATTCCAATCATTGATGAATCAGATTTTCAAGCCCTACCTCAGAAAATTCATTCTAGTATTCTTCGACGACATTCTAGTCTAGTAAGGAGGAACATCTTATGCATCTTAAGGTAACCTTGAGTATCCTAAAAGATCAGCAACTCTATGCTAACTATAAGAAGTGTGTTTTTGGGCAACCTACCTTGGAGTATTTGGGACACATTGTATCCAAACATGGAGTGGCAGCAGATCAGTCCAAAATAGAGGCTATGATAGGATGGCCGAAACCACTCACATTGAAGGAGTTGAGAGGACTTTTAGGGTTAACCGGCTATTATCGAAAGTTTGTAAGAGGATACAGCCATATTGCAGCCCCGTTGACACAATTGCTCAAGAAGAATAATTTTCAGTGGACAGCTGAAGCGGAGCAAGCTTTCAACAACCTCAAGCATGCTATGACCACCTTACCGGTTTTAGCTCTGCCCGATTTCAATCTACCTTTTGTCCTAGAGACCGATGCTTCAGCTGTGGGGGTGGGAGCTATATTGATGCAGAATAACCAACCCCTTGCTTACTTTAGCCAGACATTATCAGTAGAAAGGAAGGGACAGTCAGCTTATGAGAGGGAACTCATGGCTATCGTGTTGGCTGCGAAGAAATGGAGGTCTTATCTCCTTGGTCATCGATTTGTTATTCGCACGGATCAAAAACCCCTGAAGTTTTTGTTAGAACAAAGAGAGATTCACCTCGATTATCAAAAGTGGATAACCAAGTTGTTGGGTTTTGATTTCAGCATTGAATACAAGCCAGGGAGAGAAAATAAGGTGGCAGATGCTTTATCTAGGGTGCAGTATCATGGGGAATTACAGGCTATAATGACATACAAAGTCATTGACATGGAAGCACTATTGCAGGAAATAGAGCAGGATAACAAACTAATTGAATTAAGGGCAGCAGTCAGTGAAGATCCAGGATTCAAGCCCCCCTATACTGTTAAGAATGGCCGACTTTATTATAAAGATAGATTGGTCATCTCCAGCTCTTCTGCTTTTATAAACAAGATTATGAAGGAGGGACATGAAGGTCACTTGGGAGGGCATGGGGGGCCATTGAAAACATATAAGCGCATCTTTAGTGAGTTGTATTGGGAAGGTATGAAGAAGGACATTTATAGGTTTGTGGCTGCTTGTTTCAAATGTCAACAGAACAAGTATTTATCTCTATCACCAGTAGGGTTATTACAGCCTCTAGCGATACCTAATCAGGTTTGGGACGAAATAACGATGGATTTTATTGAAGGGCTTCCTAAATCATTTGGATATACATCTATCTTGGTGGTAGTGGATAGGCTTAGTAAGTATGCCCATTTTTTACCACTCAAGCATCCATATATGGCACAAATCATTGCTGAAGTGTTCATCAAAGACATCGTGCGACTACATGGATTTCCTAGATCCATAATTTCTGATAGAGACAAGGTTTTCATGAGTAGATTTTGGGGAGAATTGTTCAAGATGCATGGCACAAGTCTGAAATTCAGCTCCTCCTATCATCCTCAAACGGATGGTGCTACAGAAGTGCTAAACCGATCAGTGGAGGCCTACTTGAGGTGTCTGACTGGTGACACTCCCAAGCAGTGGGCCAAGTGGATAGGCTGGGCAGAGTATTGCTATAATACCTCCTACCATGTGGCCCTTTGATCCACACCATTCAAGGTTTTGTATGGGAGAGATCCTCCCCCAATGTTTCAGCTGGAGTCGAAGGGGTCAAGTTTGGAGTCCATTGATGTTTTTTTACAGCAGAGGGATAATTACTTGAAAAAGATTAAACAACACTTAGCAAAGGCATAGAATGACATGAAAAATAGAGCTGATAAACATCGCAGGGAGGTGACTTTTGCAGTAGGAGACAAGGTTTGGCTGAAGCTAGCTCCTTATAGACAACTAACAGTAATGAGACGAGCTAATGAAAAGCTAGCCCCCAGATATTTTGGTCCATTCCAAGTGTTAAGAAGAATTGGGGAAGTGGCATATGAGTTGCAACTACCAGAGTCATCCCGGATACATCCGATCTTCCATGTATCACAGTTGAGAGCAGTGGTGGGGTAGGCACCTAATCAGCCTGTCTTACCAGACAAGTGGGCAAGGGAAGATGAGTTAACAGTCCAGCCGAAGGCACTTTTAGCCATCAGACCATGTGAAGGATCCACAGGCCTTGAAGTCTTAATCAAATGGAAGGATTTAGCAGCTGCAGATGCTACTTGGGAACCAGCTGCCGACATCGATGACCAATTTCCAGATTTTCACCTTGGGGACAAGGTGCAACTTATGGGGGGAGCATTGTTAGACCTCCTATTGTGCAAGTTTATTCTAGAAGGCCTAAGAAAGGGGTAACCGAGTAAAGTTACTCCAGTTGGT
>JAOSBP010000205.1:24312720-24325833 GCA_027563825.1 Erythroxylum mucronatum | reverse complement strand
GATAGGAACACATAGGCCAATCCATGTTCCTTCAAGAATTATAATTTTCTTCATATTTTCTTTAAAATAGCCTTTAACTCGTAAATAATTTCATCCTATAGTTAATTTATTATAACTATATGAAAATAAATTTAAGTAAAATAAGGCAATTTGACATAAAAATGAAGCAAAAATACTTTTAAAAATTTGTCCATTTTCATGCATATTAAATATTCCCATGCTTACGCTTTTGCTCGTCCTCAAGTAAATCAATTTCAATCACTCTTAACTTAAATATGTGACAATTTAAAGGAAATGAAACAAATATATTAGAGAAATCAAGGTTATTCATCATCTACTCAATTGCAATATTCATTAACTAGAAAGGCATTCAAATACTTACATTCAGTTCTTAATCAAATTAATTTAATCTAACAAACCTTTCAAATAATAACTTAATCTATATAATTTAGTCTCCAACTTAGAAAAGTCACCCTGTTTGAAAATATATCATTTCATTTGCCTATCCAAGAGGTTAGAGTTACTATTATTCTTCCCTCTAAAAGTAACTTTGTTATTTTAAATTGATGTTCTTGGTTTCTGATAATTGAATTTATTTCCGTAGGAAAATTTTAAGGTGATGGAATAAGCTTCCTAAGATTAAGAACACCATTTTTCTTTAACAAGTAAGATTATTGGCTTCTCCTCTTTCTATTTGTCATAATTATTTCCTTTTTAGATTATAATTGTTGGGGTCTAAACAGAACAATATAAATTAAATTCTATCTAGACCAATTAGAGGCAAGCGCACCCCGTCGATAAGTAATATAAATCTGTAAGAACCGGATATCGTACCCAAGGGAAAATTTCCAACACGAAAGAAAATTAAATTAAACGATGAAAAATTACTCAGACGATCAAGAATTGATTGATTTGAAAGTAAAATAAAATAAAAAATCAAGAAAATTCTAAAATGTGATTGGAGTTGAGTGAACAGTAAATTGTAAGTACTAAACAAGAAAATAGCAAGGGGTAAATCAAAGGTTTAGAATTAGGGATTAGGGTTCACCAATTCAAAAGATTGACTCATACAATATGAAATTGATTGAATGTTAGGCTATGAAAACAGTTGCACAACTTTACCCATATCTCTTTTCAAAGCATACAAGAATACCCAGCTAGATGAACACCATCTCTCAATGTGTGAACTTACTAACCAAATCCATGAAGAATAAGCAACCTCAAGTTCTCACCTTAGCTTAGGATATCTCTACCTCTAAGTCTAAGGTGTTCATATTCCTATAGCATGAACCATATTTCACTCTTCAGTACATCATATGATTCCTAAGATTGCATCTATGGAGATCAAATATAGAAACAACAGTGAGATTCAAGGAAGACAAACATAACCCAGAAATTTTCATTCAACATTCAGCAATCCATATCATACAAATCATCTCCCAAATGGCCTACATCCCTCGCCCTAAATGAGTTTTAATTCCAAAACATTGTAACAAAAATCATACACATAAGGATGCTTAGCATTTAAGAGAGAGTAGAGAGAGAAAGTAGTAGAAACACAAAAGAATGCAGCTCCCAATCCTTGGAGAAATCCCCCAAATTCCCTATCTTCCTCTTATTTTGTGCCTCCCAAATGTAGTAACCTTGTTTTTAGTGTCCATCCTCTCTTTTTTTAGGTCTAAACAGTGAGAATTTATAGTCCTCTCATCCCCAGAAACCTAGTTTCCCTAAACAGAAGAAAACAGGTCGTGTTGGTCGCCAATGTTCGTTAAACATACATGCATATCTGTTTAACAGACCTTCTCAGGTCTAAAAGTGTGTGTTGCCAGACGATGTCCGTTAAACAGACCTTTTTAAGTCTAAAAGTTCATCTTACCAAGTGATGTCCGTTAAACGAACATGACTGTCCGTTAAACGGACCTTCTCGGGCCTAGAGGTTCCTTCTGCCATGCAATGTCCATTAAACAAACATGCACCAATCCAACAATTTCACACCTGTGACCTTCCATTTGACATAATTTCTTCTCAGAAGTTGTAGAGCTCAAAATTCTCTTTGGAATCATCCTTGAGTGACTTTGATTTGGAATCCACAAGGAAAGTTATGCCTTTTACCCCAATCTCTACCATTTGTACCTATTAAGCACACATTTGGAATGTGAGAGAATTGACCACATAAAACTTCAAATCTGCATAGAAATAAGTCAAATTAATTCCAAATCATCCCAAAATCATCTACAAATAATTTGACTTATCAAGTGTCTGGATTTTCGGCTTTGTTCCCTTTGAAACATCATTTGTAGTAACTGATAACATCTTGGCCTTATATGTCCAATGACTCCATAAAAGTGACATGTGGGTATAAATCTTCGATTCTTTCTCGATGTTTCTATTCTCGGACAGATTTAGATATGTCATCTTTCTTCTCATTCACTTTAGAGCACTCAACCTTATAGCTAATGCCTTCAAGATCCTCTTTAACTTTACCAATTTCCAACAACTTTTCTAGCCTTTCAGTACCTCCATTTAACATTCTCAATCCCTTTTTGGTACTTACTAATTTCATTCTAGCTTCACCAAGCTCATTTGACGTCAACATCAAATTCTTTTCTAACTCTTGGATGGTGTTCTTCATTGAGAGATTCTCCTCCTTCAATCTTTCATTCTTTCTACATATTTCCCCCCATTTTTTGTACATTAATTCGTAAGCCTCATAAATGTTCTCTATTTTATCATTTGACCACTTTCATCACTGTCATAATCTGAGATCGAGCTTTGAGCTGAATCGTTTGCATTTTTCTCAAAATTTCTAGATTTACTCACTTTTTCGTCTTCAGTTACTTCCTTCTCGATTACTGTTAAACAAGTAACCGGACTTTTGCTGTACAAAGTAACTAAAGCATCATTCTTCACAACTTCTTCTTCACTTCTGGATTCATCACACTCCAAGTGCTCGTATAGCATTTCCCTTTTCTCTTCTTCATAGAATTAGCAAACTTCGTTTGAACATGTCCGAAGCCTTGATACTAATGGCATTGAATTCTCTTTATCTTTCTTTCTCCCTTTTGAGTTTTGGCTTATTTGAAGATGTTGTTCGATGAGCTCTCTCCGTTTTGCCTAAACTCGGGTCTGTCCTTTTTACTCTCTTCAACCAATTACTGAACTCTCTTATTAATAGTTCCACATCCTCATTCTCGTCAGATTCATCTTCTACATCATTCGCAGTTTTTCCAATTTCCAGCTATAATGCCAATCCTTTGCTTATTTATTGCTTACCTCTCAAAAGATTCATTTCGAAGTTTGTAAGGATTTCAATAACTTTTTCCAATGACAGATTATCAATGTCGTAAGTTTCCTTTATTGTTGCAATTTTCGGAATAAATCTTGGAGGTAGCGATCTCAACGTTTGCTTGACTAATTTCACGTTGGAGTATTTCTTCCCTAGTTGATGAGCTTGATTGGCTATATCTCTCAATCTTTCATGAAAATCTCCAATAGTCTCATTCTCATCCATCTTTAGTTCTTCAAACCACACAGCTAACATTTGTAGTTTTGACGCTGTAACAGATTTTGACCTTTCATGAATAGTCTGCAACATATCCCATGCTTCTTTAGCCGATTCACAGGCTGATATTATTGAGAAGCGTCCTTCATCAACAGCATTGAAAATTGCATGCAAAGCTTGTGAGTTTCAAAGTACTCTTTCTTCTTCAGCTCTTGTCCATTCAAATGAATCTTTTAGATTTGTCTCTCTTTTATCGTCAGTAATCATCGGATGTATCCAGCCATGTACTACCAAGTTCCATGTTCTTGTTCCCTCTGCCTGAATAAAGACCCTCATCCGTGATTTCCATACAGGATAATTGGAACCGTCCAATAACGATGGCCTGATAATCGATGCTCCTTCTCTTATGGCCATGTTTGCAGAACTAGGATCTGCACCAACTTGCTACCAAGTTCTGAATCAATGACCTCTCTCTGATACCAATTGAAAAACTGAAGGGGTTAATTATTTCGCAAACTTCCGCAAACTTCTTTGGCACTAAGAAAATAAAAACAAGCAAAATAATAACAACACTAAAAATTTAGGAACGCAATTCGGCATAGCTTGGCTATGTCTACGGAGCCCTCACCTAGCTTTATAACTTTCACCGAAATACAATAGTTTTACCCAAGGTTTTACTGAGCCGACACAACTCAATGTTTGACACTATCTCTCGACCTCACTTCCTTTGAAAGAATTTCATACCCAATAGTACGACCGCCTCATATTAATCTCGACAGAGGATTTTCTCAACACTCTTTTTAATTAAAAGACAATAAAAATAACTTAAGTACTTAATCAAATAAGAATTGAATGACAATATACTTGAGATAAAAGAAAAGAACAACTTCCCACAAAGTTCTGCTGCATAGAAATAAATCTGGAAGTCGATCACATAAAATCAATCCAACCGTGAGCCACTCTATAAGGATGACAGTCCAACGTGAGCAATCTCCACACGATCAATATAGAGCCATGAATCTCCCACTCAAAAAAACATATACTACACCAAACTTCTCAAAGACCTCTTATAAATTTGAAAGAAGTTGTGAAGTAACAGAAGACGTAATTGTTGCTTTTTCAGGGACCGTTGTGACGTCAAAGAAGAATGCAACCTGACTACCAGTATTTTGAAATCACTTGATCAGTCTAGGTCTGTAACCATAGAAAAACTTCAACTTCTTATGTAGACGTGTTTGTTGCGACAACAAGTTTAGTTACTGGAGCTAACAACAACACTCTCTGTTTTCTCTGCAACAACCAGAACACAAATGCTTAGCCAATGAAATAACGTGAAACTAAGATTGTTGTTGGACCAATCCTTCCATTTCCACAGCACATAGACTTTAACTATATATTTTCCAGGAATAAAGTTACGCCCACTAAACGATAGATTAAGATCACAGCGAATCCACCTCTGCCATTGATAAAAATATCCACGATACTCACCAACAAAAACTCTTCACACCACAGCAACACAAAAATTCCCTTATCTTTTTTATCCACACAATCCACACAAACTCCAACTCCCTTGTGTCAAACGTGAGACATAATACTTAACTCCTCAAAACCATGTGCGCAGCCAGCCTCTCTTGTTTTCTCTACATGTGACACCCTCTACTGCAGTAACGCTGACACACACAAAGGGTTTCTTGCTATGATGTATTTTAATAGAGTTCTATTAAAACACCAACTGTAGAGATCTTTTGAAACACCAACTGTGGAGATTCACGCCATCTGCTTACATACGGATGTGACACCAACTGACCAAGTCAAAGCAATTGCAATATCCCAATTCCAAAACTCAACATCCAATTAACGCACATCTTCATGAATCCATATAATAATTTCAATTTTCTTATATGTCCAATTTAAAATGTTAAAACTAAGCAAGGAATATATAAAATATATTCTAACAATAGACATGTTCATTAGTACCAAGTATGTACTTATCTGACAATATTTCAATTTCTTGAGTCCTCTTCTAGGTTTACCAGTAATCTTTTCTAGGTTTTAGATTGACCAACTGTGTTTTAGTATATTTAACTCCTTTTCCTTATGAAGCCTTAATCTTACTTTCCTCTATGGTGATTTATCTCGAATTATCATGTTTTAATTTTTCTTTGCCGCATTTCGTGACAAAAAATTTGCTTTTTGCCGCTAAACTTTCTTGCCTTACAATTTTGTTAGCTTTTCTTATACTTCATTTAGTTAGATGGTTTAAGTAGCCAAATAATATATTAGGGAACTAAAATGCCATTAAAGTCTATGAATTTTCTCTAGTTAATGAATTCATTAAATGTTAGATATCAATTGTCATAACTCATAATACACAATAATTATCCATTCACGTTTGATATGTATGCATTAACGTAAGAGTTATGATAATGAATTCATTAAATGTTAGATATCAATTGTCATAACTCATAACACACAATAATTATCCATTCACGTTTGATGTGTATGACAATTAATACACATGATCCCTTTTCCTATTAATATGGATGCGGCCATTTTGCATTTACATTTCAAATGTTTTTATTGGGAAAAATCTTTAATAATAACCATAAGGGAGATTATGTTCATAAAAAGAATCCTTCTTTCTACTTACTTTCTTAAAAAGAAAATTGTCAAAGGGTAGTTATAGATTTCGTATAAAAGAGCTTTTCAAGTTCTATATATACTTGATCTTATAATGGATATATATATATGTTGTGATAGCCCCAATGGTTAACAAGAAACCTTGATTGCCCACCAACTCCAGAAAGAGCTGATGGCCTTCGGTAAATTTTGGTGAGTTGCTTCAAGAGATTTCTTCTGTTTTCATTTGATATTTTGTCTTCTACACAACGTACATCTTAAATTCTTATAATATCTAAGAATTTTAGACTACAAACATTTTTTTTCATGAATTCCCTATTCCTTTTTCTGTTAATTAAATCTTTGACTTCTATTCTTTCCATAACCTAAATTTCTGTAATGAAGAATTTCATTTTTTTTTACTGACAAGATGCTGTTTTTTTTTTTTTTGGGTTGTGCAGTGCACCCTCCATGTATAATGCTATCGTCAATATTTTACTGCTAGTTTGGTGTTTGCACTTGAACTTTGATGAAGTTGGATGCAGGAATTTATCTAAAGATGAAGATTTGGAGTTGGAGAATCAACTTAAACATTTTAAAAAGCCAATCATCAAAACTATTTTGGTAAGAAAAGAATGACATATTTAATTTATTGTAATTTAAAAAATATTTATTTCCTCTCAGTATAGTAGCATTAGTTGCTCATAACATAATAGCTAGTGATTTTATGATTACCTTTTCAAACAAGTTCTATAAACTATAGAGTTAGATCGTCTAGGACAATGGTCTTGGTATTTGTTTTTACTTTTATAAAAATTGTAAAATATTTTTCCTCCGATAAATTAATTGCACGTGATAACGACGCAAAATGAGATATTTTACTCCAAATTTAACTGGTTATAAATCTAGAGGTTTTAAATAATCATATGTTAATACATAGCCACAAGCATATATATATATATAGATACATAGATGGATGGATGGATGGATATAATTGCATATTTTTTTATATAAGGTTTATATTGTGCTATCTTGATGAAAACTCATGAACAAATATAATGTTTTCGATCATTTAATAGACAGTGTACGGAGACAAATATGATTGTGTAGATTTTTACCAACAACCAGGATTTGATCATCCCATGTTGAAAGATCGCAGATATGAATTTAAGGTACGCTTTAATATCTTTTTTAATTCCCCCTCGTACATTTGAGTTTTAGGTATGTTTCAAGTTTTCCGTTGAATCCTTCCTATATGTAGATATATTCGATTACTTGTTTATAATATGAATATAGATTTAACAATTTTATAAACTCATATTCTATCCTTTGTTTAATTTTGAAATGATAAAAATGAATTGTTGCAGATGAGGCCATCATCAGATTTTAAGACGACAGCTAAAAATTCTTCAAGTGTTTTCAATCCAAAGCATATTTGGAAAAATGGAAAAGGATGTCCTTATGGTACTGTTCCTATCAGGAGAACTAATAAAGAAGATCTTATAAGAGCAAAACAAGCTGCAACAATATATGGAGCAAGATATAGACCTGACACTCCTGATAATCCTGGTGTTCACGTAAGTTACTGATACTATAATTAGTTATTAATTATCATGTAAAACTCAAATCTGTATTATGCTAAAAAGATGAGATAAAAGAGAATTGTTTTACATAATTAAGAATGCCAAATTTTAGTACATGTTGACTAGTGCCTAAGCAATCCAAACATCAATATAATTATAACATCCAACTAAAAATAAATCAACTCAAGGTAACATCCAGGCATCCCAATAAGCCTGAATTGAAGCTGCATTTCATGCATTAGTTGCTTAGAATGAGCTTAACCTACCAACCTGTCCTCATCATACTATCCGGTGTGTTTCTCTCCTCAAATTTCTTTACCTTTAGCTAAGTTCCTCTGTCTACCATGGGCATACCTCCAATCATAATGGGACAGCAAGACCAAGCTTTAAAACAATTCTTTTGCATATCATTTAACTTCTTCATAATGTATAATAACTATAAGAATAAGTTTACGAAGTTATCACTAATATAATTATTAAAAATAATTAATCTATTTATGAACAATAAATAAATATATTTTTTATTTCTTAATTTTGAATATTTATGTTTTTCTCTGAAATGTGAAAATTTTAAGATGGGTTTTGAGATATGAAAAAATAAATTGAAATTTTTATTAAAACTTGTGTAGGATGGTAACTAAAGATTAAGTTGTGTAATGAAAATAAATTTTCTGTTCTTGGTATTTAATTTAGTTGCAAAATGTAAATTGTATTGATTGCATGCACAGTACGCAGTATTTCACACAAATATACCAAATGGCAAATACCATGGAGGTTCATACATTCCTACCGTTTATGGCCCACCAGTAATAGGTTCTCAATTCAGTGCTAGTCACATGCTGATTCGAAATGGCGTAGACAGTATAGAAGCTGGGTGGATGGTAAGTCTATTTCATAACTCTATACTAGAGTCGAAGATTATACTTTTACGTTATATTTTCTTAATCAAACTCACCAACAAATAACATCTCAGTTGAAAAGATTTTTCTATTTTAACCATCCTTTTCTTGTTGTATCAGGTGAATCCAAACCTCTACAATGATAGTTATACTCATGGTTTTGTATACACAAATGTTAGTACTAGTTCAACTTTAATGATCAATCGTGCCTTGAGATCGACACATATATTTGATTTAATTATAAAAAGAAATGTCTAATTTTATGTATGCTTACAGGGTGGACAATTACATTGTTTCAATGTATATTGTCCAGGATATATAATTGATCATCCAGACGTACCTCCTGATATTGTTATTACTCCAGTTTCTACATCAGGAGGTCCAATTTACGAATGGGAAATATTGATATTTAGGGTACGTCTCGTCTCGCAACTTCATTGAGAAGAATTTAACAAATAAAATTATTCAATTTTTTCCAAGTTATTTATGATTATGTATGAAACAGGAACAACTCAATGGAAACTGGCTTCTTAATATAAAATATAACGGAGAAAGTACAGAAATAGGATATTGGCCACATGATATCTTCACTTCAGGTTTGGGAGAGATTGCTACATATGTAGAGTGGGGCGGGGAAGTATACAGTCCCGTAGATCAACCCACTCCACCAATGGGCTCCGGCGGCGATTATCTTAATGATTTACGGAGAGATGCATTTTGTAAGTTGGTAAAGTACGTAAATGAGAATCACGTAATCGTAGATGCTGATAATCTAGCTCCGTTCGTAGATACCGATTGCTATTACGTGGTCAATGCGGGCACTCAATATCCACATGATTGGGGAGGGGTTTTATTTTCGTGGGGGGGTAAAGGTGGCTATGTAGGGGCATAATGATACATTCAACACCTCTCTCTCTAAAATATGAAACAAATTGCTTCCCGGATTACTCGAGTAGTTAGAAAGTAATACACGTTCTATGCTTTTAGAATGCGTTATGTCTTGTATGTGATAATTGAACATTATTAAGGAAACAAAATGCCATTGGTTCTAAAGCTACCTAGACCACCTTAAATAACATATAAAATAAAATGTCACACTAACGTCACCCACCTAAAATGTATATTGATTTTAGTATTCTACATTTCATATTTAACATAAATTAATCTTTCATTTTTTGAAATAAATATCTAATTTTTATTTTTATTTTTTAATAAGAACTATATATATAAATCTTGTCTGGTATGAATTTTCTTTCCTATATTTTGATCTCTTATATTTTAAGAGATCATAAGCGTGTATGATAATTAATAAATTCATAAAAACAAGCGATTGTAATTATAGAAGTCACAAATGTTTCGGAATTATATATAACATATGATTTACCAAATTTTGTTACTTGTATCACGTAGAAAAAATGATCTTTGGATGTGTAGAATCTATGCTCACCACCTATCCACCTATTCATCTTTCTCTATAATACTAATTCCCCACTAGTGTAGCCACTTGTTATTTTTTTTTCTCCCACCGCCACCTCCACTATAGCCATCAACACTCCACCACCAATATTTTAAGTCCCTCTCTTTGCCTATTATGATTATCAAACAAAACACTTGATTCTTTCCCTCTCCAACCTTCGTAAACTCGTCGCCCAATCCTACCATTGCCTCCAAATGTACCATTTCCAAATCCAGGACATCTTCCTCGACCAATACAAAGTTATCTTTTAGCTCTCTGCCTTTTTATTTTGTCTGTATATGGTTGCTCCTATAATGGCTAGTGAAGTTCCTATAATGGCTGCTTCAAAGACTTCGGCTTTGATCCTCCCACCTGGTCATCCACTACTGGCAGCATGTAGATCTACGAGGGAGTCTATATTGCAAAAGCCAAGTTTATAGGCAATACTAGCTTAACACGCACTTAGGTGACCGATTCTTTCCAAATCTGTGTCTTTGATAAGTCATGTTTGTTTTCTTTTTTGATAAATCACCATGAGATTCTCTAGATCTAGGGTTTCTCCAAGTTATATCTATAAATTTGGTATTAGATCTAGGCTTTGCATTATGTGAATTTGGCATTAGATCTGGATTTTGCGTCATTACCTATGTTTGGCAGTAGACCTAGATTTTGCATTTTGTGCTCTCTCCTTATGTCCGCCAGCGTCGTCGTTTTCTTCCATCATCATCATCGTTGGTTGAGGTATGTATTCCTTTCTCTTCTTATGGCGATGTTGTTGTATTTGGGTCTTGTTTTCTGCTGGGTTTTGTGTTAAGCTGTGTGTGTTGTGATTTTCTTAATTGAATGTATGTTGTCATAATACTGAAGATGGTTGTCATAATACTGAAGATGTTGAGATGGGAAAGAAATCCAGAATGATTGTTTGTAGCTTAAAATCAAATTTGAAGGTTGTTTGGGTACTGCCTATTAAGTGTTCAATAAAAGTTTTGTTAGATTTTGATATTAAATTAATCTTAGGGATGAAGTGTTCTAGTACATTTCTTTGTTTGGGTTTTCACCTGGGGTTTCGCTCTCAGGATCGCTCTTCTAATAGCCCTTATTGCAGCTGTTGTTTTTGTTTGTTTTACCCTCCCCATCGAAAAGGGTTGGTTCTTGAGCCAACGACTGTCGAGGAAACAACAAGTAAGTTTCTCGGTGTTGCTCTCCCTATTTCTTGGCGCTCTCACTCTCATCCTTCGGTTGGCATTATTATTATTATTATTATTATTATTATTATACTTTTATTGAGTTTCTTATTAGTAGTTGTTTTATCATCATCATTATTATTATTGTTGTTGTTGTTGTTGTTATTAGTATTATTATTATTATCTTTATGTATTTATTCTAATTTTATTACTTAAATATTTTGCGTGCCATTTTTACTTATTTACTCTTTTAAGCTACATCACCATTTTCCTGTCACATCTGCATGTGGGTCTACCGGAAACAGCCTCTCTACTATGTAGAGTAAGGCTGCATGTTCTTTTGCACGATAGCGACTTCGAGGATTAGTGCACGATTGCGACTTTCATTTGATTTTTTTGAAACTTTTGTTTTTGAACATCCTTCAATCCTTTTGTTATATTTTCTTCATCCGATATCCAAATAACTTGATTCTTAAACCAATATCTTTATAAGACATTGATCTACATCTACACCAAAAATCATAGCTTTTTGAAATGGATTGATTGATGAATTTAAGATGAAAATGTGATTGTGCTGAAATATGATAATTAGAATCCTTTTTATTGAACATACTTCGGTACTGTAATTGGACTATATCTTGATATGTGGACCTCAGAATGAGATTAGTATTATTATTTATTACACTAAAGACAAAAGTCTACAAGTTGTATAAAGAGATTAAATTCTAATTCGACCTCTAAGAATTTCAGAATTTGATTGGAATTTGAAATAAGAATTCTGCTGAAGCTTTAGAAAAGTACAAGTAAAATTAAGTATTGTATAACTTTCAGTATGCTAAATCAATCTGGATGAACTTTGTATCATTGCAAACTTAAGAAATTGGAGTACAATTTTCTAGAAGAAAGTGTTGCCTAATTTTGCCATTTACCCTATCATATTAATTATGCAAAGTTGACCCGAAATTATGTTGGTAGAAAAATCTGAAGTGGTCAATTAGGTTATGAAATTGATTCCACATTTTTTTATTTTAGTCCAATTATAAGTACAAATGATATTAATGAGGCTTTGATATCTGATTGATTTGATGATAAGAATTACAATAAGATATCTAAAATTGTCATTGAGCATGCATTGTGTATATTTTATATAAGTACATGTGCATAAAGGAATACTTATACATTTGTGCAAAAATGTGATATTTATAAATATGTGGTGTATGTTATAGAGGAGCACATCGGACGCTAGTCAGACAATGCCTGACCATCCAGGCAATAGCTTTTGGAGCGTACTGTGAGTCAACCTAAATAAATTTCCTAGGATTGATTTGATTTGATTTGTTAAGCTTCCAATTATTGAACTGTTGCGATTTGTTTCTAAATTTCGGACTTGAAGTCCGAGAAGTAAATATTTGGGACTATATTGGAAGTGCTCTAATTTGTTTGATAATTCTGATTAGATTATGCTATGTGAATTCTAGGCCTTTGCTTTATATGGTGATTTAATTTAATCTCATTAAAATTAATTCTGGCTTACTAACTAAATGTCATTCCACTAAAGAAAATTAGTTGAACTCTTGAATGATTAAATATTATGAGAACACATAGTTTATGTCCAATAACCCTATTTAGAACCTTATTATAGCTATCCACACAAAAAAGGGTAAAATTGTTGTTTTACCCTTATGTTTGTTTTTCCTTCTAGATCTCTCATTTTACTTTATATGGTGATTAACACACAAGATCTCATCTTGGTATTAAGACTCATTAAGCTAGTCCATCAAACTACTAGCACTAGTTTAATCACCAAATCTCCTTAAAACATCTAGAAGTGATGATATCACTATAAACTCTTTATTTGAGTGAATGTTCC
>JAOSBP010000205.1:24302586-24312620 GCA_027563825.1 Erythroxylum mucronatum | reverse complement strand
TATGCTTGTAAAAAGAAAGTAAACCTATACTATTGACACTTATGAAATGCAAACTATAAAGAAAAATGAAATGCAAACATAAACAAAACGACTTGGCTAACCTAGAAAACCAATTTCTTGGTTCCCCGGCAACGGCGCCAATTTGATCGCGACTCTACCGTTCGATTAAGAAATCGACCTTGGAAACCGGTCAAAATAATTAATTCCAGGATTGCAGCAAGCTGAACCTCGGGTAGTCTCTCTCGATGGAACCTATGGAAATTGGTCTAAAAAACTAGCCTATCGAATTATGCAATTAAAGCAATTAAAAGGGGGTTTTGATTGGTTGATTAAAATTAATAAAAGAAAAGTGTAAAAGAATCTTTTTTGGATTTTTGGGAAATTATGTAATTGGTAAAATCTAAGGTTGAAATCAAATTACTAAAGTCCTCTTGAAAATGAGCTCGGGTTATCACTGTTCAAAATAATTTTCGGGGTTGGAATCCACCAAGTTTCGAAATATCAACCTTAAAAACTCTTTAAGTCCAAAGATCTAATTAATCAACTCGATTCTGTAAATCCTTGTTAAGAACCTTAGTGTGAAATATAGACAGGCTATTGCAATAGGTCAACCGAATGAAAACAAAGCCAACTCAATCAAACACAACAAGGCAAATTAAGTAGGTTTATGCAAAATCCGAATGACATACATGAGACTTCATGTATTAAGCACTGAAAATCTACAAATATCCATATCCAAATCTCAACACAATGTTCAACACACGGATAAAACTATTACCCATGCTAATCTAGCTATACCGATGCAGTCTCTAACTCAGAGCAATACAGAAATATAACTAAACTTCAGACATTGGTGATTACCCCCCTTTGAAGCTCTCGGTGAACTCAAACCCTTGCTACATT
The DNA here is from genome assembly GCA_027563825.1 of Erythroxylum mucronatum. Lineage (NCBI taxonomy): Eukaryota > Viridiplantae > Streptophyta > Magnoliopsida > Malpighiales > Erythroxylaceae > Erythroxylum > Erythroxylum mucronatum. The sequence goes on along the minus strand of JAOSBP010000205.1, from coordinate 24,311,717 downwards.
CTCAAGAGATCGGAAACCTAGCCACGCATAACGTCGGAGAACTCCATCACTGCTGGAAATCCGAAGCTATCCATGACTCCAACGATCGGTGAAAGCGGCTGTGTAGAAACGATGCTTGAGGATGAAGGATGTAGGTGTTGCGGTCGATGATCGTCCGTCGTCGATGGCTGCCGAATCTGCAAAACAAAAACAAAAAGAAAACCTATTAGAAACGTAAAGACAGAGTGCTCAAGTGTGGCCGACCTCTCGGTTTTGACCTAATTCGATAACTTATATAGACGTCAAGCTCGGGCCGGGTCAAAACAGTAGGGAATTTGCCATTTTTAGTCTGGGTATCCGACATTTGTCGTGACAAATGAATTAATATTCGGCGCGACGTGTGGAATTGGCTTGTTCGTCGCGACTAACGAATTAATATTCGTTGCGACGTTGCGACGTGTGGCAGTGGATTGCTCGTCGCGACGAACGGAAGGGAGCTCACGTCCTGTTGACTTCTTCATCGTTGACTCCTTGTTCCTACAAAATAAAACACTTGCAGTATCAATTGTCCTAACAAAAATTATAGAGAAATTAATGTCAAATTATGACAATGTACTGAAAATTTGCAAATTATGAGAGCTTGTAAATAGGAACCAATTTAAGCGCAAAAGTCATCAATTAGGAGTCAACGAGTGTATAAACAGATATGCAAATGCAGCCAATTTATAAAGTAAACTTGGCTCAATTAGCAAGAGATGGAAGGGCACCTAGGAACCCAGAGGAGCTCTATAATAAGAGACACGCATCTGCCAGAAATGTGATTGAACGTGCTTGGTTTACTAAAAAAAAGATGGAAAATCCTCATAAATCTATCTTTTTATTCAGCAACCACTCATGTGCACATAATTCTTGCATGCTACCTTCTACACAACTTTATTAGGTTGCATATGACTTATGATCCAGCAAAGCTTACTTGTCTTGAAGCTAACGATATGCTAATTGGGGAAGATGTATCTTTCCTTAAAACTGTTGATCGTGTTGAGACAAGTGATGAATGGAGTCAATGGAGAGAGGATTTAGCTACGAACATGTTTGATGAATAGAGAAGAAACCATTAAAATGTGAACTTTCTTTTGGTGAATGTTTATATTGAGTGACTTACAGGATTCATGTTGGTTAACTTTCATTGTAACTGAATTGAGGGTTTGTTTTCATATCTTCTTCTATTGTTGACTTTCATTGAAACTGAATATGAACAGACAATTAAATTTCTGTTCAATTGTTGTCTTTGAACTTAATCACATGTTTCTTTGAATTGAATATTGCCTTCTTTATTTCACAAAACGTTTCAACGTATGTTGCTTAATCATTTATGGAAATGGTTTGGAACTTTCTGGGATTCTTGGCATTGCTTGGTTTAGGTGCAATGTTAAGAATTTGGACTGACGGTGAAATAAATGCATTTGTTACCTTCATGGAGGAGGCTGTCGTAGCTGGTCACAGAGCAGATAATGGGCAATTCAAGCTTGATACTTTCCAAAATCTTGCTCGAATGATGGTGGAGAAGTTTCCTGATTGTGGGATTGACAAGAGGCATGTGCAAAATAAACACAAAAGATTGAAGGACAAATATTAGAGGGCCTTCGACATGTTAAACTACAGTGGGTTTGGGTGGAATGAAACCAAGTAATGCATTGAGGTGGACAGCAAGCAAGTGCTAGATGAATGGATGGGGGTAATTTTGTGTTAATTGTTGATTGTTTATAGAAGCTTCCGAATAATCATATGTTTGTCATGCTGACGTTTTCTGTTGTTTATTCCAGAGACACCTAACAAGTACTACACTCCTGGAAAGCCTTTCCCGCTTTACCCAAGACTTGAGTTTGTCTTTGAGAAGGACAGAATGTGGAAGGGCTCAGGATGCTGCAGAAGCTGTTGCTCAGCTTGAGACAGATGAAACTGAAGGTGAAGCACCAGCTACAGTAAATCATAATTTTGTCCCTTTTAAAGACAAAATCTCGTTTCAAGTTCTTCATGAAAGTTGTAGATCTCAAAGTCCTCTTTCAAAAAGTCTAAACAGAAGATCCATTCGACATCTTTTGTGAAAGTTATGGCAATCGCTCCAACATAGGTTCATTAGAAGTGAGGACATAAACATGGTTGATTCTTTTGACCATAACTTCTTCTCTAGACCTCCGAATGACTTGATTCTTAAAGAAATAGATTCCTAACACATTGTTATTTCTCTTCATGAAAATTTGGAGTAATTGGTGTTGAATTGAAAAAGATTAATTAAATGAAAGTGTGGGAATCTATTTGAACAGTGTAAATGGGATTAATTTTACTAAGCATACTTCAGTGTTTTGATTTTATCTTGACCTATAGGAGTTTAAATGAGATGAGTTTTCTTTCTAAGTAAACTAGAGAAATAGGGCTACAATTCATATTAAAGAGTAGAATTATGATTCAGTCTCTAAGATGTTCAATTTCTAAATGGAAGTTGTACATAGTGAACTGTTTTTGGATAAGAGCAGTCTAAAAATGATTGAGGTATATCTTCCAAAGTACTGAATCGAATTGAGTGATTTTAGTGTCAATAGAAACATAAGACATAGAGGAACACTTTTCTAGAAAAGAGTATAACCAAATTACATCAGTTTCTCTTTCTGATTAGATGTGAACAGTAGACCCGAAAGTGTGACTTGGAAAAAATTTGGAAGTGAGTCAATGAGAAAGGAATAGAGATATTAATGGTCTTAGTGAGGCATAAACCTAAGTATAAATTATACTTAGAAGAGTTTTGATATGAGAATGATTTTGTGATGAAATTGATGGTAAGATACTCGAGATTGTTGTGAATATGCATAGTACATATTTCATTGCATACATGTGCATTATTAAACACTTATAATCGTACAAATTGTGATGTATAGGTATCTTGCATAAATGGGTTGTGCAGGTTAAATGTCCGCGTTTTCAGAATTTGGAAGCAAATGCTAATCTGGAGCGTACTGTGAGTAGACCCAGACAGTCTCATTTCATTGTTTGGTTTTGTTTGATTTTTGTATTAATTAACTGCTGATTGTTGATATGATGCGTCTTAATTATTGATTCCGGATAGAAGGTTCGATGATTGTGATGATTGATGAGATATTAAAGTGCTACTTGTATGTGAATGAGATGAAGTAAGTGTACCTAATGTGATTGTTAAATGTATTCTGAATGTGCATTTGCATATAAGTGAAAGTGTGATTTCAACTTAATGTTGAAAGCTGGACTAAGATCCGATGATATGGGAATGAAATTGAATGGGAGCATGAAAATGTGATTGATGCATTCCATTGCATGAGTGCATGAAATATAATAGCTGTTATGACCACCGATCAGAGCTTAAAGCTCAACGAGTGAAAATAAGCTTCAAGCTCAAAAGTAAATTAGAGCCTTAGGCTCAATGTTTAATGAGCCTTGTATCCCCCAAGCGGATAAGGGACAGTTATCAATGAGCCCTATATGGGATAGTTTAGGCACTCAGTCATAACAAAGTAACAAATAGAAAGTGAGTATCATGTGCACTACATATGCATTATATGAGCGATTAAATTGCATTGAATGTGAAGTGTGAACTGTGTATGATGTGAATTGTGTGTTACGTGATTGGGTGAGCCATCGATGATGGTCACTCATTGAGTTCGCAAAACTCATCTAAAATTTGCAAATATTTTTCAGGATCAGAAGAATACCCCGTTAGGCCAACGAGAGTATACTTACAGCATTCAAGTGAAGGATAAAGGTCGGGATCAGTTTGCGTCTGGATTGCATTTCTCTATTTTGTATTGAATTGTATAATTTATGCAAATTATATTTTCTGAAAGTATTGTACAATGTTTATATAAATGATGTTGTACTGTAAAGATCTTATGATTAAAATGTTTTGTTTTTGTAAAGGGCCCAAATGGCTATTGAAATTTTGTTGATTGTAGTGTATGACTGAAAAAAATTTACGAATAAAGTGGGTCCAAATTGATTATTGACTTCTACATGTGTTTGAATGTATTCAAAAAAAAAGTTGTACTGAGTTTTGACTGTTTCAGTGCGCTAGCACGCCACCCTCATGGGGCATAAATTCAGATATCACCCACGATGTCAGGTTCGGGTCCTGCAGGAGTGGGGTACTACAAAATGTGTGTGTATAGTTTCATTTTATTCTTTTTGAAAAAGTGCAGGTTTTAGTGACATATCAGGGGTATCGAGGAGGATGTTATATACTTCCTTCACACTGATAATAGGTAGGTCATCAGGAGGAGATCCATTTCCTACGGCGGTAATGTTCAGAAAGGTATATGGGCAGAAGGCAACCTTGACCGTAGACAAGGAAATAAAAGGACTTTCTCACTTTTTCTTGCTGAGTTAGGCTGATTGTGGTGTTGGTATTATGGTTCGAATATAATTACTAGACATTTTCTGTTGTTATCATGCTTGCTGGTGAAATTCTGTAACAGGGTACTGGATTTAGTTTCTTAGGCTTCTCGGTAGGCGATTTGTGAAGGAGTGGTGTTGGTAGTTTTCTTCCATGCCTCGCTCACGATTCCTATGTATATGTATTACGTGAGCCCTTTTGGTAGGCTAAAGATTTTTTTGAAAATCACTAGTTGTGTGTATAACATTTTCTTATTTGTATAAAAGTTTATACTAAATTACCAAAAAAATAATGAATATATTTTTACTTAGACACAAAAAATTAGTTATATGTGTTATTTTTTCTAAGCTAATCATAGTGTCACTTATATTTAAAGTTTGTTGACTATATTCTTAATTTGCAAAAAGTAATGGCGTCTATATTGGTCGTGAATAATTTACACTCTCCTCAAAATGGATTTGTTGAAAATGCTAAGTTTGATTTCTTATCAACCTCAGTCATAACTATTGAATGCTCCTAAAGTTTGATTCTTTCTCGAGAAAGGGAAAATTTCAATTCAAGTCTCCTAATTTTCCTCTAAAAAATTAAACCTCTCACTTCTCTCTACCCTCTTCTTTAGAGATTAAGAGTTTGAAGTTTGAATCATAAAGGAGAGGGAAATTCCATAGTTCTCTTATGTTAATTCTCGTTAGAAAACACTTTGTGACAAGTGATAAATGCATTTTTTCTTCTCACTTCCATGGAAAGAAATATTCTCCTTCTTTTTCAGTTTCTTCCTTTTACTACACTCTTTATATTTTTCTCTTTAGCTAACATCACTAGTTTGATTATAGTTACTTTTTCCTTGTTCATTTTGTCACTCGTTGATGGTTGATGGAGAGCTCAAGAATGTAGTAGGGTTTTGGACGTATGAAAACTTTATATAGAGTAAGAGCTTATATACAATATGTCTCTCTTATTGTGTATTATTGTCTTTTTAACTATCAAGTCTTTTAATTCATTTTGTTTTCTTTTTTATTTGAGGTCATCCACTAGCAATTTAAGGTTCTAAATGCTTTATAAATTGAGAACAAGTTGTGATAGACACTAAACATTTATGGTAGAAGTTTTTTCATTTTTAGTTACTAGATATGTATTTTGTCTAATTTAATGCTCATGTTTTCTAAATACCATTGATTTATTATCTTTTGGTGCTTTGTGTTTTGTTAGGTATTTATGGTTTGAAGCTCTTTAAATCTAAGTAGAGATGGCAATAGATTTTTATAACATCTCAAGTCTAGATTGACCCATCAATAACAACAGCTCCAAATTAAGCATTAAAAAATCACATGTTTAAAAATAGATAGACATGAGTTTGATTAGTAGATTGTTCTATGTGTTTGTAAAGGCTCATCTCTTTTCTCTTTTAAAAAAAATACGATTGTGATACCTATATTACATATGAAATTTCACAACCTTTACCTTAATGAGGACATTAAAGCTTCAAAGAAAAGAGATTGTGAAATCTCCCATGGGAGGTGGGTATCAAAATCCCATATAAGAAAGGAAAGAAGAGGAGAGTTAAAAGTCTTTATAAGCTTATGTAAAAGACTACTTTTTGACTTCTTAATTAAACATTTTCAAGAATATGCACCTTTTAAAACCAAATAGGAGTTATTATTAAATTATTCTAGAATTGGGATGTCAAAAATAGTATCAAAGCAATGTTTTACTAGTATGATGTTGAGTTAGAATGAAGAGGATGGAGAGTGGCATTAATGGCAGGGTAGTAAACAATGAGTGGTTCCTAGTAGACTTCTAGTATGATTCCACATTAAAAGAGGAGGAAGGATTTTATATTATAGATTAAACCTTGATAAAGACAATAAGAGTTTAAGGAGGGCAAAAGATGCAATCCCACATGGGAGGTGGATATCACACCCATATTAAAATGAAAGCCTTTATAAATATATAGAAAAGACTACAATCGACTTCCTCATTATCAATTTTGAGTATATGATCTGTTAGACATTTTTGTCCTTAGGGGCAATTTTGTCAATGTCTCATAAAGTTGGACTAACATAATTGCAATTTGGTCTTTATGTAAATTACCGGTTAAGCTATGCCATTTGATCGTAATAAAGATAATAAAGTGACCCAGTACATGATCCAGTTCAAGGGGTCAAAGTTTGGGTGGAAAATGGGTCCCGATTAGTGTGGACCGGGTCCATATCGGCCTTATGATGGGGAAGCCCGATATGGAAGCTATATAAAGGTAAGGTCTCCTGCAGTTACTTGCAGTTACTCAAGAGAAGCAGTTCACGAGCATAAGGTTCCTGACCCGTTAAGGAAGCTCGGAACTTGAGGAAACTGTAGAAAGGCCTTGCCCGTGAGTCGGTGACCACTTTCTGCTAAAGGACCCGGGAGATTCGGAGTCGTTTGGAGCTCGGAATCGGCATCGGAATTAGAGATGAAACCGAAATCCAGGTATTCCGCATTACCTTCATTTTTGATCCTTTCACGGGACCCTGGGGTACGTAATATGGTCCCCTATACGTACTAACATGATCCTCTTAAGCCCCTGTAGAAAATAACTACTAATCAAATTTCTTAGTTATTTATTTTTAAGTACATATATGGTCTCTTAAGCCTCGATTAAAGCTATAATTGGACTAGTCCAAATTTAAGGCATTACAGCTTTTATCAGAGTAAAACTTATTTAGTACAGTGTTAGGTCAAGACGATGAAAGCGAGGATAAGTAATAAGTGACTCCTCGCATGCTTAATGAGTATGCATTGTAAACAGAGTCTCTTTTCTTAATGAGGATAAGAAAAGAGATTTTGAATTGTAAACAGAGTCTTAATGAGTATATTAAGAGTTCAAAGGAGAAAGATTGTTAAATTTCACATAAGTAGATATCACAATTCTATATCAATAATAAGGAAAAGAGTGAAAGCTCTTAGAACTTTACGAAAAATTACTGATAAAATCTTTAATTAATTATTTTTCAATGTTATTCCTTTAATTCTAAATTAAATTTATTGTTAGATCAATTTAACGTTGTGACTTTACGGTGGACTTCTACATACATGAACATTTTGCTCACTGGCTTTTGATTTCATTGATGTAGTGATCTCTTTGGTGATCAATTTGGAGTTAATTTCCCAAAGAATTAATTAATTGATTTTGTTTAATATTTCTTATGTTTTAACATTGTAGCTTTCGCCATCACGGTTAGTCGTTTTCTGTAATTGAATTCATTATTTATAAAAAAAGAAATACAATATTTATTTTACTTTAAAAATATTTGGATGGTTAAGAAAATAGACATTGAACAATTGGAGGTAACATGTCTGAGTTCCATTGAGGGCAAAAAAAGGAGCATTTGGTTTCATTTCTGTTTTTTTTGTTGATGTGATTTTTAATTTATATTGTTTAAATAAAAACAAAACATTTTTGGTTGTTAATGTCTTGTAATTACATATTAGATAAAAATTAAAGATACATTATTTTTATAAATAAATTTTATTTTAATATCTTATATAATATATTAATAAATTAATAAAAATTATTATATTGTATGTTTAATATATTTTTAATTATTAATACAAATTTTATTTAAAATTATCACCAATATTTAATACTTAAAAATATAAAATTAACTTATTCATAACTTTATCAATAATTAAGTAATATATATTTAGTTGATAGTAAAACATGCTAAGAAAAAAACATAAAACATACCTTAACAAAAAAAAATAAACCAAAAACTCAAACAAATAATTTTTTCTGAATTTTAAAACAAAAAACAAAGAAACAAAACAGAAATGGAAATTATTAATAATTATAATAAAAATTTAAAGTAATGGATTTGATATCCGGAAATAATTTTGAAAGGGTTGCGTACGGAAAGAAAAGTAAAAAAGTGTCTTATTCAAACTCATCATTGAAATAACTTGAGCATGGATATTCTTATTGAAGAATGACCAATAAAACTTTTTAATTCAACACATGAAATCAATCGTAATGAACATATAATTTACAATCTATTGCAAATTTTATAAAAACTGGAGGACCAATTTGCAAAACAAAATTTTGGAGGACCAACTTGCCAAAAAAAAAAATCGACTAACTCTAAATTAAATCTAACGTAGACACTCAACTCTCCCCTAACATTTTTCGTTGCCTGCCCGCCTCAACTTCTGCTTACTGCCATACTCAATCTATCTTTGACTCTCCTTGGGCATGTTTGGTTGTTAACTGATCAGCTGTTTTTTAGCTGATTGATCAAAATTAGCTGATTGAATTTATCAGTAAGCTATTGGTTTTGTTTGGTTGTTAGCTAGTTGGGTTGGCTAATTCAACCCAACCAGCTAATTTTAGAGAAACTGGTAGTGACCAGCATTTGGGCAACAGCTGATTGACCTTCCCATTAATGCCCTTCAGTTTTATCCAACTTCGTTACCGTCACATTCTCTCTGGGCTTCTTGGTGCACTGTCGCGAGCACGATCTTGAACGAAGACAATAGTCCCGAATCAGGTCATTTCTCCACCCTTATCTCCATTGCTCAAGATCTCCTCTTCTTCCTCACTGAACTGTTTCCAGTTCTCAAAACCATGCACCCTATCCTTGTTCATGAAGCTGGAAGAGGAAAATTGCTTCAGCAGTGAAGAGGCCTGTAATTTCTTTTCCGATGAGCAAGGAAGTGGAAGATTAATAAAAGCCATAGATAGAGAGCAAGAAACAGTTTTTGT